>JBAMBO010000206.1:0-83599 GCA_037044535.1 Lordiphosa magnipectinata | reverse complement strand
GGTTTAGTTATCTTTAGTAACTAACTTTATTTAATAATAGTTTTACACGCTAAAATGAATGAATGACAGTCGCTTGAGTTGACGATGATGCAATGACGCTTCGTCCAGCTTCGCCGCTCGCGATGGCCTCCTGTTGTATCGATAGCTTGCCACTCCTATCGATAAGTGGCTGCAACTATCGCCTCACGGACTGACTTGGTGATGCCACAGCTACTCCCTCCCCAGTGACCAGGTTGGGAGCGAATGTAACCTTACGAGGTCGTTCGTATGTGCGCAGCGTCTTTGGTGGCTGTGAATCGTTTCCGGTTTCTTGTTCCCTCGCCACGAACGCCGGCTTAAGGCGCTCCGTTGAAACAGCTACTTCTTTGCCATCGATTTTGATGACAAACACGCGATCAGTAGGTCGTTTTACCACTTCGTAGGGCCCAGAATATGGAGGCTCTAATGGTTGTCGAACGCTGTCTGTCCTAAGCATGACATGAGAACAGTCATTCATGTGTTTTAGCACGAACATGCTTCGGTTCGATCCAATATGATGGGCTGCAGGCGCCGGTCGAACAAGGCGCATATGCTCTCGAAATTTTTCGATAAATATTTTTGGGTTTAATGGTTTAGTCAAATCATCGAAAAATTCATTTGGGATTCGAATATGACTGCCATAGATCATCTCGGCAGATGATGTACCGAGGTCTTCTTTGTAGCTCGTTCTTAAACCCAATAACACGGTTGGGAGCAAGTCGGTCCAAGGCGTTTGTGGATTACACATGAGGGCGGCTTTGAATGATCGATGCCATCTCTCTATCATGCCGTTTGATTGTGGATGATATGCCGTGGTATGAATACGTTGGCTGCCCACCAAGTCGCCGAGTGCCTTGAAAAGGGCAGACTCAAATTGAGATCCTTGATCTGTGGTGATGGTATGGGGACAGCCAAATCGTGAGATCCAATGTGACCAGAACATTGAAGCCACTGTGTCGGCAGTAATATCTTTTAACGGAACTGCTTCCGGCCATCTGGAAAACCGGTCGATCATCGTGAGACAATAGCGGTATCCACTTACTTGAGGCATGATTACGATATCCAAATGTACGTGGTCGAAACGGTTATCGGGCATGTCAATCTTCTCGGGAATCATTTTGTTGTGTCGATGTATTTTAGCTCTTTGGCAGCGTACACAGTTTTTTGCCCATGAGATTACGTCCTTCCTCATCGACGGCCATACATACTTTCGTCGTATTTGTCGCAATGTGGATCTGCCACTCGGATGTGAAAGGCCATGTACGGAAGCGAAAACATCATACCTCATGGATTGAGGAATATATGGTCTGTTTGATCCAGTGGAGATGTCGCAATATACCATTACATTTCCATCAAACTGGATACGTTGAAGTTGAAGAGAGGTACTTCCGAGTTGGAGTTGCTCCAGGTCATCGTCGTCTTGCTGTTCGTCTGAAATTTTTTCCAACGAAATTTCACCAGGCATCGAAATCGCGTTGAGTCGTGAGAGTGCATCAGCTACTGTGTTCTCAGGGCCAGCCACGTGCACTATATTAGTGGAGTACTGCGATATAAAATCCAGATGACGCAGCTGTCGTGGCGATGCTTTCTCGGGTTTTTGAGAAAAAGCATAAATAAGAGGTTTGTGGTCTGTCTTAATGACAAATACACGAGCCTCTAGCATGTGCTTGAAATAACGTATTGAATCATAGATTGCAAGCAACTCCCGATCGTACGTACTGTAGTTTCTTTCGGTCTGTGTCAGCTTTCGAGAAAAGAATCCAATCGGGTGCCATCGTTTGTTGATCTGTTGCTCCAATGCTGCACCAATTGCCGTGTCTGAAGCATCGCACACCAAGGCCAACATCGCATCAGACGCGGGGTGTGCTATGAGAGCAGCTTGTGTGACGGAAAGCTTGCACTGCTCGAATGCGTCCAGTGCCTCAGGAGTCCATTGAATTTTGCGCTTGTCGTTCTTTTTAATCCCTTTGCACATTTCGCTAAGTGGCGCTTGAATCTCAGATGCATGAGGAATACAACGGCGGTAGTAATTTATGATGCCTAGAAATCTACTAAGTTCAGCAAGTGTTTCCGGCCGATTGTACTTAGCAATAGCATCAATTCGATCCTCAGGTGGCCGCACTCCCTCGGAGTTTATGGTATAGCTCAGAAACTGCACCATAGGTTTAGCGATTTGGCATTTGTTTGTATTGATGCTCAGGCCATGTTTCTGAAGTATTGAGAGTACGACTCGTAGGTGCTGCTCGTGCTCATCCGGATCTCTAGACATAATCAGTATGTCGTCGATGTAGCAATATACAAAATCCAAGCCCCTCAATATGCTATCCATAAATCGCTGAAACGTCTGTGTCGCGTTCTTCAAGCCAAACGGCATGTATAGGAACTCAATTAAGCCGAAGGGAGTGCATACAGCGGTCTTCTTAATGTCTTCGTGAGACATTGGAATCTGATAATAAGCGCGAACCAAATCCAATGTCGAGAATATGGTTTTTCCGTGGAGTCGTTCGGCAAAATCGTGAATATGTGCAATGGGATAACGATCTGGCACCGTCACCGAATTAAGTTTGCGATAATCTCCACAAGCTCGCCAGCCACCAGTTCGCTTTGCAACCATATGCAAGGGGCTGGACAGGGAACTTTTTGATGGCCGACAGATGCCTTGGTCGAGCAGGAAATTTATTTCGTCTTTTGCGATGGCGAGTTTTTCCCCAGAAAGTCGTCTGGGGCGATCAGCTACTGGAGTCCCACAAGTTTCTATATGGTGCGAAACATTGTGCGTACTCTTGGTGCTGTGTTTTGTTGGTGTCCTGGTGACGTCTATGAACTGCGCAAGGACACCTCTGAAATCGATGTTTTTGTTGAGTGTCGATATGGTGGAGTCAATAGTACTGGGTGTTGTACCCCGAGTAGAGACTCTCGTTGTTTGGTCGATTAGTTTTTTGGTGTTGAGGTCGATGAGAAGATTATAGTGAGCCAATAAATCGGCTCCGATTATTGGTGATTGTACATCAGCGATAATGAATGGCCATTTAATAGAGCGGCGCAATCCCAGATTGAGATCCAACACGCACGTGCCATAGGTTTTAATGGGCGTTTGATTTGCTGCGAACAGATGTAAGTCGTTGACGATGGTCTTAAATTTTACAGATGTACGTGGAATCACGGACACTACTGAGCCTGAGTCGACCAAGAATCTTGTTTTCGAAGAGCGATCAAAAATATGTAGACGAGGCTCGGCCAGGCAATGGTCGCCCGACGACGAACCTGTCGAATTGTTGCTGGTTGTCATGCAGCTGCCACCAACCAGCGAGGACGACAACTGCTTTAGTTTGACGGCTTCCAGTACGGGCAGCCGGAGCGGCACTTACGTGCACGTGCACCGAACTCTTGGTGGTACCAGCATTTCTCCTTTGGCTCATCTCCCTTGTTGTTGGACGAACCTCGGAACGCACGTGAGGGAGAATTCGATTTGGAGCGTGATCCTCTGAGATTTCTGATTTCAAGTTGAAGTTTACTCACCGAGTCCATAAGTGACTGAATAGTCGCACTTATGTCAGGCTTTGGTGAGCGCGCGAGAGCCTCCACTCCATTCGACGGAGACTGTTGCTGGGAGTTGACAGCAAATATAGAGCCTGGATTGGTCGCCTCCAACATTTTGTCCGCAGTCTTCGCGAGTTCGCTCAAATTTTCCTCCTTCCAGACAGACAAGAGCGGACGAATGCATTGGGGCATTTGGGCCATGAAGAGGGCGCGAACTACATTTTCGCTGCCAGTGGGAGGTGCAAGGCGTTTTATGCGAGCCAAAATTTCGGTGGGCTTTAAGCCCGCAGTATCAATCCCTTGGAGCAGACGATTTAATTTTGATTCTGGAGACTCAGCAAAATTGACAAGCAGCCGATCCTTGAGTGCATCGTATCGATCTTTTTCTGGAGGTGTCGCGACCAGGTCTTCGACACACTGAAGGACGTCGTCCTCCAGGTGAACTGCAATTATATCAAACCGATCAGCATCCTCTGTGACATTACTTAGCCGGAATGATCGCTCGAGTTGCGCAAACCAGAGCTGTGGGTTATCTTTGTTGAATTTCGGCACATGCAGGCGTGGGGGGCCGAGACGTGCGTCTGCCTGCTGCTGCTGCGTTTGATGTAGTACGTTTTGCATGATTTCCAGTTGGGCTCTGAATTCCTCCTCTGCCATGTTGATGTTGTTTCTGCTGTCAAAGAAGGTTTCCTCGTCGTCACTCCTTGTGTCTCGTTGAGTGGAGCGCAAATTATATTTCGTCATCTACCAATGTGTATTGCATCAGACAATTTTTGCACGATAAAACAACAACAACAAATTGAGGCGCGTTGCTTGACCGTAATTAAATTGAAAATAACTTTGTTATGTTTATTGTTTGTGTTCTTTAACTTAGTCGGGGGTCACCACTTTAGTTATCTTTAGTAACTAACTTTATTTAATAATAGTATTACACGCTAAAATGAATGAATGACAGTCGATTGAGTTGACGATGATGCAATGACGCTTCGTCCAGGTTCGCGGCTCGCGATGGCCTCCTGTTGTATCGATAGCTTGCCACTCCTATCGATAAGTGGCTGCAACTATCGCCTCACGGACTGACTTGGTGATGCCACAATGGTTAAAGTAGTGGCGCCATCTATTGCTGAGTTTGGAAAATAACTCAGCTATAAATGTTCGACGAAAATCATTTAAGACCTTAATTTATATAAATTAAACAAAGTTTATAGTTAGCGACCTTTCTAAATTGTAGAATTGAGTATTGTCGGCTCTAGGTCAAGTAAAACACACAAATATGTATGATGTTTTCCAATACATTTCGGTTGCTTCTCGGCAACCATCTTCATAATTCAATCAAAGCAAAAAAGAGATTTTTAACATACGCCGCTCCGTTCGGCGTGGAGTTGGATACTGATCTATTATTTGTCAGTAAGTGTCTGTATAGGTGAGCACAATTTTTCGTGTCCGTCTTGTAGTTAAGTCTTTTATCTGTTGGTGTGTCAATTATGTGTAGCATCTCTATAGTGAAGCGTTTGCTGTAGTGGTTTTCTTGCAGTAGGATTGTTGTTGCTTCAAAATTCGGCGAGTGTCCACTTTCCTTATAGTGTGTCGCGAGCGCCGTTTTTTGTGTGGTTGTTTGATGTCTGAGTTTGTAGTCCTATCTATGTTGGGATATCCTTGTTTTTAATTTTGATTTTGTTGTACCAATGTACATTTTGTTGCAAATTGTTATCTGCATTTCCATTGCATGGTATCTTGTAGATAAAATTACTCCTATCGGTTATGGCTATTTTGGACTTCGTCTTATTGAAAAAGTTTCTCATTGTTTTATTGGGTTTGTGGGCTAGTTGTATGTCTTGTTTGTTGAAGCAGTCTGAATGGGCGAACCGTTCCGAAAGCTTAGGAACATATGTCAGAGACTTCTAAATTCTAGGTTGTTGTTTCCTTTTGGAAATTGGTTGGCCGTTCTTCTCAATCAGGGATTTGATCATTTTTGTTGGGAAGTCATTGTCTTTCACAATTTGTTTGGTTTCTGAAATGGTCTCCTTATGATATATTTCATCGCTTATGTTTGTTATCCGTTGTAAGCTACAAGGGTACAAGGGTCTTCGGTAGAGCCGCAGTAAGCTTTCCCCTATTATTTGTTTTAAATTTTGTCTTTCTTAAACTCGGCGATTGTTAATTTTATATGTTTGCAAGAAGATTTGTGAAATTTGGTCGAAATCAGATGTTTATCTGTCGGAAAATGGGTTTTAGTTACAAAATGTTTGATTTTTATGTAAGCGTTCTTAAACTCTGACATTTCAAAAACGGCATTTGCAAGGGTATAAAAACTTCGGCACAGACGAAGTTAACTTGGACTGCTCATTTATCTCTTTATTTAAATTCACTCGCAATAGCTCTGAGCTAATTTCTTACCAGAACCTCGACTGGTGAATGTTTAGATTTTATTTGTCTGTCCAAACTGAGAACACTCAAGGCGTACGGCTGCATCAAGTTAAGGCTTCATTTTCTTTTTGACAGTATTGAACCCGTCTTCTTAATCACTTCTTTCTTTCGTTTTTGGTACATTACAAGTACATTAAACTTATAATTTAAGCAAAAGTTATAAAATTTAGTATTGAAACATTTATAATCCACCTTAAATATTATCTTAAATCTAAACATTCAGTTCATATCTGAGTTTTACATATATTTAACATTGATAAATAGCTAAAAAAAATTTATTTATTTATTTTCATTTAGTTTAAATGGTTTGTGGTTCGCAGGTGCGATTCTAATTTAATCCTAAACTGCGTGGCGCTACTTATAGTCTTCATGTCAGGTGGTAGTCGGTTCCAACAGCGAACAGCATAGATAGAGAAATGTTTTTCTGATAACACAGCCCAACAGTGTTTGGTCAGTGGTGCAGGTCTATTTTGATAATTATCAATTAACTCGGAGCAGTAAATGGAGGAATTGAAAATATTCACGGTTTTCGATGTTTTACAGTGGCATAAAGTCGTAGTAAGTTTATCGATGTACTCCCGTCTGGAAATCCATGCCAATATCCGTTTCAGGTCATTGTTCGAAAATGTCCACAAGTAATATATATTTTTGATCCGAAGTGCCTTTCTCTAGACAATGTTAACCAAAGACAGAAACACAACAACAAAATGTTCTGAGTAGATTTACGCCAAGTAATATCAATTTTGTCAGCTGTCCTTTTGCTAGCAAAATATAAACGAACTTCGTGTGGTGGGCCAGGATACCAATTTAAATATACACGATAATAACAGGGTACAGGGTAAATAACAGGTGAGTTTATCCGACTTTTATTCTTATTTCTTTTGGCAATTTTCAGCGGCATACATCATCCGGAAATATAAAGGAATTTGTGTCCCTCATTTAATCGTTTCAGCTGTTTACTTTTGTTAATAAATTCCTGCAGACGGGCAAGGCGACGGGCACTCACACACACACACACCGCGTCAATTTTTTCCATTATTTCGATGAATAATGAGCACGGGGCCAATGTAACCAGATCCTACGGTTTAAAGGAGAAAACAAAAGTAAACTATTGCTACTGCAACTATTGCTTTATTTACACAATCCGTTAGCCATAGGACAGCTCAGCCAGGAAGCGTTTAAAATATGGCATTAAAGTTTATGTTTGACACACGGATATCCAATTAGTTTAACAAAATGCATTGCAAAATGATTAAGCTGCTTGTGCAACCGCAGAATGAAAACGGACACAAATGACTCATTAAAAACGCATTATGATAAACTGACTATGTATATTGCCAATTAAACTTAAATTGCGAGCTATCGATTGACGGAAGGGAGACAGCCTGGCATCCATTAACTAACTAAGTCGCCGAAGCCAACACAAGGTCATATTAAATCTCGCCTCTTTCACCAGCGAACAACATAACAACCAACATTAATTACTTCTTGCAAAAGCTGTCAACGGCAATGGCAATCAACTGGCAAATTATTGGGAGGACCTAGTGCCAGCGCTCACTCCTCCCCCACCAATCACAATGAAGTGGGCTAATATAGCAGGAACAGAGACATTCATCAGTTTTGTGAGCCCATAAAACGCCAAATTACTACAGACATAACTTTTGGGGTGAAGGAGAGGGGATTTAATTCATTCCATGCAAAGAGGCTTCATTCAATTAAAATGGAAAGTGTTGTCACTAAATGTTTCTGCGAAACAGCCCAGCGACGTCTTTAGAATACTCGTACATACATACATAATTTGGGGCTGACATTGTACTGAGCTTAATGGGCTTTATGAACTAGATAGTGGGATCAAAATTTGTAAATTTTGGGTGAAGTTAAGCAGTCTTAATTCTTTTGTCGTTAGTAGAATTAATTAAACTAGCTTACAGCCAGAAGGGACCCATTTCTACTACAACTTTTTGTTTGTGTAGTTTCGAATGCTGAATTCGAAAGTCAATTTTAAAATTTTGTATGAGAACTTTTTATACTCTGTACCAAAGGTACACTGAATATATTAAGATTGTGCAAAATTATGCAACAGGGAGAAGGAATCATTTCCGACCCTATATATTATATATATTCTTGATCTGTCTGTCCGTCAGTATGAACTCTCAGAGATGGTAAGAGATAGAGCTTTGACATATGGGACATATACTTCTTATACTTGCAGGCAGATAAAATTTAATTTGAATTTTTGCCACGCCCCCTGCCGGCCCCGTAATTTGGAAAAAACGTCATATCTTCCACAGAGTTACCTTACCTTCTAGAGTTATTTAGTAATCAATATTATTTATCGATTAGCTGAAGGAATGATAAAGAGCGGATGAACGATACTCAAATAATGAGCAAACAAAGCCACTTAACACCAATGTGTAATTACTCAATTCGATTTTTCTTAAACTTTATTATAAAAGTCCATTTAATTCTAGGTTAAACAAATGTTGTTTCGATGAATTTGGTTTGCTTTTGACTTAGTTATTCGCGTATTTTTGAGCACACATCGATAATCTAGTATATTTTACAAATGTGTTAATAGGAAAACTATTTTTTTAGCATTAATGCCCCAAAAAGTATACTTTTCTTTTAGTTTGAGTCCAAAATTATTTAGAGGTGTTCGTATAAGCTTTAGCATTTCAAATTAAAACTGTTTGACTTAATATGTGAAGGGTGCCCCTTAATGACGAAAGTTGAGCGATTTCAAACAGCCTGCTCAAATCCAAGTAGATTTAATGCGGGCGGCTAACCGGTATAATTCTTGTCACTTTTCAAATAAAGTATCGCTTACACGAAAGTCCTTAGAGATTTCCAGGACACCCCTAATAGTGTTCCATATAATCTCATAATCACATAAGTATTTACATATATGTTTCACGATTTCCGACTCAGATTACAAATGTTCGAGTGTTGTTACCCTGTTGGGTCAGTATAATCTTCAGTCAAGTCAACAATTCATACATCTTCACTACATCAGTACCATTTCGTTTTATTTAGCGAATGTTCCATGCACATGATCCCAATAACCGGTTATCTTAGCCAAATCGTTTGTTGACTCGTGTCTGCTTGAGTGCAGGCGCTATTTAATTGAAGTTGACATTTCGATATTTAGTATGTGTGTGTAGCCACTGACATGAAGTTCATTTTGGCTGCATTGTTGGCTTAGCGACGATCTTATACTGTCGGTGTGTCGACGACGCTGCCGCTTAGCACTTTTGTATGCGCAGTAGATATGCAGACACACCGAACCCTGAACTTAATGCACGAAACTCAGATATGATAAGAGCTAAATCGACCAAATTTGGATGGATAATACGTATATAGTTCAAAATCAAGTTTAATTTAAAAGATTGCCACTCCTGACATCTATGAACTCCAAAGATGTAGTAGAAGCCAATACCCTTTTTATATTCACCAAGTTTGATGGGCAAATGTGGATTCGACACTGCACCACCCCATTCTCAAGCAACAGAGCACTGGCCTAACAAAGCCAATGAGAGAGTAAGGAATAAAGAAAGACTCCTTGTAAATATGTGCAGGAATATCAAGTTGGTTATAGATTAAATTCAAGCCGCATTACCGTATTTTGGGAAAGTTTAAAATCTTCTATGCTGCAAAACCGCATTTACCCCTTCTACTAATAGACAATACTATCCACACATATTAGGCATGTTTTAGTGATGTATGGAGATTTCAAGCTATAAGACTTCAACTTACTCCAGCCTCTCAATCTGCGAGGTTGGGTAAAAAAATGCGTGAGCCAAAATATTTTGGAGGTGGGGTGGGGGGAAGTGATCCCGCATCAAGGCCAAAGTTCTCGAAAAATGGTCGAAAATTGATATATAAGGTCATAGCTGCCCAGGGGCTGCTTCTAGAGGGGTCAAATGTACCAGTGATCCCCATTGTATTTTCCCCCGCAACATTTTTTTCCTGGACCCCTAACCCCTATCTCTCCTCCCTATAGGGGTCCCCATACAAAAATGACATTTTTACAATATTGCCCCACACCTCTTTAAAACTCTTCCTAGGAGTACAAAATGTACAACCAACTCCCAATATTTTTTGATTCCCAACATTTTTGTTCTTGGCACCCACCCCCCGTCTCCACTCCTTAAAGGGGCTCCCATACAAAATTGATGAAAAATTCATTTTTGTAATTTTTGTTTTTTTTTTGATTTCGTACCACTGCCACTTGACTCCCACTCCAAAGTGCCTCCTAGCCATTAAAAATACAAGAACAACCCCAACTATTTTTCCCTTCCCGACATTTTTGTCCTTGGCACCTACCCGCTAGCTCCCCTCCCTAGGTGGGTCCCCATAAAAAAATTAAATTTTTACAAAATTGTCCTCCAACACTCTAAAACACTTCCCAGGAGGATAAAATGTATAACCAACCCCCATTATTTTTCACTTCTCAACATATTTGTTCTTGGCGCCCACCCCCTGTCTCCAGGGGGGCTAGGGGGGCTCCCATACAAAATTGATGATAAATGCATGTTTGTGTGGATTTACTTATACGATGTTATGGCAATATACTTAGGTGGCAATACACTGGGATGATAAAATACTACCGGAGATGCAAAGGAAAAAAGAAGTTCCTCCTGATGGAAACGAGCAGCTTTTAGGCGTGCCGAAAGTAGCATCAGGGTAAAGGAAAAGGCAAACATATCTCGGAGGCGGTATACGATTTGTTGAAAAAGTGGAACATTATTAACCGCGTTCAAGCTATTTCGTTCGACACCAAAGAATCAAACACTGGTCAGTACCAAGGTGCGTCATCCTTACTCTAGCAATTACTAGAACGAGATCTTTTGTATTTACCATGCAGACATTATATATATAATATAAACTCCAATTGAGAGAACTGTTCGAATTCCAATTTAGTAAAACTTCTGGCCCAGGAGTGCTTTTATTTTGCCATTTCAAAGAAAAATGGGAAGAAATAAAGGATGAACCGTACTGCTCTGGTACAAAGGATGACCTAGTCGCTACCAAAATACCAGCTCCAGTACAAGTTGACGTTAGGACATTTTGTGTAGCTCAACTTAACAAAAAAACAGCCCCGATCAGACTAAAGAATTTCTGCAAATTGTACTTTTGTTCCTTGGCGAAGACATGCCCAATTACAACTTCAGCCCTCCAGGGGCCGTCAGTCATGCTCGATGGATGGCTAAGGCTATATACGGTATAAAAATATTTTTGTTTCGGAAGCATTTTCTTTGAACGGGCTCCGTGACGTTTGTATTTTTAGTGTCACGCTTTACATAAAGGCATGGTATAGCAGCACCAGTGCTATCGAGGCTCCTAATCAGGATATCAATTTTTTGAAATCGGCTGCGAAATAATTCGATCCAATTGTGTCGCAGGCTTTAGTGCCGAAATTTTGTGGGCATCTGTTCTTCGTTATTTGATCCATATGTTCCTTTTGACATCAAACGTAAAATGGCCAAAATGATTCTTGAATTTGAAAAAGTCAAAGAAGAACTCGAAGAAATCCTTTCTGACATTGAGGAGGAGATGGATCAGAGCGATAATTCAGGCAGCTATTCCGAAGAAGATGACAAATTTGACGATAAGCACGGCGATGATTACAAAGAAGTTAGCGAAGGACATTCCCGTACAGGCCAAATTGTCGGCTATAAAGGAGTTAAAAGAATTTCGATAACATCAAATTAAGTAAATCAATTCATCACGAGAGATTTAAGCGATTTCGTGATGTGTGAAACGACAAGATTTTTCAAACTTTTCGAATTGTCTACCGATTTCCTTTCAACCGATGCAGAAACCTGGCCAGTGCGCGAAGACTACCAACAAACCCAAGAGATCTTGCACAACTTACATGTTGTCAACGATACAGCTGAAAGGGGCGTAAAATTAATAAAAGATTATAACGATTTCTTATGCCGAAACAAAAAGGAAAAACAATTTTTATTGCAGGTCGTCAGCGCCAATCGGAAGGCATTTCCGCTATGTTATAAAAATAAACTAATTTGATTTCTGACTCCATTTGCGAAGAATGCGTTTAATAACATGAAAATTAAAATCACATTTAAATTAAAATTAAAATTAAAATTTTTGTATTCAATATGGTTTTTGTACTTTTGAAGTAATATGTAAAGGTCATTTTTTTGAATGGGAGCAAACTAGGTATATTGCCATAACATTGTATTAATAAATCCATACAATCATGCATTTTTCATCAATTTTGTATGGGAGCAGCCCTAAGGAGTGGAGACAGGGGGTGGGTGCCAAGAAAAAAAATGTTGGGAGTCAAAAAATAATGGGAGTTGGTCTTACATTTTATACTCCTAGGAAGAGTTTTAAAGAGGTGGGGGGTAATTTTGTAAAAATGTAATTTTTGTATGGGGACCCCTATAGGGAGGAGAGATAGGGGTTAGGGGTCCAGGAAAAAAATGTTGCGGGGGAAAATACAATGGGGGTCACTGGTACATTTGACTCCTCTAGAAGCAACCCCTGGACAGCTATGACCTTATATATCAATTTTCGACCATTTTTCGGGAACTTTAACCTTGATGCGGGATCACTTCCCCCCACCCCACCTCCAAAATATTTTGGCTCACGCATTTTTTTACCCAACCTCGCAGATTGAGAGGCTGGAGCAAGTCGAAATAGGAAAATCGTGCACTAAAACATGCCTAATACATATTCATAAAAGAGAATGTATGCTTGCATGTTTGTTCCTTAAAACGATCTTCACGAAATTTTCACGGGATGTTCATCTCGATCAGGAAGGATTCCGAAGTCTTAACCGGTTCGAAGTGGTTAAAAAGGTTTAAAAGTAGTTCAGCGCCATAGCTCCGATATAATTTAAGCTACGAACTTGGAATTTTGTCCACTCAGAGAAAAAAACAGTCCGATCGTCCTTAATATCAAGAAGTTTTTATGTCAAAAGTACGGTAAGGCGGAATATTCTTGGATCCAAGTCGAAAATACTAAAAACCAATCATGAATTTTTGAGATTCAAATTCTTGGTTTTAAATTAAGTCGGCTTCATATCAAGCAAAGATCTACTTGGTTGTAAGCATAAAAAGTATCAATTTCAAGCATAGATCTTCTTGGATGTAAGCATAAATATTATAAATTTCAATCATAGATCTTCTTGAATTTAAGTAGAATTAGAATAGAGAAAGAGACGACCAACACGCACCACCACCTATCTTTTTCTAAGCTGTAATAAATATTAAGATACCATAACCATTAATTTTTCCTACTTTACTGGGACTTGAACTCGGGACCTCGAAGACTGAACACACGGACGACGGCGAGCAAAGCAAAACTTGGCTTCAAAATCATATTTAGGAATGTAAGCAGCGTACATTTTGCCCCTCAGCAAGCAACAAGGGCCGTGGTCGAGTGGACATCACATTCGCTAAGAAAAACGCTGATGTCGTGGGATCAAGACCCCGCAGGAGCTTAGTTTTTGTTTATTCTAAGTGTTTTTTTGCCCATATTTTATACAATCCTTAAATCAATTTTTCGTTTAAAAACGCACGAAAGTTCGAAATCGAGTTCAATTGTCTTCTCGAATGCGAGCTGTTTTTGTCTTAAAAAATCAGGAAGAAGAAAATCTAAATTGAAGCTGATTTCAGTCTCGAAAATTCGTGCTAGATTTCTCTGGGTGTCTGTAGTTTGGTAAAATGATGTAAGATATTTTACTAATGAAAGAACGTTTTCCAACCGTTTCAAAATTGGTTTAAACTTTAAAGCCATATCTCAGAGATTATTTGTGCTGTAAAATACACATTTCTACTAAATAGAATAGAAAAATATGGACTAGCGGAAAGAGATATTCGATAAATTCCAACAGGAAGGTGATAAGGAATTGTTGTAGCTTTACAATGAAAATATAGAAAACCTATCCAGCTCATAATATTTTTCTTGAAAGGTAAGTTCATTTACTATTAAAAATAAGTTGCAGATTTGAAAATACAAAAAAGACATGCGTTGTGACAGCGAAATAGCGATACGTGCCTTGAGGCACGTTTGGGGCTCCAAGACAACTTTTGTTGCCAGCTGATATTTCACAATTGATTGCAATTTATTTGTTTGTTTCTGTTGATGGAGTGATTTTACTTAATAGAATTATAAATATTACTAGAAATGGCAAACCGGGTTCGTTATAAGCTGTCCGACTTTACAGATGAGCAGTTGCTCAAGATATTTGACTCAGTTCCGTCGGATGAAGAAATGTTAAGCTCAAGTGACGACGAGGACGACGACATTGATATAGTGCAGGCTCTTAATATTGCATTAGAGGATGCTGAGACTGTGTCATTTATTGAGAGTAATGTTGAAAATGTCCAAAACAATGCACAGAAAGCTGAGACTTCCCAGAAAACTGCAAAAAGGCCGCGATCACCATTACCAATCAGTGAAGATTCGGAGTGCGCATCTCCGCCAACTTCTGGTGGGTTCAATGGAGCTGGTAAGCCAAATTAATTTGCTATGTGTTATTTTAGTGAATAATTAGTTTTATTTATACAGGTATTGAATCAATAACAAAAGATTCGAGTGAGATTCTGTGGCGAGAGAAATGTATGCAGTTGCATGTTAACAATGTAGCATTTCGAGGCGATTTTTCGCTGCCAGCAGAAATAAAGGAGCTCAAAACTCTTTAATGCGGAAATCATGAATATGATCGTCGACGAAACCATGTGCGCAGCTTTAACGGATGATATTAACAATAAGTTCAAAATTAACACTGATGAGATGCACCATTACATAGGTATTTTGATGTTCATGTCCATTTATCGCTACCCGAATCTGAAGAGCTACTGGGGATAAAATGCGTTCGGACCTATACAAACCTGCATGACCCGAAGCAGATTCGAGGCAATCAAGAAGTACTTCTCGCTACGTGATGAGCGCGAACGTATCAAAAAGTGTGAACCAGGCTACGATCCTTTGTTCCGTACGCGAAAATTTGTAGACTGTCTCAACAAACGGTTTGACTCGGTGCCAAAGTATGCCCGCCTTTGTGTTGACGAGCAAATGTGCAGCACAAAAATAAAGCACCACTGGTGTCAGTACATGCCAAATAAGCCGCACAAGTGGGGCATCAAACTATTTGTATTGTGCGATTCATTTGGATACGCATACCGCTATGAGATCTACAGCGGTACCGGTGATAATGTGGTCTTACCTGGTCACCCAGATCTTGGTGCTTCGGCCAACATTGTAGTGCGCTTAACACAAACCGTAGAAAGATTTAAGAATCACATCATTTACTTCGATAATTTTTATACATCTCTGCCTTTGACGGTTTATCTAAGAGCGAAAGGTATTTATAGCCTTGGCACGGTGCGTGTAAACCGTATCCCCAATTGCAAGCTACCAAACGATATTGCCATCAACAAATTGTCAAGGGGTTTTTCGACTGAGTACGTTGGGTCCTCATATGGTGTCGACATAACCAATGTACTCTGGAAAGACAGCAAGCGTGTTCGCTTTTTGTCCACCTATGTGGGTGTTAAGCAATTTGAAAGGACAAACCCTCGTGAAGGAACTGCAAAGGCTGCTCGTTTGACAGAAAAGCTAAGCGACACATTTCAATTGACTGTCCCCAAATTGTGCATGAGTATAACGCTCACATGGCCAGCGTAGATCTCATGGACGGCCTAATGTGCCGCTATCATATCAGAGCAAAAACTCGGGATGCCGCAACACGAATTTTTTATCACCTAATTGATATGGCAGCCACCAACGCCTATATTTTACACAGACGTATCCAAACAGAGAACGCAAGCAAAGAAAATTACTCGCACTCCCAGACTTTCGCGAAACACTAGCCGCAGGACTGGTGACATATAAAAACAAAAACTTACCGGGTCGTCCAATCAATACCAAAAATGCATCTTCACCGCGATGGGCAAACCAGTCTCCATCCTCTCAGTCAGGACGAACAATAAATTCGCCATCCTCGCAGGCAGAGCGGGTAAAGCAGTCTCCACTCTCTCATCGACCTTTTCAGCATGAGCTCAAACATGGTCAAAAATCAAAACATCCAATATCTGACTTGCGGTTTGGCCAGCTGAACCATTTCCCACATTGGTTGGATCGAAACAGTGGAAAAAGATGTTGCAAGCACTGTAAATCTTCACAAACGCAATGCATATGCACGAAATGAAATCTGCATTTATGCTGCACAGCGAATAAAAACTGTTTTTTAGAATACCATAAGAAAAAAATAAAATAAATCTTCATTACTTGAAAATGTTTTTTTTTTTCACTCAAAGCCCCAAGCGTACCTTCAGGCACGCTTTCCTTTCTTCTCACCTTACAGGTAAACCGAAGATTCTACGTTATTTCTAAGTTCATATTTGAGCTTAGAAGCATTCTTTCACTTTAAAAAAAATTATTTGAATACTTTTTTTCTATTATTTTGGAAAGTAGCCTTTGAGGGTTAAGGTCATCATTGTAGGTCAACACGGTGTCTCAGGATCGGCTTTTTTGAAAACGATTTATTAAAAATGTAGTTGTAAAACTACTTAAAATTGAGAAAATTTAATAAAAAGTTAATTTTTAATTAGAAAAATATTTATTTTCATAAAAATTGTTAATAACTAAAAATATTTATATGTATAATATATGGGGTTTAAGGGACCTGCTTTTGATTTTAGTCAAAGTTACATCTGGCTAGCTCAAGGTCTACAGTTGAGTATAATTCTTTATAAACAACAGATATGAATTACAAAATTTTGGAATAGCAATTGGGTACGTCGGTACAACGATCGCTGTTTCGAGAATAACCAAATTCTCTCATCAGCGGACTTGTTTTGCTGTTCACACTTCAAACAACCATCCAGTTAATATTTAAGCCTCTTTCAATCGGCGAATAAAGAATAAATAGGAGTTCCCATGTTGTAAATTCGCAGCCCGAATTTCCGCTATGGTTTTTTGTTTGAAGGTGTTTGTTTACCAATTTATTGTTATTATTTCTGTTGCTTATGGATGCTGCTAGCTGTTTGGTCTATCCGTCCAATGATCCTTCTTAGCAGGGCCAAAATTTTTTTTGTAAATACACAGGGTATTTTTTCTTGTTGTTTGCAGTAAGCCATAAAATTTGTAATACAAAAAAAAAAAAAACGGTTTCCCTTTTATAAAACATATCTGACCTCAAGGTAGCCAGATGTAACATTGACTAAAAAACAAAATTTTTATTTTCAAACAAAACTATGTAATTGCAATTAACTGTAAGTTTTTGCTTTATATTACAACAAAATCAACATAAATAAAATGAGGAAGTATAAATAAAGTCACGTCAGGTATCGTCACGTCAAACACTTTTGCTAATAAAAATAAATCGAGAAAAGAATTTTGAATATGATAACCCGGAAAGTAAACTTGTATTATTTCAAAACTTATTAAAAAAAAGGTTTATTTAAAAGGCTTTGCTTAATTCGCAGAGTTTTGCAAGAGAGACGACCACCAACCACCGATCGCGGTTGTCGTTGTTGCCCCCCCCCCACCATCTCATCATCCTCCCATTATACCACCCACTCACCTTTTTTTTCTGCATTAACAATTTATACCCTTGTAGAGGGTATATTAAAAATGTCCAGATGTTAGTAACGCATAGAAGGAAGCATCTCCAACCACACAAAGTATATATATTCTTGATCAGCATGACGAGCTGAGTTGATATAGCCATGTCCGTCTGTCCGTCTGTTTCTATGCTATCTCCTCCGTCAGTTTTAAAGCTATCTTAACCAAACTTTGCACGAAGTCTTGTGGTACAAATACACTGTCTTACAAATACACTGCCTAAAAAGTAGACAAGGCAATACAGCAAATTTACCCTAAAATTTAGAAAAAAAAAATATTTTTTCTAAATTTTAGAAAGTTTTTTCTAAAGAATTCATTTTTAGAAATCTTTTTTGGGCCATTTTTATAAAATGTAGAAAACATTTTCTTCTATATAGAACTTTTTTTTAAATTTTAAGGCGATTTCAATTCTAGGGCGATATTCTGAAATATAGACAAATTATTTTCTGAGTGTACATTTGAACCACGGTATGAAGAGATTTTGGTGTGTAAAAAATTAATTATCCGCTTACTACAAAGTTCCGATAGAGAATAATAATGTGTAGGTAATGTAAAATGGCTTTACACAGCCCAAAGGCCCATAAGCAGAGCTTGTCTTAATCTCTTGGCGTGTGTGCGTATAATTTACGCACAAGAGAAAGGGACCTACAGTTTAACGCCGAATCCGAACGGCAAAGTTTGAGGAGCTGTTTCATGGCTAGTTACTTCACAGCTGGTGAAGGTGTCGGGATGTGTAAAAGCTATTTTTCTAAAGAAAGAAAAAAACTTTTTATAAGATGTTCCACACCTGGCCACACTTGAGTAATAATGTGTTGTTATGTAATATACAACATTTACGTGTTACACAACTTGATATGTTGAGCTACGTTTCCCAGTATTACTAGGTGTGTTGTTGTTTGCATCTCAGCAAAGTGAAATTGAATCTTCATCCAACAAAAGCATCTGCCCCGAGCAAAGACATTTGCTGACACACAAAGGCAGGACTATGCAGCATGCTACAACCAGGCAGAGACTTTTCAAGGAAAGATGCCAAAGTGTAAATTACAAGGCAAAGTGAAAGGTGACTCGGAATTTAGATGACCTCTACAAGAAAATTTCGTGTAAATTGGTTGAACATTTCGCCGGAAGTTTTAGAAGAAACTTTGAATGCTAAACAATTACTTTTTGCCAGAATAATTGAGCAAGCAATTTCAAAGACAAGTTGCAAAAAAGAATTTGCACAAATTGCTATGCCGGCACAAAGTGAACAACTATAAGCTAAAAGTGTGTGTGTCCATAACTATTTTGTTCAAGTTTATTCATAGGAATCCCAAGAGAGTTACCTAGAAGCTTCCATCAAGCGGTCGGAATTTTACCCCCACCAGCCGCACAAACAATCAAGTCCACCCTCAGTGAAACAAATATTTGACCAATTTTCATTTTTTTTTTACCCGTAGCTCGTAGAGTAAGAAGGGTATACTAATGTCGTGCAAATGTATGTAACAGGCAGAAGGAACATTTTACGACCATATTAAGTTTTCCTATATATATTCTTGATAAGCATTAACAACCGAGCCGATAGTCTGTTCGTCCGTCCGTCCGTCTGTTCGTCCGTCTTTAATAACACTAGACCGTACTTTTCTCCAAACACTCAGAAAAAAACGACCGGCAGAGTCTAGATCGGTCGGGATAGAATTTATACCGTTTTGTACTTAAAATTTCAAGTATGTTTTGTTCTAGGACGTACTTAAATTAAGTACGAAACATTCAAGAATAGAAAACGACTGTTAATATTGTTAAAAGGATAACAAACGTTTCTTAATTAAGAATATTTCGTACTTACAGTTAGCCAAAATATTTAAGAAAGGATTGTTCTTAGTTCAAGTACAAACTTTCTTGGATTGAGGACAAAATGAATTTACTATGCAAGATCCAAAAACTGTGCTACGGAAAATGCGAATTATTTTAAGTACATATAATCTGTTCCTAAGATTCCTGGCTCTAACACTTTGGTTATGGTGTGAGAGCAGATTTCTGACCTACAATATAAGCATCTTGGTCTTTGGTTAATTCATTTCCTCTGGATTTTGATATAATACAGAAACCTAGTTTCAAGAACAAATTGGGAAAAGTTTTAGAATTTTATGGGCTTAAGCCCATAAAGTATTATGATGCATTATTTTGTTTCAAGAATGTTTTGGGGTTGACTTGGGAATTTATTAGACTACGATTAAGAACATATTGAACTTATTTATTTTTTTTAAGTTTGTGCAAAAGTATTTAACAGGGAGAAGGAATCATTTCCGACCCTATAAAGTATATATATTCTTGATCAGCATTAACAGCCGAGTCGATATTACCATGTCCGTCTGTCCGTAGGTCTGACAGTAGGTCCGTAGAGATCTTAGAGATGGTAAGATATACAGGTTTGACATGTAAGGGACATATACTTTTTATACCTGCAGGCAGACCAAGTATATTTTGAATTTTTGCCATGCCCCACAGAGATCAGTTGGGCCTCGCTAGCGGCATTTAACAGAGGAATTCATCAATCGATAACAGATACGTTGATTCGATTTCAACGGTTTTTTATAAGCTCTGCGAACAGCTGATGGTCAGCTGTAGGCTGTCAAACACAACATATGTTTCAGCAAAATATTTACAAAATTTTTTCTTTGTTGTGCGCATTGTTTTCGAATCCCTGTGAAATTTGTCATCTTTTTTTATTGCATCAAAAGTTTGGTTTTATATTAACGTCAAGGCTTGTAAATATTACATTTAAAATCAGTATTTGTGACCACTTTATATATATGTGTTGCTTATAAAACGTAGTTGTAATTAAGTGTATTAACACCGAACCCATAGTAGCGTACACCTGTCTTTCGTGCAGTATAACGTACCAGATTCGCCTGGGTTTAGTCTAACTTTCATTTTTTTCAGGAAGTGTGAATCATTGTGCGTCCAAAATTTGCCATATTAACTGCACTACCTACTACTCTTCAAATTATGGCACAATGTCAGCATCAAAACGGAGACTTTGTATGGCACGACGCGTCGCGACGATGCGATACCCATAAAGAAGTTTTTGGCTGTGAAAAACTATTTTTTGATACAGTTTTAAATAACAAAACCTGTAGTGAGCTGGAGCGTATCGAAATCGGTAAAAAAGTGGGAGGTTTTTCCCAAGGGCTTGTTCAAAACGCCGGTGTGCTTCCCAGCTATTATGTATTGCGATCATCGAAGATAAATTCGGTGTTTATCCCTAGATTTTCTTTAACAATACGTTATTTTCTTCGAAAAAGTGCGGTTCTTAAGAAGAAAAAATAAAAATAATTTTTTTATTTTAATTCTAGATGTTTAAAAAAGAAATTTTGAGCGTTTTCGAGCTAACAATTAATTTTTTCAAATATTTTAGCTCTTTGTACTCAAACTACTAAGCCGATTTAAAAACAACATTCTATGCAATTATTGGAAATTCAATAACCTTGCGATTCATGCCTTGCTTGACTCCACCTAACGTTTCTGAGTCGAGAATTCGCTCAAAATGTTTATGTATGTACCTACCGAAAAAATTCCAAAACGTTCCCATAAAAAATTTGTAAAAATCGTTTTTAAGTTTCAGCATTCCAAACTATACTAAAAAAAATATTGATGTATAAAATATGTTTATTATAGGGAAAACTAACTTGTACCCTTGTAGCTGGATGGCGCCACTACTTTGAGCATTTGCTTTCCAGTTTGTTATTGGCAGCTATACGATGTATTCATCCGATTTTGACCGAACTCCCCAAAATTGTGTGGAAACTGATAATATTCACAACTGGAAGGTATAAAGACGCTACCATTGAAAACAAAAAAGTTTTTCTCACTAGAACTACTTTTTCAACCGATCGTTCCTATGGCAGCTATATGCTATAGTCATCCGATTTGAATCAAACTTTGCAGAATTGTGTGGTAGCATATAGTACTGATCAGTAACAAGTTTGAGAGCGATAGCATTGAAAACAAAAAAAAGTTTTTCCTACTAACACTTTTTCTCTCAACTAACTTTTGTATGACAGCTATACTATATAGTTGTCCGATTTTCATCAATCTTGGTGGAATTATGTAAATTCATAGAAAACTGAAAAATGCGAGGTTTGGGGGCGCACAGAAAACAAAAAAGTTTTTCTCACTAAAACTAGTTTTTTGACCGATCGTTCCTAAGACAGCTATATGCTATAGTCATCCGATCCGGCCGGTTCCGACAAAATTGCAGCGTATTTGTACCAAAAGGCTTCGTGTAAAGTTTGGTTAAGATAGCTTTTAAACTGACGGAGGAGATAGCATAGAAACGGACGGACGGACAGACGGACGGACGGACAGACGGACAGACGGACATGGCAATATCAACTCAGCTCGTCATGCTGATCAAGAATATATATACTTTATGTGGTCGAAGATGCTTCCTTCAATGCGTTACAAACATCTGGACAATTTTAATATGCCCTCTACGAGGGTATAAAAACAATAATGTTTTTAAAAAAGAGTCTTTGATTTTTTTCTGAACTGCGAACCTACTGACGATATCTATTTTGCTTTGAAAGTGAAGATCGGATGAACGATAGTCGAGTTATAAGGAAAAAAACAATTATGATGGCTAGCACTGGCCGCAACAGCGATGGGCAGCACTTCACACACTTTATGGGTGCTTTGCCACTTTAAAATTAATTTGATCAGATATAGACAAACTTTTGGGGGACAGAGTTTTTAATACATTCGGGCTTGACCGACTTTCTAACTTATTTTTTAATTTTTAATAATTATTATAATGATTATAATCAATGCCTTTCATGTTCAAGTGATTACTTGAATATGGGTATTTCCATGATGTCGAACGCGACAGTCGTACGCATTTAAAGTGGAATAGAAGTCAAATTAAAATAATTTTTTTTCTTTTGTTACTTTAAGTTATAGTACTTTAAGCACTTTATTTAGTGGGAAAAAGTAGAGCACACCTAGTGCTGGTTCCAAGATAAAGCCAATCAAAGAGCGATTCGAACGCGACAAGAAATGGAAGTGGTGTTTTTGACCATCAATATAAAAGCAAAACTCAGCAAGATCTGCCAAAACCATTTAGTGCGACTAATTTTAAAATGTTGAATAATTTATCTGTACATATATTAGAATTTATTTCATCGATAAATTTTTTTTTTTTTTATATTAAAATAAAATATGATTCGATACGTGACATTGCGAACGCGACACTTTTTTCCATCATTTTATTTATGTGGTTTCTGTATAATGCGAAGCAAAAACTTACGATTAATTGCAATCACAAAGTTTCTCATGGTTTCTTATGCATTTTTTTTATAACTCTTTGTACCCTCAGAAAGATTTTATATAGAAAAGTAAGTGCAATTAAATGTGCAATATTTATGGCCAAATTCGAAAATTCGAGCTAGCGCAGCCGTGAAACCGAATATTTCGATGTGGGGTATGATTAAATGTAAGATTGGCTTACATTAGTTCAATTGAATTGTTTCCCCATGAAATTTTGATAAAACAGAGTGTTTTTAAGCACTTTTAATTTTTTGGTCTTGGTGGACCTTTTGGTGGAAATGCCCATATGCAATTAACTTCATTTTCATTTACATATTTGTGTAGCTTGCATTATCTGCCTTACCTTTACTTGCGCCTGCAAGTCTCCATTGACCTGGTGCATTATCTTGGTGCATTCGACTTGCGCCCTCCGTACAGGTACGGCAGATAAGGCAAACTACACAAAAGAAAATTAAATTAATTTCATATGGGCATTTCCACAGCTACGAACGTGACAATTGTACGAATTTCTTGGCCTTTATTTTGAAGAAAAACAAAGAAAAAATTAACAATCAATTTCCGCATATTGGTTTTTGGATAGCACTTTAATTGCATTTTATTTAATGAAGCTGGAAGTTGTTGACAGTTTCAATCACATAACTTTAAAACTAACTGCTTGGCAAAGCTTTATTTAAGGGCATATTTTTATTTGATTATAACTTCAATAATTAATATATTTTAAACTATAAAAGTCTTCATCTTTTTGAAAGCACCGTAATTTAAGTTATGTTTAGGGCAATAATTGTATATTCTTCCTATGTCATGGTGAACAATTTAAAAAGTTATTAAATTTGAATTTTGGTAGATACAGTAAAATACTATTCAGCAATATCAACACTAGACCTGTCCGATACATCAAACCTGAGAAATCCAGTTTTGAAAAACCCCTTTATTTAAATTTTTTCGTTTTTGACGTTTTTTGAAATTGTTTATAAAATTACCAAAAAAAATTTGTAACAAAACCGAAAATCACGTTTTGGTGGGAGTGTGGAGATCTAATTTCGAATTTTTTTTTTAAAATTAAAAATGGAAAATTTTAAAACCGTTCAATTTCAAAAAGAATGACCCTTACTTGTTTATTTACATATATACATATTATAATTGTTGGGCTTAGCGACCTGTTCTTTGTTATATAAAAAATTGTTGTAAGCCGGCTCAATGTCGTGTGTCTTTTATGTGCTTTTAATGTAATAACAATTATTTGGTTTCCTCCAATATATTTCGATATGCCGTTGGCATTCGTCATCAGGGAGAAAAGCAACAGCGTCCAATCAGTCAGCTGCGTGGTTTAAAACAAAAAGTACAGGTGATTTTGAAGTCAAACATTCATTAATAAGATATTAAAACAATTAAGGCTTAATTATTGTGGCAGCTTTCGCTAAACTTTGTCTATATATTGCTTCCAATTTTGCCATTATTTTGGATACCGAATTTCACTGGGTAATTTGGCACTAATTAAAGTGCTTGCTAACAGGGTTCGCAAAATTCTCAAAAGATTTTTTTCTGCCATGATAATAAACATCAATGAAAACTATTTTTATTTTCACACGTGTTACTAGCATTTTTTTTCATAAGAAAAAACATTTTTTTTTTTTCATTTTACTCACTCGTGTTACTAATACGAGTGTAAATAATTTTAGCTGACATCGCAAAAAAAATGACAGAAAACAAAATTTTTCACACTCGTTTAAGTATTTTTTAAACTTTTTTCATTTAATTTGTATTGATGTGTACTTAAGACGATCGACGGAAGCGGCCCGCAGGCCGAGTGTGTCTCAAACGGGGGTAGATAGGCATACACTGTTTGTGAAGGCCATTAAAAAATGAGATCGGCGGTGTTCGCAGTCGCCTTTGGCAGAAATTGTTTCGCATGAGAGGGAATATCCCTTTATAAGAGCGCCATAAAAAATTCGCTATCAGCTGTTTTCGCAATGACCTGCTAACCATCAATGAGCCACCTGTAGGTGCATTATGCGGCGGTCAGCGCTGGACAATTGCATATTCTACAAAAAGGTACACAAACTCAACGGAAAATACTCCTTTCGAAATACACGTACCTGTAAAAAATGCATTTATCCATTTTTAGCAAGTAAGAGCGGTGTAGTCGAGTTTCCCCGACTACAAAATACCCTGCTCAATTGAGACACACATACAAACACACTCACATACACAAACGCATTCACACACGAGCGCACACACACACACACACGCGCGCTCACACGCGGTCTGCGCAGGCAGCGCTGCCTGCATGAAGTGGCACGTCGATATCACGTCGATCTCAGAGACTATAAGACATAGAGACACCAATTTTTGCATGTACATAGGTGTATACCGTTGGCAGATCAAGCTTATTTTAGATTTGGAAAATTTCCCCTCTCACCCCTAAACCACAAAAAAACTGTCAGAGCCACAACTTAAAAGTTAGAACCTCGTGGCCTATCCTAGGACTTATTTCTATCTATTCTGAAAAGCACAATAGGATCCGAGCAAAAACACCAAAGTTATACACGAAACAATTTTGCTTGTGTTTGCTAGGGGGAGCCTACTGCAGGCAGCTAGGGCGCGTGTAAGTGTGATAGCGCGCGTGAGTGTGCGCGCTTGTGTATGTGTGTTTGTATGTGTGTCTCAATGGCACAGGGTATGTTTTAGTCGGGCCACTCGACTACAGCGCTCTTACTTGTTAAGCTTTGATTTGCAAATAACTAGGAAAAAATAGGTTTTCACACAATGCAGGTACGGTCTAGAGCAAAATTGCAAGAGCACATAGATTAAGTTTGTACCGCACCCACATATCGTTTCCAAATTGTAAACTCTCATTTTTATTTAATTAAGATTGGATAATAAATAGCGGAGCTATAAACAAACGTTGCATATTTTTAGGGTTTTTCTTAACGAACGCAATGTTTGTCGTATAATTCGGGTCAGCATGCAATGCGCTATCTGCTAACTAAATTTTAGTATTTTAACAAAACAATAATGCTCCGTTAATTAACATACATAATAGAATGATATTACTCATTTCTTCCCCTGAGTAACGGGTATATCTAAGTCGGGCAGGGCCGCCTTTAACTTACGCTCTCGTTTCTCTATCGCTTTTGACGCTTTGTTGATAATTTGGCCGCCAGGTGTTGCCATTTGGTTTGGTGAACGAAAATTTAATAAACTCTCCCTTGGTAATTGCGTTTTGATGAATGTCACCAGCTGGTTCTATGCTAATGAAGTCGCCCCGCCTAACGATCTCTCTCTCTCTCTTTCGCTTTCTGTAGCTAGTAACATCAATTGATCCACTTGCACTGCGTATGTAAAATGTTCTGGTAAATGATTAATTCAATTTTGGCCCACAACAAACTTTTATCAAAGACTTCTCAACTCGTGTCTTCCAATTAAATGCAAATAAATATTCAAGGCACGCCAATAGTCAGAGAGGTGGTTGCCATAGGCATTCAAGTCTCAGTTCATAAAATAAATAAAACATTTAAGATAACGTGATTTGGGGCACAGGAAGGAAGTGGCCAGGACAAACCGCCGGATGGACAAACATTGCTGAAGAAATTTTTCGCACGCTGAAAGAACACTTAGTTATTGGCTTGTGACTGCGAGTTGGTATTCGGAATACAGAAGAATTTTAAGTAAAATAATTTTTCATTTTTGATTGTAAATTAGCTTACTCTCAAAGATATCCTTTTTTTTTAAAAACAAAAGGGTTTTTCTTTTTTTTTCTTTGAGAGGGCCACTCAATACTCGATCCAAATATTTTATTTCAGAAAGAGCATATATTTATTTACATTTCACAATTTATTTCAAGATTGTTTTGTATTTAAAAAAAAAATTTGTTATATCTAAACAAATTTTTCTATAGCCGCTTCTCTCTAAGTACAGTATTTTGCATATATATGGACGGAGGTGTCACGGAAATCTCTTCCCACCAAGTTCCAACCGAAAACCAATTCTCGTTGTCCCAGAAATCTTCTTCGGTTGGTTTCAAATCTCTCGTGTTTTGTTAGGAGATTTAGCAAAATTCACCACCCAAACAATTTTGATAAGCAAAATTGAATTTTTAAATTTAAACAACATTATTTTTCTGGATAGGTTGCATTAAATTAATTAAATATTTAATTTGACTTAATATTAAAATTTGCGTTTCAATAATTGTTCGCAAACCAACCGAATGTTGCCAAACCAACTCGGCACTCAACCTTAGGTGGCGCCCTCTACCCTCTTTGTACCAACAGGGGTACCAACAATGGCCAACGGTTGCCAATTTATATTTCAAGACTGGCGCCAACATATTTTTAAATTTTTCATATTTCTATTGGAGAATATGACTTAAATTTCAAATATAATTTATGAATGCGTCATAAAACATATAACACAATCAAAAAATTTCATAACTAGAAAATAGGAAGTTGTTTTTGCTGGAGTGGCAACCATTTTTTAGAGGTTAGATGGAGATGGACCATTATCTTGAAGAAGAAAATAAAATCTCTTGAAGTTCTGCGACACCGATGGATTTTTCGAGCGTTGCAAACCTACCGAATCCAAAATCTCTAAAGATTTCCAGGACACCCCCGATAAAGGTTGATTTTCGATGCGTTTAATTTTTTGAATATTACAAAAAAACAAGCCTTTGCGGCTGGTATTTTTACTCAGCAATTTAATTTCCGTTTTGAACATTGTTAGGTGAGTGATATCCTAAACTCAGCAACACATGGCGCCACAATTTTAATCATTTTAACAATCTTAACAATTGTTCTATTTAAAAAACAAAACAAAAAACATTTCTTACATGCGAGATTTGAACCCAGGTCTGTTTGACTTTCAGTCTCAAACCTTAACCTCTACATCATTGCTGCTAAGATAATAGAGGCAGCTAAGTGTGCTATAAAACTCAAAAGTATCCTGATGCTTACTTTATCTTTTCTAAAAGATAACAAAGTGTTTATCAACACTAAAAATGTTATATAACTAGTTAATCTCATGACCTGGGTCTGGGCTGGTGATGTCAGCGCCTTTTCGGTAGTACATTTGGTTGCTGTAGATTTAATTTTTAAGCAGATTACTTGATAACCAAGTTGACGTGAAACCCCTATATATTTCAATATCAAATAATTAAATAAAAGACGTTTATTGTATATAACATAACATTACATAACATTACATGTTTAACATTAAGGAATGTACCGAAAAGAAACCGCATACTTTGTTTCATTTGTAGCTCAAAAGTTATAAATCAAAAGTAGTTTTTTCGATTTGCATATTATATATATCCATAAACATTATTAAAAAATGAGAAGGCCAAGCTAACTTCGTCAATGCCGAAGTTTTTGAACACTTGCAAATACTGCTTTTGAATTATCAGAGTTTAAGAACCCTAACACTAAAATCAAACATATTTCTTACTTCCGACCTATCGATAACAGATTTTGAGCAAATTTTGCGATTCTATTTGAAAACATAAAAATAACAATCAACGATAAAATGAAAAAAAAAAACTTTTTCTCACTAAGACCCACTTTCCGACCAATCGGAAAATATAGTCATCCGATTTCGAACAAATTTTGCGAATATATTTTAAAGCATATGAAATTAGTAATCAGCGAGTTTAAAGACGCTAATATTGAAAACATTAAAAATTTCTTACCAAGACCCATTTTTCGACAGATCGGTCCTATGGCAATCGTAAGATATAGTCACTCGGTGTCGATCAACTTTTTCAAATTATTTTGAAAGCGTTTAACATTAATAATCACCAAGCTTAAGAACGATTTAGTTGAAAGCAAAAAAGGTTTTTCACTACGACCCATTTTCCGACCGATCGGTCCTATGGAAGCTATAATATATAGTCATCCGATTTTAACTAAAGTTTGCAAATCTGTTTGAAAGCATATAATATTAATAATTGTCGAGTTTAAGGACGCTAACATTAAAAACAAAAAAGGTTTTCTCACTAAAACCCATTTTTCAACCGATGGTTAATATGGCAGCTATAAGATAAAGTCATCCGATCCAGTCGGCTCCGACGTATTAGCAGCGTGCAGTAAAAAGAAGACTCTGTGCAAAATTTCAGCTCGATAGCTTTAAAACAGAGGGACAAGTTTGCGTAGAAACAGACGGATAGGCAGACAGACAGACGGACGGACAAACCTCAATCGACTCAGCTCGTCGCCCTGATCAAGAATATATATTGTTTATGGGGTCGGAAATGAATATTTCTATGCGTTGCAAACTTCTGGGCAAAATTATCATACCTTTTGCAAGGGTATAAAAATATTTTGGAAAAAGTCAAGCACTTATTTTTGGTCGAGTTTTTTCATTAGGCTTGCACACCTGCTTTAGTGACTTTTCGACTCGCCCTTATTCAACCTTTTTTATTTTCATCCATGTTTTCGGCAACTCTACCGTCCTTCCATAAATTTCTCTGAACAATAGCCCAACATCGCTCTATGGGTCGTAGCCAAGGGCGTAGTCAGCTTTCCAAAAAAGTAGGGGCAGCAGTGCCTGTACGATTCTGAAAAATTTCTAGAATTTTAAAAAAAGTTAAATCATGATGCATTCGATATGAAATGAGAAACAATCTTCAATATAATAGCGGAAAAATTAAGTTATACGTGAAAATACGACCTTTCCTTAGCATCCTAAGCAAATTGCATTAAACACAAAATATTTATGAAGAACATCCTTTTCAAACGACTTAATTGCAGATTCGACTAATTCTGATATTTGCTGCTCTCTGTCTAGGCCAACAATGGATGTATGAACTTTGATAGAATTTTCAGTACGGGTCTTAAATAGGAATGTAACAATCGCTTGGACTGGATTATGCGTTGAAAATGTGTTAAGGGACTTCAACATATCTTGCAGCTCTAGAATATTTTCCCAATTTAATCCAGTAAATACTCCAATCTGCTTTTCCGAAAGACCACACTCTCCAATTTTATGAAAAGTCACCTTCTCGTTTTGAATGGACATACCGTTTACACAAGTCTTCGACCCCAATGTCACTCGATGAAGATTGCACTATAATTCTTAAATAAATGGTGTTAAAAATTTCGCGGAATTTTGTAGGTAACGGCTTGCATTTTAAAAATCTAAAAAATTATTCTAGGGGAGTTTATACATGCCAGCTTTGACCAAAACATATTGGAATTCTTTAATGGATAGATGGCCCGAAAAAGGCTTTTGATTGAAATTACAAAAACCGCTGTTAGAAATACAGAGTTGGTACTAGAAGTATAAAAAAAAACGCTAAATTACTTTCGGTTGATGTACTTTAAAACTGAATACTTAAAAAATTAATATCGTTGGGGGCCGGTTCCCCCACAAATCCGGCTATGCCCTTTTCTAAATGTTTAGAGATATTTGATTTGCTATTACACCATCGTCAGAGAGTCTCTTTAGAGATATATGACAAGTGTAATGGCAGCTTTACAGATATTTGATTTGCTATCACATACACTAGAGATATATGACAAGTGTAAAGGCAGCTTTAAGTCTACATATGCCATCAATTCAGCTAAAATATCATTGCGAAATAAGAGCATAAGTCACAGCTTGTATGTAGTTTGCAATAAAACCCCATCTCATAGAAGAACAACACAACCTAGAAAATCTCAATTTCGACGAAGCTCGAGTTATGCTATTATGCCTTATTGTCTCAGAAATTACTAATACTACCTCTCCTTAATGTAGACTTGTGCGATTTGCAAGAGGAGCCAAAGAGCATTTGCGAGCAAAGCCGGGCGCAAAAAATTACAAATTCGGTTATCTGCATGGCATCCGATAATAAGATGTATGGAATTCATGTTGAAGTCGGTTTAAACACTTCTACAAAATGAAGATGGATTGACAAAATTTGAGAAAGAAGAATATACAACATCGCTTCGGAGCTCGAGCTTAAAGACGACTGCCTAAATCAAGATTTTGGAAATATAAATGATGCGAACACTTCCCGGAGGTTTTTCTACAATTGTGCAGTGACAGCACGAACTCCAGCAACCAATGGGTATTTTATAAAGAGGATCAAAATCATTCCAAATGTACTTAACTGTGGCAACTTTTCAAAAGAAACTAAACACATTTTACGAGAAGAGTGCCCGAAAAAAAGAGTTTACTTCAAAGCGTCAAAATTGAAAAATTAGGATGAAGCATTCCCAAAGTTAATAACATCTCACAGATATTTGGTCACGTTTCGATTACTACAAAGAGAAAAATTGATATATGTTTAAATCAATTTATCTCCGATATGATCAAATTGAAATGATCAAAAATGGCAGAACGGTAATTCTTAACATATCACAATTACATGTTTAGTATAAATCTGAAACTATTAAATATCAATTCAAGTAAATGATATTGTTGTCGACCATAAAGATTGTATTTCCTAACCAAGCCATATTAAAAATGTATGTGTTTGATAATTTAATTTTAACTAGTGGATATGAAAAAGAACTTTATCTTTTTTATAGGGCTGCAAACCGAATAGTGTTTACCGGAGCTCCGGTTTGTAGGTTAGAACCAAAATTGACCAATGCATTGGTTGCAATGGATATGGTTTGAAAATTTGAGGTTCGAAATTTTTGCACGAAGTTTTTGGTTCGAACCTGGGTTCAGCCCATGCTTTTTCCAATATTCATGAAAAAAAGCCACTAATTTGTTTATTAATAAAAATAATATTCAGAATGTAATTTACTGTTAAGTATAATTTCAGTTTGTTGTTTACCCAAATTCTATTTTTAGGCACAATTTTTGTCCCAATTTTTCGGACAAAAGTCGCTGCTTTGTAGTGTATTATCTCAGCCTCTGTAAAGCATTGTGCGACGAATTCAAGCGTATTCTGTCCCAGTTATACCAACGACTCTTTCCCATAGATGAAAAATCGTGACTTAAGCCTAAGTTTCAGGCTTTTGTGAATCATTTAATAAACGCTGGAACTGAGGATCTAAAATACAAAGGCTTTTATGGTGACGATTGAATAAGAAATTCTTTCTTAATTTTTGTTACAAGTTTAAATAGTTGCCTGGCCATATTGTGACTCTATTGCACAGGCAGTTAGGCAGTAGGTCAGATTTTGACTATCCGTTTGTTAAACCGAACCGAAAATGTGGGTTCTGGACAGCTTTCGGTTCAGCTATTATTTAAAAACTGGATCGGCTTACATTTCGGTTCGGTTTAAAACCGGTCTGATGGCCTGCTTTTTTTTCCTATGTGTATAATTTTTATTTTGTTTGTTCCATAATTCCCATTGGAACAATATTTTATTTATTAGTTTTTCGCGGCTCTGACTAGCATCTACGAAATGATTTGAAAATAATAAATTGGCAGCGGAAGGGCAAAAATAAGAGATCATTCTTGTTAGCAGCGGATAAGTCATTCTGCGCTCCACGCTGCTAAGCTGTTGGTGTGCACGTTCACAATGGTCTCAGTGTGTTTCTTATTTTCATTGACTTGTGGACCTGTTGTGGAGGTTATACAGTATCCTTTGCAATGGCGTTGCGGTGCTGTCTGTTACCTTTTTCTCAATACTTCAAGCTTGCTGAAAAGCATTATTCCTTCCGAAGACTCTTTTTAAAGAAACGCTCATTGTTGTCGGGAATCAAATATTAGATACAAAACATAAAATGTTGAAAATTTGCTTCTGACGTAATTCCAAGTATATAAGGAACAATTTACAGCACTTAGAAACAACAGAGCTGGTATGTTAAAATTCATGCCTCTTAAGGTCAATAGTTCGATTTCATCTTCGATCTCTTTCTTTAACGCATAGTTAATTTCAAAAAACTCCATGCGTTTCGCTAAGTTTTGAGTCGGCTAGATGTTTGTGGTTCCATTCGGTTTGGCTGGCTTCAATATTGTTCAAGTATGTTGTGCAAAGTCTTTCACATGCCACGAGTCCAGGGTGTCCACGTTTATATGTTGACTAATTGTGCGTGAGCATCCTGTCATTATGTCAGTGAAGCTAACGGCACACTTGACTGTGTCACGCATCCCATCCCCATCCAAATCCACATTCCCATTTCCGTTTTCAGACTGTTGTCAAGTGTCAACAGTGACCTACTTGGCCGTATTGGTCCGGATGCCATTCAAATTGGACACTTAACAAAGGACAGATTATGTGCGGCAGCTCTATTCTTGCCCATGGCGAAACTCCAATGGAAAATTGAAATTAAATCATAATAAGGATATAAACTGCTCGCCATGAGCGCACATCCATCAACAAGCAACTCGCAAAGCTATGAGTTTCACCTCGAGGACGTGTCTTCTTGGACAGCATTTTTTATCAACAATCGCCAGTTGCTAATTTAATTTCATTTGCTTTACTCCACTTCTTGCCTTGACCTTGCCCGGAAGCGCATCTCAAGTCGGCCTCGTGGGTAATTTGATTGTTCCGGCTGCTATTTATGGCACGGAGACGTGTCTGTCGCGTCCAACCGCAATTGGAGCTCCATACTGGGTGGGTGGTTAGTCTGGGCAGGATTATGGAGAGCAATGCCGCCCAATGGCCTCGAGAAGGCATCAGAACAATTGTGCGCTCCCTCTTCTAGTGCTGGGGGCAGTCAGTTCGTTTACATGGGCGTTTAAATGAAATAAATGTAATAAAATGAAATGGAATAGTTTGAGTACTTCAGCAGCGGCAGGATGCCCCACCCATTGGCAAAGAACCGAAATGGAGATCGCAGGAAGTAAGAGCATCCGCCGCCTACTAAAGATTCAACTAAAGCCTATAGTCAAGAAGCATCGTCCCTTGTGGTCATTTGATTTCGGGTACCTATGGTCGAGTGTTTCCATTGGCACACAAACTTGGGCGCACGATAAATATTGTGCTGCTGCAGCAGCTGCGCCAGCAACTCGACAAAAGTGCAACACAAAGAATTCAATTTGAGTCAACAGCAAAACACGCGTTGCCCCCTCCCCTTTAGTACTCAAATGGGGGGATGGGGGATGTGACGGAGTGTGTGTGTTTGTGCTGTTTACAAACAGGAAATTGAGTTTATTCTCGTTTGCTCTCGTCGTCAGACAATGGCGGGCACAGAATTGAAAAACATATGTATGAATTCATATTAAACTTTAAGTTTTCACGTTAGCGAATTTGCACAGTTACAATTTTATACACTTGAAAATTGTATTATAATTTTGCTGTAAAATTTTGCAACGCATAGAAGGAATCATCTCCGACCACATAAACTAGATATATTCTTGATCAGCATGAAGAGCTGAGTCGATTGAGGTTTGTGCGTCCGTCTGTCTGTTTCTACGCTAATTAGTCCCTCAGTTTTGAAGCTATCGAGTCTTCTTTTGGCTGCACGCTGCTAATATGTCGTAACCGCCCCGATCGGATGACTACTTCTTGTAGCTGCCATAGGAACGATCGGTCGGAAAATGGGTTTTAGTGAGAAAAACGCGTTTGTTTTCAATGTTAGCGTTCTTAAACTCGTCCATTATTTATATTATATGCTTTCAAACGTATCTGACAAGTTTGGTCGAAATCGCTAAAAGTTGAAGCGAGCATTTTCAAGTGTATTAAAACTTCGGCACAGACGAAGTTATCTTTCCTTTCTCGTTCCTGCTCCAAAGTACCGACGCAGTAGATTTAAATTGACTGGTAAAAATTATATGCCATTTGAACCCATTTAAAAAGACACGCAGAACCAAAAAGTCCAACAGAAATCAGTCAAGTGAAATATGTGAAAAGTACCACAAAATGGATTTTTGGAAAGATATGAAATGCGGAAAGCTATCAAGATACAGCGACGGATTCGACGATGTAGTGTCCGTCTACACAATAAACTTCTAACACAACAATACATAATCGGATGCCACCAGGAATCCCACCCAAATCATGCCTGCACCCTCCTAAATATGTCCCAGCGTCCACGTGCAGTGCGATTCGACCTGAGGAATGAGCTTCCACCCGTCCACCAACTCCTAGGTGATGGCCCGCACACCGCCTCTTCATGCGCAGTGGCCAAGAAGCAGGCCCACAGCTCCATCGTAGCTGAAGCCATAGGAACCTACCGGCTCAATGTAGTCCTGGGCGGCAGACCTCCCCCCGTAGACTCGTCGGAACTGACACTCCCACGAAATTCAAGGACCACACTTTCCCAGCTACGATCAGGAAAATCCAAGCTCCTAAACAGCTTCCTTTCGCGGATTAACCCCGACGTTGTGGACGAATGTCCCAAATGCGGCCACAGCCCACACGACACCAAGCATTTCTTTGAGTGCCCCCGCAATCCCACTAACCTGGTACCAGCGGACCTCTGGACCCACCCAGTCGAGGCTGCCCTATTCCTCGACCTGGCCCCTGATTAGCTCTACATCTCTATTTACCTTACCCTCTATCTATTCTTTCACTTTCACTCTCTACGTACATATCTTTCCAGACGCCGCTACAACAACAACAACGATGTAGTGTGCCGGTTACCTTTTTTTTGCTCATAGCTTGTGTTTCGTTCATCCGATCTTTATCATTCATTCAGCAAATCGAATTTCGACAATAAGATATCTCCAGAAGCTACGAACAATCTATCATCAAAACAGTGGGAGATTTGACGTTTTTTCCAAATTGCGGGTGCGGGAGGGGCGTGGCAAAAATTTAAAATAAACTTGATCTGCCTGCAAGTATAAGAAATATATGTTTCATACATGTCAAACCTCTATCTCTTACCATCTCAGAGATCTCTTCGTTCATACGGACAGACAGATTGACGGACAGACGGACATGACTATATCGACTCGGCTGTTGATGCTGATCAAGAATATATATGGGCATTTCCGCGGGTCGCGAACGTATGTTAGTACGCTTTTTACGTACAAAAACGATAGAAAACCAAAAGTTTCCCCACCTTTTTTATTGCGATTCGATAGCACTTTTTAAGCTCTATGTTTAGTAAAAATAATGGGGTTCATCGAGTTTCAGTTTTCATGATGATCGCAATAAACACGTGGTCGCGAAAGTACGCGAAATAGAAGTCGACTTTGGCTTAATCTAGTAAAATGCCAAAATCTGCGAAATGGAACGGAGTATTCAAAAGCGATTAATTTATTTTAAAAGAGGTTTAATGTAGCATTCTACCGAGTATTTACACAATAATTTATCTCTGTTGGTTTTTTTCGTACGGGTCGCGAACGTACGAATTTTCCATATGTTTTACTATTATCACCTCACATTTTCCCATAAATCACTTCATATTCCTTAAAAAACAACTTAATACTCAATTTATTGTGTGTTTAAAAAAAAAAAATAGTTAAAAAAAATATATAAAATATTATTTAATATGAAATATTAACAAAAAATTTATTTATTACAAGAAATAGAAAATTTTATTTAATACGAAATACTAAAATATTTATGATATTTTTGTTTTTAACAAGAAATAGAACATTTGATTTAATATGAAATATGCTATGAAACCATTGTATTATAAAAACTGAGACATATTTTTATAATTATACACAAAAAATACGATGATTATCAACATTTCACTTTTCGGTTCTGGTTGACCTTTCGGCGGAAATGCCCATATACTTTATAGGGTCGGAAATAATTCCTTCTGGCTGTTAAATACTTTTGCACAAACTTAATATACTCTCTGTACCGAAGGTACAGAGTATAAAAATGTTTTTATCTTAAGAACGCTTAAGCAATTTAGTTAGGTCAAATGTATGTTATAAGTGTCTGCAATAGAATTCCAAAAATAATTTTTGCACATCTATAAACGATTCTTAGCAGAAAATGTCTAAATCGGACTCAAAGTCAGACATTTCTAGTTATTATTCTAGTATAGTGAGGTTGTCAAATTTCTATTGGAACAACCTAGGAATATAGACCAATAAATGCTCTCATAATGACAATGGTTTTGCATTTATATTGGCTTGTTTAACAGAGCTATAGCCTGTTGTAACGAAAAGTACATATTTCAATTTATAGAAGGAATGCTAAGAAGATTCTCACTCCAAATCTGTTTGGGAGCCATAAAGAGGCAACTTGATACAGCATAAATTTAATTATGTTTACATGTAGATGATAAATTCTATGTTTGCATTTATTAGCCCTTACAAAGTTTCAGAGGGAATCTAGATTTCCTCCCAAAAAGTGTAATATGTATTTTCGTCTTAAACAAGCTGTAAATTTGCCAAACAAACTGAACTCTTAGCTCAAATAGCTAAAATTTTAATCCAATAATCTAAGTTTAAAATCACGATAGCTTAAACGAAATGTTTAATTTTGAAAAAAATTCTAAAAATCGAAAGTAGTCTGATCTTAGAGGCCAATAAGGACACTTTCTGCTGTACTTATATAGCGCTTTTGATTTTTATACCCGTTACTCGTAGAGTAAAAGGGTATACTAAAGTCGTGCAAATGTATGTAACAGGCAGAAGGAATCATTTCCGACCATATAAGGTATATATATTCTTGATCAGCATCAACAGCCGAGTCGATATAGCCATGTCCGTCTGTCTGTATGAACACCTAGATCTCAGAGACTAGAAGAGCTAGAGCAACCAAATTTGAAATGTAGACTCCTATTGTCTGCACGCAGATCAAGTTTATTTCAAATTTTTGACACGTCCAACCCCGCCCCCACAATAAAAAATGTTGAATAACTCCCACAATTTTTGAGATGTCGATCTTAAATTTAAAACTTACATTTACCCTCCAATTTTCATCAAGATCGGATGATAAATAGCGGACTCAACAAAAAATTGCATACTTTTCGGCTGTCCCACCTCAGTCACACAGGAAGGCTATTAAACATTTGTTTTCATGAGTAACGGGTATATCGAAGTCGGTTAGAGCCGACTTTAACTTACACTAAGAAAAAACTAGAACGAATAATTTGAGTACGAACGCTCTTGAAAAAAAAATTTGTCATTCTTGAATTTTCAAGATTTCGCTCTTGGAATCGAGATAAATTCGTTCTAAACGTTCTCAATTTGGTTTTTTATAGGCAAGGGGGGTGAGGGCAACTTAACTTTGAGAGAATACCGTTGGAGTCGCTCTCGCAGAGAGTGACCATACCGCAACTCGTATACTGGAGCTACAGAGCGATGTAATCAATGAAGTCTTGAATGACAGAGAGAAAATCCTTACACTCATAGGAAAATGGGGTTTTGATGGTAGTTCAGGTCACAGTGAGTACAAGCAGAAAGTTGAGAGCAATAATTTGGAAGAGAGTAACTTATTTGTTACATCATATGTTCCGCTTCAACTAATATCAAAACCAGATGGAACTCATAGCATCAAAATAATTTGGAAAAACCCACGACCATCCTCCACTCGCTACTGCCGCCCAATCAGGTTTAAAAAAAAAGTCGACTCAAATGGCCATCGATGAAGAAATTTATTTCAAAAAGAAAATTGACATGTTATGCCCCACCAAATTCAATACAGCTCAAAAGTTTATACAAATTAAACACATGTTGCAACTTACTATGGTGGCTGGTAAAATTTGCAACGCCTTAACCAAAGTTCTTCAGCAAAATGCTACATATGTAGTGCGAGACCCACCGAAATGAACGATATCGCAATAGTAAATCTAACTGAAAATATCGTTTAGAAATGCGCCAACCCACAAAATTAGTAATATTAACCGATGCGTACTGTAAGTAGATTTTCTTACTGTGTGTACAGTAATTTTACCATAAAAATAGTAATTTAACGCTGTCACAAGTTGCCAATCTACTTGAGCTCATTATCAAACCCAGACCAGAAGAGGCAACCTTAATACCCCCACCCACCAATTTTGGTTCTGAAATAATTGTTTGAATTAAACACATTTTTATTTTATTTGAAAAATTTTTACTTACTTGGGGGGGGATTCGAACTCTGGGCCCTTGGACTGAACACGATTTTACTGACGTCTTTACCAGTTACGCTACGGCGCGCGTTAATAGAAACGCGTCTGACATATTACTTGTATTGAATCTGCCTAACCACATGCACGAAAAATTTCTTAAATGTCGCATAAATGAGACCACTAGTAATTCTCAAGTTCAAATTCAGTGAAAGTACAATATAAATATAAGGGCCAAACTGAAATTTTCTCAATCAACAATTTTCGCGGTTAGATTTACTGTCGGTAGAGTTAATCCGTGAAGCAACAAAATTCATTTAAAAAGTTATACTATTTGTGCGGTAAGATTTACTTGTGGGTACAGTAAATTGCTGCAAAAACAAAGTATGAGATGAAAAAATCACGTCAGAGTAACTATTTCTATGGTAAAGTTACTATAGTTAGCAGTAACTTATTAAGCTGCAAGATATACGAAAAAATATTTATAATTAAATTCCGACTACAACACACAGCTGTAAAACTTCGCGTTTTTCAACAAAATACGGAGCTTGTTTAAATACGATTAGCTTTATAAGTTCTTCTGTAGATCCTACTGTATAGCACGGGTACCAAGCGATAACATTACCATCCAAGCACAAGTCTATTTTGACAAAAGTTACTGTCATTGTTACGTTAGTTTTACTCACCAGATTTTTTATGTGTGTAGTTCATTTGATTTCGACCTAATTTTGCTTATCTATATGAATGCATATAAACTCAATTCTTTAACGATGCACAAACAACACAAACACAAAAAATAATTAATAAAATTAATCTTCTTACAAACCCATATTCGACCAATGGGGTGGTAAAGGTGAGAGTACATGGGTTATAGCCACGCCCATTTTGATCAAAACCTATTTCAAACAATTTTATAAAGCCGTGGGCAATAGCTTCATAGTCACCATATGTTTGCTCGAACGTATTTTTGGCTTACACACTCCATACAAGCATGGCCTCACTGTGACACATGGTTCCTAAGACAGCTATAAGATATAGTCATCCGATCTTGACCAAAATCTGCAAATCTGTTTGAAAGCATCTAATATTAATAATGGACGAGATAAAGGACTCTAATATTGAAAAAAAAGGTTTTCTCACTAAGACCCACTTTTTGACCGATGGTTCCAGCAAATGGCAGCTATAAGATAAAGTTATCCGATCCGGTCGGTCCCGACATATTAGCAGCGTGCAGTGAAAAGAAGACTCAGTGCAAAATTTCAGCTCGATAGATTAAAAACTGAGGGACTAGTTTGCGTAGAAACAGACGGACAGACGGACGGACAAAACTCAATCGACTCAGCTCGTCGCTTTGATCAAGAATATATATAGTTTATGGGGTCAGAAATTAATATTTTTATGCGTTGCAAAGTTCTGGGAAAAATTATAATACCCTTTGTAAGGGTATAAAGATCAAGGTGGTGGTCAGGAGGGCTCTGCGTAATCGTAAGGAAATCGCTGTCTAAGAGTAACAAGCTCAAGCAGTCCAAAATTCAGTTCGTACTTGCAGTAACGTTCGAGACCTTCAAATCGGTGATTCAGCTGCCATTCTTTCCTATTCGTAGCTTACAATGCATCATAAAATCCAAATCAGAACTAGCAGAGTTGGGTGAGCAATCCATTGGATTTTCACAGCAGAGCACGCCATAAATAGTTCTTTTAAATTCAAATTAATTATTAAAATTATAAATTGAAAAGGCTGATTGAAACAAGTGAGAAAGTCGGTCAAGCCCGACTATAACATACTCTGTACCAGTTCATTTGCCCCCGACTATAATATTATAATACATCCAAGGAGTCACGAGTTTATCGTGCAATATTTTTATTATACGCTCATCTCCAAGGTTCTCTCTCTCTCTCTTTCTCTCACTATGATTGCCTTTGATCAATCGAAAGCTGTGGTGATGGGTGGGGCGGTGCGGGGTGTTAACTGGCCTTTTTTTCCACAACTTGTGTATCGTTCATCCGATCTTTATGATTCCTTCAGCAAATCGATAAATAATTTTGATTACTAGATATCTAGAAGGTACGAACCATCTATCATCAAAACTGTGGGAGATATGACGTTTTTTCCAAGTAGTCAGGCTTGACCGACTTTCTCACTTGTTTTGAATTGGTGCGATACGAAGCGCATTTATGTATAATTTAATTTAAGTGGAAAGTTATGAATTTGCAAAAGATGGCACATTTTTTAGAAGGTTCTTAAATGCTACGATTTCTCACAAAAGATTCAATTTTGCTATGCACGAAATCAACTGGCGTCGTACAACATATAGCCACTTCACATCGCAGCAATAAATCTGCAGACAATTCGTTTTGTATGGCATATACATGTACGATAATTTCGCTCACAAGAGAAAAAACTCATCATTGGCATATACGATAAAAAGAATTCGGTTGTATCTCCGTAACCGTAGCGATGATTTTTATATAATTTTACCAGATGATAGGTAAGTGGATTTAGAACTAATTTGCATCAAAACGTAAATTTGGTAAAAAATGGCACACGATATTTTCGCGCAAAGTGGTCGATATTGCGCTACATTCCTTTGGACAATTTAATATAGGGGGTATAAAAATCTTATAATTACAGGAAATATCAGGCTGAATCAGAATAGCAGTGTTTGAAAAGCTGTTTCATGGCAACTCACTGCACAGCTGGCGCTAATAGCTGATAAGATGACCGTTTGCGAACAAATTTTTAAAGGACAACCTTTTTATACCCTTGTAGAGGGTATACTAAAATTGTCCACATGTTTGTAACGCATAGAAGAAAGCATCTCCGTCCACATAAAGTACATATATATACTTGATCAGCATGACGAGCTTAATTGATATAGCCATGTCCGTCTGTACGTCTGTCTGTCCGTCTGTTTCTATGCTATCTCCTCCGTCAGTTTTAAAGCTATCTTAACCAAACTTTGCACCAAGCCTTTTGGTACAAATACGCTACACATTTGTCGGAATCGGCCGGATCGTATGACTATATTATATAGCTGCCATAGAAATTATCGGTCGAAAAAGTAGTTTTAGTGAGAAAAACTTTTTTGTCTTCAACGCAAACGTCCCCAATCCTCGTATTTCTAAGTTTTCTATGCTTTTACATAATTCCACCAAGTTTTATGAAATTCGGACAACTATATAGTATAGCTGCCATTCAAAATATATGTCTGAGAAAAAGTCTAAGTAGGAAGAACTTTTTTGTTTTCAATGCTATCACTCCCAAACTTGTCACTAATCAATATTATATGCTACAACACAATTCTACAAAGTTTGATCCAAATCGTATAACAATAGCATATAGCTGCCAAGGAACTATCGGTCGAAAAAGTAGTTCTAGTGAGAAAAACTTTTTTTTTTGTAGCGTCTTTATACCTTCCAGTTGTGAATATTATCAGTTCCCACACAATTTTGGGGAGTTCGGTCAAAATCGGATGAATATATCGTATAGCTGCCATATAACAAACTGCGAAGCAAATGCTCAAAGTAGTGGCGCCATCAAGCTACAAGGGTATATAAACTTCGGTCGAGCCGAAGTTAGCTTTCCTCTATTTTTATTAGATGTTTTTAGGCTGGATCGAAACCAGAGTCTCTTGCATATTAGGCACACACCAAGTAAGCCTTTCGTAATTTCAAATTATTCGCAAATATTTACTCTTTCATTGCCGCTGGTTATAAGTACGGATTATTATTTTGAGTGTTCTGTGCTGCCCATTTGGTCATTTATTTTGGCGGAATCTGTGCATAATTGCTTCCACTCAACGATTTTCATAACTGAAACTTTAATTAAAAAATTCAGCACACATTCAAGTTAGCATACAGGAAGCTGCAGAGACAGGTGTGGTCTCAGAGAAATCGGTCGGTCGGGGGGTCATGTGGATCTGTCCGAACTCCGAGCAGGAAATCAAAAATATGCACAGCTGGCGCCATAAATGAGATAACAAGTTTGTAATTTTCCCATAATTGTGCCGCCCCCTGGGTTGGGGTAGGAATGGGGCTTCATCTCCGTTTCAGAAGCATTTGATTCAACTTTGGCCTCCCACTCGTTGTTATTGTTGTTGTTCCTGGTTTTTTTTTTATTAAAATCAAACTCGCATATTTTTCTCCAGCCTCTGACTGGCTCCCAATCGTTCTCCAGTTCTGGTTGTCCTTGTCTTCACACGTGCTGCCAACGAGCCAATTAAGTGAATATCTTGGCCCCGCCAGTTACCAGTTGCCAGCTGTCAAAATGGTCGCATTTTGACGCAAATTGTTTGTTTTGCGCAAATGATTGAAAATGAGCCACAAAACATGCAAAACTTCTAATGAAACTAAATCTCTATCATAAGCGATTTAATTTTGAGAACCAGGCGGAAGGCCTTATGAAAACTTTATTTATTTGAAGGAAGGAAATTTTTTCGACTTTTGCGCTGAAACGTACTAGGGGTAGGGTAGGGGATCGTTCTTCCGATCCTTATCATTCCTTCAGAAAATTGATAAATATTCTTGATTATAAAAAATCACTAGAACATACGAAAAAATCACCTATCTACAAAACTATGGAAGATATTCCGTTTATTTCAAAATCGCGGGGGCTGGAGGGGGCGTGGCAAAAATTAAAAATAAACTTGATCTGCCTGCAAGTAAAAGAAGTTTATGTGCCACACATGTCACATTCTACATAGTAGTAGAGGCGGACATATTCCCAAATGTATCCAGAGAACGTAAGTGAGAGCGAACCGCTGACTAATTTCTGACGGACTGAGGAATTTTTAAGTCTAGATATTCTAGTCTATGACCGAAAGTAATATACTCTGTGCAGTAGCAGCTGAAAGCAGCGCTGCTGCTGCTAACTTAAACTTGATCAAGTATAAGAAATACATGTCCCATACATGTCAAACATCTATCTCTTACCATCTCTGAGATCTGTCATAGCTATATCGACTCGGCTGTTGATGCTGATCAAGAATATATATACTTTAAAGGGTCGGAAATGTTTCCTTCTAACTGTTACACGCACAAACGTAATATTATATGTGTACCTTTGGTACAGAGCAGAGAACTGCAGCGAGCTTACACGTGTATACCCAATTAAAGCTCAAAGCTCGTTGACCGTTTTCAAGTAGCATACACAAAACAAAAAATTCAAAAGTGATCGCGTATTGACGAATCATTGTATTAGCGAGCTTGTGTACTGTATAGTAAAAATACACAAGTCACCAGTGATTGGAAAGGTACTCAATTTTCTTACCTAGGTAATGTACAAGGTAAATGTCAAAAAATATACCTAGGTAAGGTAAAAGAGATACGAAATTTCCAAGACCTAGGTAAGGGTACCAAAAATGTACTTTTTAAATGCCTTTTAAGGCATGGTTTATCCAACGCCACCTACCCGAAAATGTTGTGAACTGATTGACTTGAACTATCCAACCAAAACTTTGAGGTTTTATCGAAATTTCAACAAAAGTCTACGGAAAAAGAACAAACGATTCTCAGGAATCAGTACAACAAATCTGTGTTCCGAGACACCCAAAATTTCTACAGGGACATACACTTTTTATACACTTGAAAAGTGTATTATAATATGTCGGAACCGCCCGGATCGGATGACTACTTCTTGTAGCTGCCATAGAAACGATCGTTCGGAAAATGGGTTTTAGTGAGAAAAACTTTTTTGTTTTCAATGTTAGCGCTCTTAAACTCGGTCATTATTCAAATTATATGTTTTCAAACTGATCTGCGAAGTTTGGTCGAAATCGCTAAGCTTTTCAAGTGACGAGGCACAGACGAAGTAAGCTTTCCTTTCTCGTTTTTAGTTTTAAGTTAGAAAAATATATTTTTTATTTTTTTCTTTCCGACTATTTAGGTTAGAATTCCTATTATTTAAATTTTGGACATAATTTGCAATATTTATTTTTCAAAATTAACATTAATCATTAAGTTCCACATTCGCGTCAACTTCACAAATGGCTTTTTCTACATATTTAATCTTGGTCCACGTATTTGATCTCGCTCTTGGCCTAGGACAAGTTTTAAAAACTTCTTCAATAGTAAAACTAGCGACCTAATTATTTAAGCTGATAGAAGAGTTTACTGGTGATAGGGTCTAAGAATATAATTAGGTATGTTGTGTTTAAAATAAAATGCTGTCATTTATAATCAACTCTGAATAGCAATCGCATTTTGAAACCATTCAAAAGTTAGTTCATGTACCTTATTTCCATGCTAGTTCCGCGACAGCTTTCTGAATTTCCTTGACTTAAAGCGTCTTAAGGATCAGTACAGTAATTAGCTCAAGACTATGTTATTTTAATAGCCACATCGACAATCAAATTGATAAAATGAATAAATTAGATTAGTTTCCCACTCAGACTATCATTTGAAATTAAATTCTCACTCATATTAAAATACCTTATACTTTTTGACATGGTAAATGAAAATTTGGACCTAGGTAAGGTAAAAGGTACAGGAATTTGAAAATTTTGAGGTAAGGTAAAAGCTACACAAAATATGTATCTAGGTATATACCTAGGTACTGCCAAAGTCAAAGATCTGTTGCGGGCCCGTACACGAGTAACCCAAGCATTAAATAACAATAACTTGTGAGAGCAAAAGAGATGTTATGATTTTGGCACGTATTCGATGGCAGCTGCTTTGTTTTTGTTTGAGAGTTCTTGCAAACACAACAACAAGGCGAGTAAGCCACGAGTATTTTAGTGAGTAACTCGCTTGGTACCCGCCCGTGGCTGCCGTAAAGCTCGCTGTTACACATACAACCGACAGGTTTAACAAGCTTGTTCAATTATTAATCGTGTGTAAAAAAAGGTTACACGCTCTGACTCAATGTGCTTACGATCATTTCTTGTGTGTCACACCAAAGTGGCTAGCACAAACAAGCCGAGTAAGTGCGCGAGTGTACACGAAAATTAAGTACTCGTTGCAGGGAGTATAAAAACGGATGAGCCCCTTTGGGATTTTAAGCAGCTGGTATCCTCTGAGTTCCTATCAAAGTCGAAGAAGTTATAATTTTTAAAGTTTTCTTCAGCTTCCACATATATTTGTCGGTCTCAAATGCTATCAGCTACAAAACTGGCAATTTTTTAATTAAATTTATATTATACAAATAGATATTGAGAGAAAATATATTGGCATGTAATTTATTTCCCATTTGCTCAACAATATCAGGTTTAAGAATCTTATGGTGGTGATTGAAAGGCAGTTATGCTTGGTCCTTTTTCCGTAGGAAGACTATTTGGGTGTTTTGGGACATATTTTCGAATTCTTATGCTCCAGTATCTTTCCTGCTAATTTAATCAGCATCAGATCTTGGGCGTCCATGCAAGGTGTTTTCAAGTGCTGTTTTTTCGGTCATAAGGCCCTCTTCTGGTCTAGAAAATATTTTCTTTTTCGATTTTTATACCCTTGTAGAGGGTATATTAAAATTGTCCAGATGTTTGTAACGCACAGAAGGAAGCATCTCCGACCACTTAAAGTAAACATATTCTTGATCAGCATGAAGAGCTGAGTTGATATAACCATGTCCGTCTGACCGTCCGTCCGTCCGTCCGTCCGTCTGATTCTATGCGATAATAACTTTGAACCGACAGGATCGGATGACTATAGCGTATAGCTGCCATTCATATATAAACGCACTTTAAATTTACGAATACCATATTTAACGCTGAATAAATGGTGAAAATGTTAAAGTCAAAGTGTAAATATTGAAGTTTCAGAGCATTTTTCCCTTAGTGTAGCTTTAAAACTGACGGAGGAGATAGCATAGAAACAAACGGACGGACAGACGGACATGGCTATATCAACTCAGCTCTTCATGCAGATCAAGAATATGTTTACTTTATGTGGTCGGAGATGCTTCCTTCTGTTTGTTACATACATTTGCACGACTTAAGTATACCCATTTTCCTCTGCGAGTATCGGGTATAAAAACAAACAAAAAGCTTGCTCGGATGCTATGGGCATCCGATTTGGCTGTGCTGCCTTTTAGTATTTCAATTTTCATTTAGATACACTCAAAGATGCATCATTTGTTTCAATCCTAACATCAGACCATAAATATGCAGTTGGCATAGCCTGCGTCCGTTTCCCTCACCTTTATACATACATATCGGGTAAATTGCAATGAAATTTTTGTTCATGATATATTCATTTGAAGCAGATGCCCTTAAGGGATTTCGTATTGATTTGGCTGTCCATTGATTAGGGCGGCACTTGCAACAAACTCATTTTACGTTCCTTTGGAGCGCAAGTCTTAAATGAAATGACAGCTGTTACATACAGACATTAGCACATACCTACTCGTACATACATGGCCAAACAGAGCAATAAACATTCCACGAACTTCTTTGTTTTATTTGTTTTACCGTTTGAATGGATCCAAAGAGAAGGACATTTTCTGGCTTTGGGGCAGCCAACAAAAATATTTATTATATTGTAAATATAATAAATAGCAAAGTCTTTGTGCGCGTTTTGTTGGCCAAATCAAAGCCAATGGGCCCCCAGCCACGCCCACTTCCAACGAACGAACGCACATGTGACCCTGCGCCCGAATGGCATTTGTATTTGTTTTTATTTTGTGTCTTTTTATGTATTTTTTTTCGTTTTCTTATTTTTGATGTGACAATCAGAGTCAAAGCCTCAGTGCGTTGAAATTGATATGTCATGGTGCGGATTTTCTGGGGATTTTCGAAATTAATTGCGCCTAAAGTGTGCGAAATGTGAGGTGACAACCGAAACAGCCCAGCAACAGGATAGCAGGAAGAAGCATTCATTCAGGCTTAAATAAAAATAGTTGCAACTCATGAGTTTGCTGATAATCAAGGGAAAATATGAAAACTTAAAGAGCATCCAGAATAGGGCCTTGAATAATTCATACGTTTTTGATTTGATTCCAAAAAGTTGCCTTCAACTCAAAATAAAAAGAAGACTTTCTTTATAATTTTGAGCACAAATCTTCTAAAACTGCTAAAACTGAGCACAATTCAGCATTACTCAAGCATCACACAGAAAAGTATAGTTATTTAAAATTTTACATAGTTAAACGGCTTGTATCCAATATACAGTTCTATCTCTAAAACAGAGCTGCATTTTCGCAAAAATAAATATCCCATTTTCTAGTTATGAGTTACTTTGATGTTTAATTGAATTTATTAGATTGTGTTTTATGTTTTATGATGCATTTTTACATTATAATTCAAATTTATATCAACTAAAAAAAACTAAGTAGTAGTAGTATATAATTCCTCCCTTTTAGGTGAAGCTTCCTAATTTCCTTTACGACTGGGCATATGGCAACAAAATGCAGAGTGTCTTCAGATGTTCTTAAATTACACAGGTCACATCCACTGTTAGTGCGGTATGGCACGGCGTTTAAAGGCAACATTTCTGTTCGTGCTTTGCATATTAACGATATCTGCCATATTTTTAGATCGTCGCGAAAGTAGTTGGCATCGTTTAGATCGAAGCTCAGAGTTTTATACATTGCTCTCGTAGAGCTTCGACTGGCCTGAGATTCAAACTTACTGATAGCTGCGCGGTTGATTTCATCTAAAAATTTCATATGGTTCAGATTTATATCATATTCTCCAATAATAAAGTGCAAAATTTGAAAATACTGTCGCGCGAGTTATGAAATTTAACTTGCCAGGCCTTAGCACGTTGGCTGGTACACAGATGGCGACACCATATGTAGAGGGCGCTTTGGTTGGTTGGCTTTAATTGATACTGCAGCATTAGATAGGTTTTGCGATCAATTACTGAAACAAATTAAATATTAAATTCATTTGATACAAACTATAATTATTTTGTTAACATTACAAAATTTATTTTGCTTTTCAAATTTGTTTGTTTTGTTTAAAAAAATACACAAAAAATGGGTTTTGGGTTGGAATTTGGTTGGAAGAGATTTCCGTGGCACCTCCAAAATGTAACCATTTAGACGTGAAGTTACAAAAGTGTGCGATGGCTTAATGTACCTCCGGTACTTTAGCGGTCAAATATAAAGAAAGAGCGGTCATTGGTTGTGGTTTGGTTTCATTGGTTCTACGCTTACTTGCCCTTCTCAAAGGCATATCTATACATAGTAGCACAAACACAAACCACTTGGGAGGACAGCCCCAGCAACAACCGAAACCCGAGAATGTTTTGCGAAACATGAATCAACATTTCAATAATGGGAATCGGTACACGGGATCCAACTCGATTGGCTCTCTCATCGAGACTATACACAAAATCCCAAAAAATAGTGTTCAGAATCGTGTGGCTTGCAGTTTTGCGGCTCCCAAGGTACTGGGTGATTTCATCCATATGGATCAAAGTCGCAATTTTCAGCAAGTGGCCAGAAATGTGCTCTTATTGCTGAATAGTGTGGTTCACAATCCCATGAAGGATGAAGCGGTGCAGGAAGAGATTTCCTACTTGCAGGTTAGAAATACAAAATTTAACCATTACTTTTTTTACTGCCAGCAAACCGACGGAGCCCAGGAACCAGGAGATGGTGTTGACATGGAAATTTCGCCTGAGGCCACTGGCACTAGAATGTTCCATCGATTCAAGTAGAGTTGGTGGTCTGCCCAGGCGACCGACCAACTGTATACCAATTTAATTTTACTTTTCTAACACTTAAATTTTCACATATGTATTCATTCAAATTCCAAGGAACTTGGCGCGCTGTGAATTGTGCGGTCAAGAAGAAGACCCATGCAGGGGCATGGCATGTCGACCCTGATGAATACACGAATGTCCAGCTCAACACTCGATTTGTGTTCCGAACTTCATGTGTTAGAGTTAAACGAGAAGGCCAAGCTAACTTCGTCTGTGCCGAAGTTTTTATACCCTTGCAAATGCTGTTATTGAAATGTCAGAGTTTAAGAACGCTTACATAAAAATCTTAAAATTTGTTAACTAAAATCGACCAAATTTTGCGAATCTTTTTGAAAACATATCAAATTAACAATCGCAAAGTTTAAGAAAGATAAAATTTAAAACAGAAAAGTTTTTTCTCACTAAGACTCATTTTCCGACCAATCGGTCCTATGGCAACCATAAGATATAGTCACCCGATGTCGATCAACTTTTTCAAATTAGTTTGAAAGCGTTTAATATTAAGAATCACCGACTTTAAGAACGATTTACTTGAAAACAAAACAGTTTTTTTTCACTAAGACCCATTTCCCGACCGATCGGTCCTATGGCAGCTATAAGATATAGTCATCCGATTTTGACCAAAATTTGCAAATCTGTTTAAAAGCATATAATATTAATTATGGCCGAGTTTTATGACGCTAGCATTGAAAACAAAAAAGTTTTTCTCAGTAAGACCCATTTTCCGACCGATCGGTCCTATGGCAGCTATAAGATATGGTCATCCGATTTTGACCAAAGTTTGCAAATCTGTTCAAAGCATATAATATTAATAATGGCCGAGTTTAGGGCCGCTAACATTGAAAACAAAAAAGTTTTTCTCACTAAGACCCATTTTGTGACCGATGTTTCCTATGGCAGCTATAAGATATAGTCATCCGATCCGGTCGGTTCCGACATATTAGCAGCGTGCAGTAAAAAAAAGACTCTGTGCAAAATTTCAGCACGATAGCTTTAAAACTGAGAGACTAGTTTGCGTAGAAACAGACGGACAGACAGACAGACGGACAGACAGACGGACAGACAGACGGACAGACAGACGGACGGACAAAGCTTAATCGACTCAGCTCGTCGCCCTGATCAAGAATATATATAGTTTATGGGGTCGGAAATTAATATTTCTATGCGTTGCAAACTTCTGGGCAAAATTATAATACCCTTTGCAAGGGTATAAAAAGAAGAAAAAATTATATAAAAAAAATTAATATCAGAAAATATAACAAAGAAAACAAAGTGAGTCGAGACAACCCAAACGAAAGCGTCGAGGTGCAGTCAACGACTGAGGTTTTTATTTGATGTTGAAACCCAAGGCCTACTTTGGTCAATGGAAAAAGGTGCTCCATAAATAAGTTGCTTCATTGTTTCTAATATGTCAACTTTATCGCGGGATTTTTTAAACAAAATTTCCACTTTACAAATCGCGCGATTTTTTAAAGAAAATTTGTACCTATAAAATATTACTTTATTGGAGGAGTATGTTCACGAGGAGGACGACAATGGACTAAGACTAAAAACAAACGCCTTTTAGGTGTTTAGGTGGAATTGGCCTCCTAGGAAAACCACGTCAAAAAAACGCGCCTTGTTACACCAGCTGCAGTAGTCACACGATTACGAAAGTTCACGTTCACGGTGACAACCTCCTGTGGTCTTGAATTCAAATTCAAATCATCTCTTGTTGAACAATGAATCGTAAATAATAGTATACCATACCAATAGCGGTACGTGGTAACGTTACCGGTGGTAACACGTGCGTTGGCTCAAAGCAGAAGTCAGTCTAACCTTGCAGAAAAGGCATTTAAATATATATTGCGAAAGATTGGCGTCAGTGAGAAGAGCCATTCTAGTAATACAAGTTCTTTTTAAAATGAAATTAAATAAACACGCTGCTTCTGCTAGGTAACCTTTGCGCACGGAGCTCTGATGATCAAATGACTTGGTCCACTCTGGTGTCGGTCTGTTATATCGTTTGCTCACTTTCGGCTAACGCAACCCTGAGCATTTTGTAGGGTAACCTTCGATAATTATCGACTACTAATCGATATCGCTCTAAGGCGCCAATACGTTACCATTCAAATTCAAAACAGTCGTTATTTCTTAACTGCATTTATTTGTACGAGCAGGTACAGTGCATCACCAACTACAATTCCCGCTGCAGTTTTCAATATATATCTGCTCCCGTCGTTTTGCCACACTTTGATGACTACTTTCCCCTCCAGTTCAAGCTTTACCAAACACAAATCCTGCTGCAGTCTTGAGTGGAATAACACAGGTGACACAAGGAAATATGAGGATAAACTTAAGGGAACAATGTTCTTTAAATCTGCAGCCTGCAGCAGCTCAAGGAGAATTGAAGAATGTGTCTAATGTACCAAACGTCACTGCTTCTGTTACACCAGCAGCAGTAGTCACACGATTACGAAAGTTCACGTCCACGGTGTATTTGAACACGGTTCCAGTTTTTGTGGTACAACCTCCTGTGGTCTTGAATTCAAATTGAAATCATCTCTTGTTGAACAATGAATCGCAGCCATTATAAACTAGAAGTTCTGCTGCAGTTTTGAACGTATCTTTTGATTTGTCTGCTCCAAGCTGTGAAACGATGACTGTACCATCTTCAGATGAACCCATTGTACTTCATGATGATATCATTGTAGGGTGTTTACTGGCCTTTTGCTCATAACTTGAGTATCGTTCATCCGATCTTTATCATTCCTTCAGCAAATCGATAAATAATGTGTTTGTTTACAAGGTATCTCTAGAAGGTACGAACGATCTATCTTCAAAACTGTAGGAGATATGACGTTTTTTCTAAATTGCTGGGGCGGGAGGGGGCGTGGCAAAAATTGAAAATAAACTTGATCTGCCTGCAAGTATAAGAAATATATGCCCCATACATGTCAAACCTCTATCTCTTACCATCTCTGAGATCTCTTCGTTCATACGGACGGACGGACGGACGGACAGACGGACAGACGGACAGACGGACATGGCTATATCGACTCGGCTGTTAATGCTGATCAAGAATATATATACTTTATAGGGTCGGAAACGATTCCTTCTCCCTGTTACATACTTTTGCACAAACTTAATACTCTATGTACCTTCGGTACAGAGTATAAAAATTCCAAATTTCCGCCAACAGAAAATATCGATAACTTTGTTGCCTGAAAATTCTATCAAACATTAATTTTAGATTTAATTTCGTTTGGACCGTTCTCTTCTTTGTTTACATTCTGGTGTGACTTTAATATGAAATAATTATGTATTTAATGCAATTTAAAGTACATACGAGCCTTGCTCTCATATAGGACAGGGAAAACATCAACGATGTTTTTGAATTTGAGTTCCTTGATGGGATCCTGGTTATAGTGACCACCATGCAGCAACGACAGCTTGACATAAAGGTGGATCTGGAAAAGGAGAAGCTGGCTTTAGAAAAAGTACGCGAAAAGTTCGAGAAAGAAATAGCAGCTAAAAAGGAGCAAGGAGCTATGGAGCTAGAGCATGAAAAGTGGATGAAGAAGATATGAAGCTGAAAATGTTGGATTGTAAGCTAAACTATTGTACATAAAAATTAATTATCTAAAGAATTTACATCAAAACTTTCCTCATCATCAAACGAATCCAAATCATGAACAAATATGAAGCTATACATCTAAAACATCGGCACTGCTCTCCCTGTTTATGAATTTCTTGAATCTGGCTTCGTCCAAATTTGGAAGCACTTGATTGGTAAATTGGGTGCATTAGGGGACAGAATGCTCAACGTTCGGGATTCCATAATGTTGTACATGTATCACAATTTCTTTCCGAGTTTTATCCTTTCCTTTCCTCTTAAGAACTGCCAAATTGAGTAAAGAATTTTATGTGACCATAAACAAATGATAACTGTACTAAACTTTGACATATGGCGAGCATTTCTAAACTGCTTTTCTGCCAGCAAACTATTATTAAAGTGGCTTAACAAAATTGTTTTAACACTTTCTTTCGGCATTGTGTGATTTTGCGCCCATGGTTTATTAGATGTTCGGTCACACTGACAGCTGTTCACGAAATCTAAATCAAATCAGTGCGCAAAAAGGGTCGTTAAATCAAATGATTAAGATTTGATTTCACGAAATCTAAATCAATTCTAAATTGCTTTCAGGAATACCACTATTGTTTGATTGATGATTCATGTTAGTAGTTTTGTTGCGTGCTGGTGAACGCGATCATTTATTTGAGTCATTGACGTGTTTAATATTAAATCGTATTAAAATTTACAAATTCTTATGTAAAAATAATAATTTATCCAAATTGGAACTTATTGGAGTCCGCCTTTCGCTTAATATGTTGCCCGATGTGTAAAAAATTCTCTAGCTTGTTTCCAAACTAGCAGGGTTGCCCAACTTTTTTTGAAAATTAGGTAAAATTTGGGAACTTTTCGGCCATATTTGATAAAACGTGAAGGCTAAGCTAACTTCGTTCGTGCCGAAGTTTTTATCAGGGTTCGTAAAATAACACACATTTATTTTTTACACTCGAAATATTAACACAAAGAAAAAATACAGTCTGTAAAAAATTTTTATTTTTACACGTGTTGGAGTGTGTATGTAGTTGGAGTATAAACATAAAAAGGGAACACTTGAACGGTTTCTCGTCCATATGATTGTACAACTCAAACTGCCAAGCATAAAGTGCATATCCACTTTGGTAGATTCACTTCCTGTTCAACCTAATTAACAGCAAATCGTTGGAATCGTCTTAGTTGAATATATTTTGCCAGTTGGTGTTAGTTGGTATCAAATTGCCAAATTGGACCAGCAAATGCGGCATTGTTCGGCCACCTGTGGTTGCCACAGTCAATTCTCGTTTAATACCCAATATAGCTAATTGTGACGAATTTACGAAACACTTTTTAAGTCTTTGGCGGCAAGTGTGACAAGGATTTAAGATTTTGCAAAACGAAATAAAACTCTTCTCGCAGTATCTAATAAATTAAATGGTTATTCTTTCTTATAACGTAGGCAATTTTGGGGTGTTTCCTTGTTTCGTGGAAAAACCCTGGAGACACTGCCAGTCCAATAGAATGGTAAGCAAACCAAGCCACTTAATGCAATGTAACTTTATAAACTCTAGTACGGCTCAGTACTGAATTACATGCATTTCACCCATGAATTTAACACAAACAGAGCGCGTCTGGATAGTAATCCCAGGCTTCCGGGCAGCGAATGTGCACAAGTACTCCGATTCCCGATTTCTGCTTAATGCACTATGATATGGATATGGAAGATTCCGCCGACCTGGCCATTATTTGGCCGAAAATGTTAAAAATTCTGGTAGTGCTGGCTGGACTGATAGTTCCCCCATCCGCGGACGCGCGGGAACTAGACGGCATACTCATACACAAAAGTTAAAGAACGAAAAAATTCATTCCGTGGAAATTCGGCTTGCTTTTCGAATTTGGCCTTTGTCAAATTCAATAATTTTCATTAATTTTACTTTGTAATGGAAATATTTTAGTGTCTTTGGTGTATTTGTTTTTTGTACCTCCTATCGGTCATATTTTTTGGTCTTTAATTAACGAATATCGGTTCTGCATTTCTTGACCAGTTCAATTTCTATTCACCTGCGGCAAAACTGTCTTGTCTCTGCTTAATTTTTTTTTAAAATTTGTATGTCACTTTAGATGTTTAACTTAAGGGTGACTCTTTAATAGTGGCCCCATTCGGTAATGTTGGATTTTGCGCTAACATCTATATATTGCATAAACATTAAACAACTTGATCCCGCCACAGGAAATTCATTCATTTACTAGAAACATTTTATATGACAGAAAAACATCTGCCGGGTCAGCTAGTCATCAATAGTTTCTTATTTTTGCCTGTCGTGGTGATACGCGTGGTATCTACGCAGTTTGTAGCTAACGATTTGGGTTCGAGATAGATTTGGGTTCAACCGAGCCACTTAATTAGGTGCGATTTTTCGCCTTGCTTACAAATACTTTTAAGTGGCCTTAAAGACGGACATGCGAAGTAACGAGAAGTTTGGAGGACATAGAACCACAGTTTTGTCACGTTTTCATTTAATGTGCTAGACTCATTTAAATAATTATAACAATTAATTAAAATTATTTCAAAATAATTCCGAAAGTTTAGCCTTTTCAACGGCGAATGGTGAAATTCTTGTAATAGTGTATGCCCGTGCCCATGCTTTCGAAAGTAAACCCCTCAATAGAGTTTTACTTTAGAATGCAAGCGGGGAGGCGGCAGCAACTCAGCAGCATTACTAACATTTCTGTTATATGCTCTAAGTATTCTTCAATCTCAATCTGTTAAAGGGACAGTGCCCCAATTGGTATTCATGCATAGCCAATTAGCGGTATATTTTTGGTCTTTACTTGAGTGTGCTTACGAAAGTAAACCCCTCAATAGAGTTTTACTTTAAAATGCATGCAGGGAGGCGGAAGCAACTCAGCAGCATAACTAACATTTCTGTTATATGCTCTAAGTATTCTTCAATCTCAATCTGTTAAAGGGACAGTGCCCCAATTGGTATTCATGCATAGCCAATTAGGGGTATCTTTTTGGTCTTTATTTGAGTGTGCTTACGAAAGTAAACCCCTCAATAGAGTTTTACTTTAAAATGCATGCGGGGAGGCGGAAGCAACTCAGCAGCATTACTAACATTTCTGTTATATGCTCTAAGTATTCTTCAATCTCAATCTGTTAAAGGGACAGTGCCCCAATTGGTATTCATGCATAGCCAATTAGGGGTATATTTTTGGTCTTTACTTGAGTGTGCTTACGAAAGTAAACCCCTCAATAGAGTTTTACTTTAAAATGCATGCAGGGAGGCGGAAGCAACTCAGCAGCATAACTAACATTTCTGTTATATGCTCTAAGTATTCTTCAATCTCAATCTGTTAAAGGGACAGTGCCCCAATTGGTATTCATGCATAGCCAATTAGGGGTATATTTTTGGTCTTTACTTGAGTGTGCTTACGAAAGTAAACCCCTCAATAGAGTTTTACTTTAAAATGCATGCAGGGAGGCGGAAGCAACTCAGCAGCATAACTAACATTTCTGTTATATGCTCTAAGTATTCTTCAATCTCAATCTGTTAAAGGGACAGTGCCCCAATTGGTATTCATGCATAGCCAATTAGGGGTATCTTTTTGGTCTTTATTTGAGTGTGCTTACGAAAGTAAACCCCTCAATAGAGTTTTACTTTAAAATGCATGCGGGGAGGCGGAAGCAACTCAGCAGCATTACTAACATTTCTGTTATATGCTCTAAGTATTCTGCAATCGCAATTTGTTGAAGGGACATTGCACCATTTGGCACTCATGCATAGCCAATTAGGGGTATCTTTTTGGTCTTTACTTGAGTGTGCTTACGAAAGTAAACCCCTCAATAGAGTTTTACTTTAAAGTGCATGCGGGGAGGCGGAAGCAACTCAGCAGCATAACTAACATTTCTGTTATATGCTCTAAGTATTCTTCAATCTCAATCTGTTAAAGGGACAGTGCCCCAATTGGTATTCATGCATAGCCAATTAGGGGTATCTTTTTGGTCTTTATTTGAGTGTGCTTACGAAAGTAAACCCCTCAATAGAGTTTTACTTTAAAATGCATGCGGGGAGGCGGAAGCAACTCAGCAGCATAACTAACATTTCTGTTATATGCTCTAAGTATTCTGCAATCGCAATTTGTTGAAGGGACATTGCACCATTTGGCACTCATGCAATAGCCAATTAGGCGCAACTTTTTGGTCTTTATTTGAGTGTGCTTACGAAAGTAAACCCCTTAAAAGAGTTATACTTGAGTAAAATGCATTTTAAAGTAAAAAATTTGTTTCTTACTTACCCTGAACAGTGCCAAATACCTCAAACCTACAGCAATAAATTTGTTTTGCAAAACTTAGTTAGATTGTCCCTTGGGGTCTTTTTTTTCACAAAAGTAATGCTGCTGAGATAATGCCGCCTCCCCGCATGCATTTTAAAGTAAAACTCTATTTAGCGGTTTACTTTCGAAAGCACACACAAATAAAGACCAAAAAGTTGCGCCTAATTGGCTATTGCATGAATACCAATCAGGGTACTGTTAAAGGTGAGATTGAAGGATAAGTGGAAAGTATAAGGAGAATTTGAGTAATGCTGCGGAGTTGCTGTCGCCTCCCCGTGCTTAGTCCAACCTTTTCCTTATCTCTTTTAGGAAGGGCGGCGAGGGCCGTTTTTACACTAATTGAACCCGTGCCCATACACTATTACAAGAATTTCACCATTCGCCGTTGAAAAGGCTTAACTTTCGGAATTATTTTGAAATAATTTCAATTAATTGTTATAATTATTTAAATAAGTCTAGCACATTAAATGAAAACGTGACAAAACTGTGGTTCTAAGTCCTTTTTATAGGGCGGGCAAGCTGAATTTAATAAACGACGTCAAAGTGAAAAGCGTGGTACTCGGAAACCCACCAGAAAACACCGGCGGACCGGAGCACGGTCTGGTCTGTACCTGTGTGGGTGTTGGTGGCGGTGTGCGCAACATTATGTGATGTCTGCTGTCACCACAAACCACCAGCGGGGAGTTTAAAATCTATTTAGGCAGCATTCAAACACTTCTAATCGCCTCCAAACTTCTCGTTACTTCGCATGTCCGTCTTTAAGGCCACTTAAAAGTATTTGTAAGCAAGGCGAAAAATCGCACCTAATTAAGTGGCTCGGTTGAACCCAAATCTATCTCGAACCCAAATCATTAGCTACAAGTTGCGTAGATACCACGCGTACCACCACGACAGGCAAGAAGAAGAAACTATTGATGACTAGCTGACCCGGCAGATGTTTTTCTGTCATATAAATTGTTTCTAGTAAATGAATGAATTTCCTGTGGCGGGATCAAGTTGTTTAATGTTTATGCAATATAAAGATGTTACCGCAAACTCCAACATTACCGAATGGGGCCACTATTGAAGAGTCACCCTTAAGTTAAACATCTAAAGTGACATACAAATTTTAAAAATTTGTAAGCAGAGACAAGACTGGTTTGCCCCAGGTGAAACGTTTAAAGTGAAAAGAAATTGAACTGGTCAAGAAATGCAGAACCGATATTCGTTAATTAAAGACCAAAAAATATGACCGTTAAGAGGTACAAAAAAAACAAATACACCAAAGACATGAAAATATTTCCATTACAAAGTAAAATTAATGAAAATTATGGAATTTGGCAAAGGCCATATTCGAAAAGCAAGCCGAAGTTCTACGGAATGAATTTTTTCGTTCTTTTATCCGTCTAACCGTCTAATCCCCGCGCGTCCGCTGATGGGGGAACTATCAGTCCAGCCAGCACTACCAGAATTTTTAACATTTTCGGCCAAATAATGGCCAGGTCGGCGGAATCATCCATATCCATATCATAGTGCATTATGCAGAAATCGGGAATCGGAGTACTTGTGCACATTCGCTGCCCGGAAGCCTGGGACTACTATCCAGACGCTCTGTTTGTGTTAAATTCATGGGTGAAATGCATGTAGTTCAGTACTGAGCCGTACTAGATGGAACGAATTTATTGTTAATAAAATTATATTGCATTAAGTGGCTTGGTTTGCTTACCATTCTATTGGACTGGCAGTGTCTATAGGGTTTTTCCACGAAACAAGGAAACTCCCTAAATTTTGCCTTCGTTATAAGAAAGAAAAACCATTTAATTTATTAGATACTGCGAGAAGTTTTATTTCGTTTTGCAAAAACTTAAATCTGTAAGCACATTTTATCACCTTGTCACACTTGCTGCCAAATACTTGTTTCGTAAATTCGTCACAATCAGCTGTATTGGCTATTAAAAGAGAATTGTGGCAACCACAGGTGGTCCAACAATTTCGAATTTGCTGGTCGAATTTCAAGAAAACCAATTTGATACCAATTAACACCAAATGGCAAAATATATTCGACTATGACGATTCCAACGATTTGCTGTTAATAAGGTTAAACAGGAAGTGAATCTACCCATATGGATATGCACTTTATGCTTGCCAGTTTGAGTTTTACAATCATATGGACGAGCAACCGTTTTACCGTTCATACTCCAACTAAAGAAGAAGTATTTGATCTCTCGATCATGGCAATAGAACCACAGTTCAAACGAACTACTAATCATTGTGTCATTGACATCGAGGGAGAAAGCAAAAAAATAGTTTTTGTTATGCATTTTTCAAATATATTTGTAAACGTCGAAACTATATTGTATTTGTTCAATTATTGCACCATATACAAAGACAGATACACGAAAATATTTCAATACGTAAGTATAAATAAGCCACTCGAATAGTCGTACTTAATCAAGTGGCTCGATCGCTCGCTCTTACGAGCAGCAGTTCTATCGGACAGGCAGTGCTCAAAGTTTGATAACGTTTACACGAAAACCGACTCGGAATTCGAAACAGAACCGATTATCTTCCATCATCAGGTCAAGCTAGAGAAACCACATGATTGAATAAATCAACGAAGAACTATCATGGTCACGGAACAAAACCCATACAAGTCCGTACAAGTTGTTTCCAGTACACACGAAAAAAAAAATGGTCACGGAACACAACCCATAATTTAGTGGAATTAATTTTTTAATCCACATCCAAGGCGTATCCATAATACACGAAAATATTTCCATAAAACGGTTTAAGTAATATATTTTAAGCATACTCTAAAAAAAAGGATTATTTTTTCGTAATAAATTCGACTAACAGGTATACTTAAGTCGTGCAAATGCCTCATTGCTTTATGCACGCAGAAGAAAGCAAATCGGAAGTCCAAGGTGTTGACTCGACCGAAGCCGCGCACAAAGAGAGTCCGAGTCAGGCTTGACCATGCTTTTATAGGCTGCTGGCGCAGTCGCCAGCGGCAGCGGGCGCAGCTGATTGCGGCAGCGCGCGCAATCGATAACAATCTCGTGTGCAATCGACAGCTTATCGTCTATCGTGTGTTGGCGCGTATAGTATCGGTTCGAAAGTGCGCGCGTGATTTAAATTTATTTAAATGATTAGGCGCTCCGTACGCTTGCCGCACACAATAGGGATATGGACAAACTTAGGGAATATGGATTAGGCGCTTCTTGCGTATGTTGAGTACTTGATATGTGCTGACTATGATTTAAGATTGCGCTCCGCTGCACAGTGGGCGAAGTGACCTATTTAGCGCAACGAAATTATTATCTTCCAAGGTAAATGAGATAATCGCCATATGTTTCTTAAAGGTAGGATTAAAAAAACCTTTTTAATACAATATTTTTTTATTTTCTAAATTTAAAAACAAATTTTTTTTTTTCAAAATTTCAAAAAGATTGCCCAAATTTTTGAAGGTTGGAATAAAAGGAATAAAATAAGTTTTTAATAAAATCTATTTTTAATTTTTAAGTTATGTTTTTATGACTGGTGCAATAATCATTAAGTATACACTTGTAGCACCAGGAATTTCTGTCAAATAAATATAAATTTTTTCGGTAGGTACACTTACATTTTGAGCCAAATCTCGACTCAGAAACGTTAGATGCGAGTCAAGCAAGGTATGAATCGAAAGGTTATTGAATATTCAACACTCGCAAAACGTTTTTTTTAAATCGGTTAAGTAGTTTGAATACAACGAGCAAAATTATTTGAAAACAAGAAAGAAAGTCGGTCAAGCCCGACTATACCATACTCTGTAGCCATATTGTTGCAGCTCGCATTTGCTCACGAGTTATACGCGCTCATCTCTAAGTTTCACTCTCTCTCTCTCTCTCTCACTAAGATTGCCGTTCAACAGAATGCTGTGGTTATGGGTGGGGGGTGTTAACTGTGTACCTTTGAACAAAAAATATAATAAATATATGTAATGTATTCTATAAATAGAATGTAAAATAGAACAAAATTATTCTAATTTGTTTTTTTTCTTAAGAATATCACTGTTTCAAAGAAAATAAGATATTAATAAAGAAAATCTATGGATAAACACCGAATTGATATTCGAGCATCGCAATACATCATAGCTAGGCAGAATATCGGCGTTTTGAACAAGCCCATTGGTAAAATCTTAAAATTTTTTACATATTTCGATGCGGTCCACTTTACTTCAGGTTTTGTTATTTAAAACTGTATCAAAAAATTGCCAATGTCTAGTGGAATGTCCTCGTTGAGCCAAACTAAAAACAGCTTTTGTTTTGATGTTGACATAGCGCCTAAAAAGTCCAACAAATGTAAGGGTAGCATATATTAGCAAGGACTCACACTGACAAAAAAAAGTTAAAGGCGACTTGGATATTTGTGGATATTTTGAGTTTTGCTTTCACTACTACTTACAAGTAGTACATATATAGACGGGTCACTTACATTGATTTTATGTTTGACACATACCTTTTTATGAATTTAAAACAAAGCTTTTATTTATGTAAAACAACGAGAACCTTATGTTTCACACCGAAATTAACACAAACTGCGAAAATGCGGCACTTACCAAAACATATGTTGTGTTTAATAGCTCACAGCTGCTCAGATATATATTGGAATGCTTTGAGATAAACAAAGTATCGGTAGTCGATTAGTAACAAAAAATTAACGCTTTTTCATTCTTAAAAAATTGAATTTCGCTGCGCTATCACGGCCGTTTCGCCCACTGTGCGCTAGGGGCATCGCACCGAATGTCAAGCAGCATAGTCCATTGGTAGTCTCACCACTATGTAGCTAGTTTTCGGGATTCATTCATAAGAAATATTACTACCTTTTAACATTTATCATTCATATAAAAAAACAGCTTTGAACAGCTGATAAGCCATTTATTTAGTCTAATTTATTTTTTTGATTTCCAGAAGCGAAGCTAAATAAACACAGCGTTGCCACATCGATAGCTTAAGTAGATGTCACAGCCGATTTGGTGAAACAAATTCGTAACCACAATTCACAGTAATGTAAATACAAACACAGCAAATGTCATACCTGTGGAAAAATTTGACATTTATCGAGTATTTGCCGTAACAATGATAAAAATATTAATTTAAGTTCTAATGAGAGTTTATCTAAAAATTTGAACAATTCTGCTTACAGCATCGCATCGAATAATAATACTAAGGCGTATAAACTATCAGTAAATATTGATGGCACCATCTTGGAAATTATTTGCGACACCGGATCTATATGAACTTTGTTTTCTCAGAATTATCTCAACACTCAGCAACTAAGGAAAATTAAACCATGCAAAAAGGAATTCATAAGTTATACAGGTGATAAAATCAAAATAGTCGGTGAGTTCTATGCAAATGTAACCTACAATGGGACCGTGAAGCTTTTAAAAATTATAGTTGTCAAAAACGACAGTCAACCACTGCTAGGAAGAGATTTTCTCAGAACATTTAAATTTGAAATGAAACAAGTAAACAATATAGAAGTAAATACTCGAAATATTGCTAAAGAAATTAAAAGTGAATTTAAAGAATTATTTAATGAGGAGCTTGGTACTTTTAAATTAAGTGAGGTATCATTGCCAATAGATGAAAATGCAAAACCAGTATTCTTTAAACCACGAGCTATTCCATTAGCTTGGAAATCTAAAGATGAAGATGAACTTCGAGATCTTATTCGAAGAGGTATTTTAGAACCAGTAGATCATTCAGATTGGGGAACACCTTTGGTTCCAATCTTGAAATCAGATGGTAATCTACGGATATGTGGAGATTACAAGGTCACAATTAAACAATTGTTAATTGATTACAAGTATCCTCTACCTCGTATCGACGAAATTTTTGCTGCTTTGTACGGAGGTGAATTGTTTTCTAAATTAGATCTGTCAAGTGCATACAACCAACTTGTATTAGATGAAAAATCTCAACATCTTTGTACTTGAAGTACCCACATAGGTACACTTAAAATGAAAAGACTCCCATTTGGTGTAAAGCCAGCAGCATCAATCTTTCAAAAAATTATGAAATCGATTCTTAATGGTATTCCAAATGTAGTTGTATATCAAGACGATATTACAGTAACAGGAAAAAACGTTCAAGAGCATATGACAACTCTTAAAATTGTACTTAAAAAACTACAAACTGTAAGACTCAAGCTTAAAATAAGCAAATGTCAATTTTTGCAAGAAAAAGTATCATACTTAGGGTTCACGATTGACAAAAATGGATTGCAAAAGAATATGGATAGATGCAAAAGCGTGATCAATTGTCCGATTCCAGCCAATGTGACCCAAGTTAGAGCGTTCATAGGAATGGCTAATCATTATTCTAAATTTATTCCAAAATTCACACAGAAGATAAATCCATTGTCCGAACTACTCAAGAAGAATGTTAAATTCAATTGGTCATCAGAATGTCAACGATCTTTTGAAACTATCAAAACAGAAATTGTTTCAGATCAAGTGTTAGTACATTTTGACAGTTCCCTGCCAATCATTTTAACTACGGATGCAAGCAACACAGCCGTTGCAGGCATATTATCTCACAGATTACCAAATGGTCCAGTGAAACCAGTAGCATTCGTGTCACGAGCCTTAAACAAAACAGAACAAAATTATAGTACTCTAGAAAAAGAGGCTCTGGCAATAAAATTTTGTGTAATTAAACTAAAGCAGTATTTACTGGGACATCATTTTATATTGAAAACCGACCACAAGCCATTAAAATTCTTATTTGGCGAAGGAAAAGGTTTACCACTAATGGCATCAGCCAGAGTGCAAAGATGGGCATTTATATTGTCAGGATTCAATTACTCTATTGAATATATTATATAAAAGGCAAAGCCAATGAAGCTGATGAGCTATCAAGAATACCACAATTTGAAACGGTGCATGACATCGAAGAAAGCAACTTCATTAATTATACGGAGTCAAACAATCACTTGCATTTAACATTTATAGAAATTGAAAAAGAAACCAGACATGATCCCATTCTTGCCAAGGTCATGCAAGCTATCAAGGAAGATAGATTAGAAAATTTGGAAGGGAATGAATATGAATATTTTAAAAACAAAGGAATTGAACTTTCTATCGAATATGATTGCATTCTATGGGGTTATAGAACCGTAGTTCCGCCAAAACTCCAGCAATCAGTCTTCGATGAACTACATCGTTCACACATGGGCATTGTCAAAACAAAAGGTTTAGCCCGATCATATGTTTGGTGGCCCAAAATTGATTGAGATATAGAAAGAATGATAAAAAGTTGTAAACATTGTCAAGAATTGAGCTCTAGTCCAGAAAAATGTTCTTTGATACCATGGGAACCTAAACAATCAGCCTGGAGTAGAATTCATGTAGATTTCGCAGGTCCAATTAACAACTATTATTTACTAATAATTGTAGATTCTTTTACAAAATGGGGAGAAGTTGTTAAAACTAAAGAAATAACATCACTTTTCACTATTAAGTCGTTAAGGGAAATCTTTTGGCGATACGGACTAGTGGACACCCTTGTAAGCGACAATGGAAGACAATTTACATCTAGTGATTTCAAAGACTTTACAAGTAAAAATGGCATAAAGCACATACTTACAGCACCGGGACATCCCGCGTCTAATGGACAAGCTGAAAATTTTGTCAAAACATTAAAGAAATCGCTCATAGCATCATTAAATGGTAACGTAAACCGAGACTTTGATACGATTTTAAATCAATTTTTATTTGATTACAGAAACTCTAAGCATTGTACGACAGGAGAAAGTCCTTCAAAACTATTCTTTGGTAGAGTTCTAAAATCTCGATTCAGTTTACTCAAACCACCATTAGTAAGCGATAAAATTATCAGAAGCCAAGAGAAAAGCATATCCAATCACAAAGGTAACAGAACTATAGATTTTGATAAAAATGAATCAGTTTTTATTCGTGATTACCGTGACCCTAACAAATCTAAATGGTCAGAAGCTACAGTTAAGCAACAGCTAGGCCCAAGGTCTTACATATGCATACATACCCACAACAATAAAGAGATTAAACGTCACTGTAATCAAAAGAACAGAAATGCCAACTGAGGAGGGTTCTGAAAAACTTAGTGATGGAGAGAAGGAGAATGTTCAAGAAAAACAAATGAATTTAAGACCTCGACAAGATGGTAAAGTCATAAAAAAATGAAGTTTTGAAAATTAGTATATAAGATATTTCCAACGTATATGCAATTTGAATTACAGGCATTACGCGCACTTCAAGCTGCTAATACATATACACTTACGATTATTTTCATTGAATTGAATATCATACAAATCACACTTTCATATATATATATATTTTTGTAAGTTAATACAAAGCTTAAGTGGAGGCGTGATGGATATTTAGTATTTTAAATAGTTATCTACGTGGCAACGCCAATACCGATAGATCAACAATGTGAACTAGATCGTAAGAACCACTTGCAAACTCAGCCCCTGGTCATACATACAAAAAAGAAATAAGCATGTAAGCGTGCAAGACACAACAATTATACCCTGGTAGAGGCATCTCCGACCACATAAAGTAAATACATATATTCTTGATCAGCATGATGAGCTGAGTTGATATTGCCATGTCCGTCCGTCTGTTTCTATGCTATCTCCTCCGTCAGTTTTAAAGCTATCTTAACCTAACGTTACACGAAGCCTTTTGGTACAAATATGCTGCACATTTGTCGGAATCGGCCGTATCGAATGACTATACCATATAGCTGCCATTGGAACTATCGGTCGAAAAACGTAAGCGTGCCCAAACCTCGAATTTCTAAGTTTTCCGTGCTTTCACATAATTCCAACTATATAGTATTGCTGCCATACAAAAGTTAGTTCAGAGAAAAACTTTTTTGTTTTCATTGCTATCGCTCTCAAACTGATCAATACTATATGATACACAATTCTACCAAGTTTGATCCAAGTCGGATGACTATAGCATATAGCTGCCATAGGAACTATCGGTCGAAAAAGAAGTTCTAGTGAGAAAAACTTTTTTGTTTTCAATGTTAGCGTCTGTATTCCTTCCAGTTATGAATATTATCCGTTTCCACACAATTTTAGAAAGATTGGTCAAAATCTGATGAATATATCGTATAGCTGCCATATAACAAACTGGCAAACAAATGGTCAAAGTAGTCGTGCCATCTATTACTGAGTTTGGGAAATAACTCAGCTAAGAAAGTTAGACGAAAATCGTTTAAAACCTTAGTTTATATAAAGTATACTAGCTACAAGGGTATACGAACTTCGGTCGAGCCAAAGTTAGCTTTCCTCTATTAAATTAGTGTTGGATCCGAAGTGAATATCTGGTCTGTGGTGGATTTACCACGTCTGAAGGAGACTGATCCCACGGTAGCGCAAACAACAGGTCCTCCTTTTTTAAAAAGTGGGCAAATTACACTTAGACTCCAATCTTCGGGCATGCTCTCGTCGGACCATATTCTGCTGAGGAGTTGGTGCATGCACCTTACCTGGGGGACTTCGGTCTTCTGGGGGCGCCAGTCTGGAGTCACCACCGTACTGTGGTTTTGTTCCTACCTATTGGAACATACCTCGGCACGTTGCCGACTAGATCGTTGACGTATATATGCATACATATGTAAGTAATTGTTAATCTCCGAGTACAGCATTTTGGTTCTGGGACAAACAAAGTTATTGGTTCTTTGTAAGAGGGCATGTCTTAATTTTTGAAACAAGTAAGACGGTTCTTGAGAGTATATAATTTATGCACTAATGTGAGAGTCCTGAGATCAATCCACTTTGTAAGGCTACGGTGAAATAACCTGCAGATGGTGAGGGTTCCTGGTGATCCAATTTAATACACATGTGCATAGAGTAGTTTAAGCATGTATGTACAGTTTATTTGCAGTTTTAGTTCATTTACATGGTTTTAAGTTGACAATAGTACGTCTGGTCCACACTGATCACACACTCGAATGAATGTCTGGCTGCTCATGCTGGCGTCTTTAGGCTAGGTTTACATAGCGTGTAGCCCGTGTCGTCTGTGACCCTCTGTGCCTCTGTTGGCAGCTGTCCCAGCGCTGTGACCAGAATAATGAGTACTTTTGATGTGAACGCTTCTTGTTGTCGTCACAGAGGTCACATTGCTCACATTGCGCACAAAAGTGAGCATTGGGCGAGTTCATGAGCACTGAGCCAGATCCACAATACAATAACAACAACAATCCAAAAAAGAATGATCGAAAAAAATGAATAATGCAAAAATTAATATTCGAGACCGCCGTGTGGCCATGCAGTGGAATGCCTATATGATTCCTAAGCTTATTGAAGCCGTCGAGGAGTCGGAATGCCTCTGGAACATGACCAGCGTCAATTATACAAATCGTGATGCCAAGGAGTCTAGCTGGAGCAGCGTTGCCGATCAGCTTGGCGTCACCAAGAAAGACGCTGTCGACAAGTGGAACAGCTTGCGAAACACATTTCGTGTGAGTTTGCAATTCAATACAAATGCAGCCCGCATGTAGTTGAATTTTTATTGATATTTTTGCAGACTGCTTTGAAGGCTAGCAAGACTGTGAAGAGCGGCCAGAGTGGGTCGGAAAAGAAACCAACCTTTCCATATTTTACTGCTATGTCATTTCTTCAGCCAGTAATGACAATTCAAAGCAAGGACAGAACTGCATCTTTGGTAATATATTTAAATTATTTATTTATTTAAAAATCTTTTCATTTTGCCGTGGAACTGCACCATTTTCAGTGGAAAAATATTTCATAAAACGCAGACGAATGTTGGTTGCAGGCTCACTAGGACGGCCAGCATTTATCCTTGATAGCGAACAATCTGTTGCCGACTCACTCCATATTCCCGGTATAAGCTCTCCATCCACCTCATGATGAACGACGTTGCTTTGCACTCCATTCTTCTCTAAAAGAAAATTATGCAAAGCGCAAATAGGCAACACAATTTTTATTACCTTCGGTGGTGCCACATCAATTGACTTACGCAAAATTCGAAAACGAGCAGCGCATATACCAAATGCATTTTCAATTATTCGTCGAGCTCTTGAGAGCCGGTAATTGTATATACGCTGCTCATCATTGAGGGTTCTGAATGGAAATGGCTTCATTATGTAAGGTTTCAATGCAAACGCATCATCGGCCACAGTAACATAATTGGTTGGCTCCGTTTCATTCGGGAGAGGTTTTGGTGATGGCAAATTCAGAGTATTTGCGGACAGTGCCAGTGCTGCCAACTTTTGCCGAGCAAAAAAGTCCGTTTTTGGCGGGACTGAGAGTAAAAAAAAACTTATTATTTATGCAATTATATTCTTAATATATGATCAGAGTGATGAAGTTCCTTATCCTCATCCTTGCCGTAGGCCTTAGTTCTGCCTATTAGCTTAAGGTTACTAGGAAGGACCTTATAATCGAAGCAGCATTTCGACGTAACCAGTATCTACCTATTCTACACATATTCGGACATGTTCTCAATCCGTTTCCACGGCAACTTTTCGAAAGTGGAATTGATTCGTGTTCTCGCAACACCAAAACGAAAAAGTTTTTCGTTTTGAAAAGTAATGCTTGTTGGTCGGTGGAATGAAAAGTAATTGCCAACACTCTTACAGTTTCTAGATGTACATAAAAAAAATGGAATTGTGGTTTCGCTCTTATGTATCTAGTGCCGATCCCGCTTGGACTGGTGGTTTGCAAAAAGTAAAACGAAAGCAATTTCATTCGGAATTGATAACAAAAAACGAAACCGAAGCGGAATTGCGTTCGATTTACTTTTCAGAAAGTAATGATATTGAGAACATGCCTGTCTATAATTTTAATTTAATTTCTAATTTCAGTTTCACTAATATCCAATATCTTATACATTATATTGAGTTGAGCGTGCTCACCTCCATTAGATTTCTGAGTTTGGATTTTACTATATTAACACATAATTTGTCGACCCAGCAAGAGCGCTTTGGCTTGGGTTCATCATCATCATCATCTTCATCTCTTCAAAATAACAAAACAAAGTTAACGCAATGTGCCAGGAAAACCAACATGCGCGATTGGCTTGGCACTGTCAAAATAGTTCAAATGAGCTAACTTTGAGCTTACTCATTAAATCAGCTGATCAACTAATTGTGGACGCAAACGTGCCACCCTCGGTCACAGAACCACTGTGACGCCAAACGAGTACTTGAGTTTACATTGAAAAGTTTTCGTTCCTGTGACACACGATTTCTGTGCCAAGGCATTGGCCGTTCACATTGCGCTGTGCCACTGTGACCCTGAAACGTGCCGCACTGTGCCCCAATGTAAACTCAGCATTACTCACAAGACAGTGTTGGTAAAGACGCAGTTATTAGAGTTCAACAATGTCTTTATTATTCAAATTCAAAACGTAACAGATGAACGGCTTGCAAAGGCACATGAAACACTAAATTACCCTTTACACAGGATAAATGCGATAAACGTTCTGGCAATGGAATTGAATGCCACCATTAACTTACGCATGTTTCTCGAGTCGCAATGGCCAAAAATTTCTTCACCATAAAATAGTGTTTTTGCAATTAGCAACTTGATGTTAAAAGGCAGAATAAACTGTGACACTGAGAGCTGTCGTAGCAACCCATAAGTTCGACCAGTTGCTGTAAAGATATGCTTGCTCCACGACAATGTGCTGTTAAAGGGATAACCCCTAGATTAACGGTCTGTTCCACGTATTGAATGGGCGTGTTATTTAAAAACAATTTTGGCAACAAACTTGCATCAACTGGTTTTTTTGTGAATGACAATACATTTCGATTTTTATGGATTCAAACCCAAACCATTCTCTTTTGCCCTGTAATGTACAATTTTTACTCTGGTTCAAGATATTTCTTTTTATGCAAAATTAATTTTTCATTGGTAGATCATTTGAATTTAGTTTGATATTTTAAATTCCAAGTTGGAATTTCCAACTGACAACTTAATTGATTTCAAACGTAACGTCCTAAAACGCGATATCGATTGGCGATGACTTAAAATACAACCGTGCGCTTTTTATCGGAACTCACGAATTGTCGGCAGCTTCGTGGCGTCCACAAGAAATGCCTTCGTTTTGAGCGGCTATCGAGATCACACGTAGCTACGCTCCCAACAAATTTGGAGCAACGAAAAGTTTATAAAGTAATCTAATTTTATTGGTGGCATCCGAATGGATTTTGCCTTGAAATTAACTCAATTCGACAAATTATGTCAAGTGCTTCTCGACAAGGTAAATATTGATTGGAAAAACTGCCAACTAAAATTTTCTGGTGCACTTGGAAAATGTGCTAATTTACTCTTCGTTTTTCTTACATAGCCTTCCAAATTATTTGCAAATCATCGTCATTTATCTTTCTAAAGATCAAGCTCTCCATATTTCGGCAAGAAAATAGGGCAAATGGGATTTTCAAAAGCCTTGGCCAAAGTGACGTCATTAGGTTTTTGGTGGACAGTGGCGATCAGAAGTCTGTGCCTGCTTGGTCAGAATTTACCTATATACGACCTTGGCTTGACTTTTGGAGGAACTAGGAGCTGTAAATTGAGTTTGTGTGTGAAGCCCTAAATGCAAGGAGATCGTGAGATACCTGCTGATTAGTCACCATCTCCCGGCTAGAAGCCGCAAAGAAGAAGTGTAACCTCGCTGACACGGATCATAGTTTAAGACGGCGAACCCAGACTAAGAGCTCCCAACACATTTTGCGTTAGTTTTTTTTTACCCCAGCGTAAATTCTTGTATAGTTATGGTAAGTAGAGAAAAAAAAAAACAAAATTAGTAATCTACAGATCCATTTACACACAAACAACAACACAGCACAGTGGAACTTAAAACGTCAAACAAATTAGAGACTCAATTGTGAAACACAGCACACAAACATCAAACACACTCGATACTCCAATTCTACAATTGTAATCTCAACATCGAACACACATATGTACATACACAACGGGAAAATCAAGAACGCCTTCGTCGAACATCTTGTTTTGGTGAGTGAAAACAATGAAAACTTTGTAAGTGCTAAACCAACTAAAACTTAAAATTCCAAGCGACCGACTTTGCTGTCGAGCATGCTCGTTTAGAGTCCATACAGGGTATTAGTGTCTCCAAACAAGGCTTCATGTTTGTTTAGCATCCACAATAAAATGATATTCTAAATTGGAAATTTACCAATACCTTTATGTGTATTCTTCAAATGCGCTTTTAAGAGAGATTTGATTTTTGTTTTGTGTTTACATGGATCAGCTGTTGTGACGGCCAGAATTAACGTCACGTAAAATGAAATAACGTAACGTCCACTTGAAATACAGTGCTTTGCATAAGTATGTAACTACAGGCGAGGCCTCAAATATTATAACCACTTACTTTAATATATCTATAAACATATAACCTTTTATGTTCAGCTCTTTTGAGAGTTTGATAAATGAATACAGTCAGAACTAAAAGTAAACCCCAACGCAAAAATAATTTGAGATTTAAATTAAATGAAATTTAGTATGCAAAATAAGAATAACCAAGAATAAGATAAGAAACCAGTTCCTAAAGAAAATACACATTTTCATGAATTATTAGAATTTGGGAAAGTCAGGAAATACTTATTACGGTATGCGGTTATCACGGTTATGAATATCCCCGTTAACTCACTTTGCACCAATGCAAATTAATATGAAGTTGAAGAAACTTTGTTTTGAATAATAATAATATTGTTCTAGACAGCTAAACATATTCCTTGAAGTAATGTGAAGGAGGAAGGGTAAAAGTTGTCTAAATTTGGGAGTTTTATAAATAGTCCTGCGCGCAAGGAAACTCATGGTAGAGAGGATTGTGACGCGCTGCTGTATTACCATCACAATAAGGGTGCATAAATTTTGGTTACTATCTAACATCATTGCTTGTTCCTTGAATTTCTTGTTTTTGTTTATGCTTCGTGCAAATCTAGTTACCAGGGCAAGGGACATTTTTAATATGTACTTGAGGTTGAAGGATGAAGTAGTCAAGAACCCCCCACAGGCTGATTTGCTAGTTGTGTCCCACCGACCTCCTTCCCTGTCAACAAAACTCAGGCTAGGCCCTTTACAATTGTTCAGGATATGTGTATTGTGGAGGTAGAGAGCTTAGTAGTTAAAAAGAACACAGGCAAATGCAATCACTATACCAATGTATGGGTACATTACAGCCCAAAGGTTAATTTTATTGAGTACATCATTAGAAACTAAGACACAGTCTTCAATCTGGGACAGCAGACGACTAACATATGTATTTATGTACATTTGAACGTCATCTGCGTACAGATGAACTGCACAATTAGACAGAACATTCGGCAAGTCATTAACATAGACAGAAAACCATAGGGGCCCTAAAACTGATCCTTGCGGGACACCACAAGATAATAAAGTAAAATTGGAGATACTTGAACCAGAAATAACCGCTTGCAGCCTATCAGTGCGGTATGACCTAATGAAACGGGATGACGACATAATTCCAACTTGGCCATAAGGTTTTCTAAAACTTTAGCAAGAAATTGCAGAATAGATATGGGTCATAAATCGTTATTTGACGTTAGGTAAATTTTTAGCCCTCTTCCATAGACACGGAAAGGCAGAAGTTGTGATGGCAGTAATTATGATGTGTGTGACGGGATCAATTAGAAATGCAAATAACATTTTTACAAATCTAGGGCTAACATTATCAAGGCTGTCAGCATTTGACTTAATTTTAAGAATACACTCTCTAACATCACAGTAACTGACACACAGAAAACTTAAGCTGTTATCACAGTAAGGTTGAGCACTCAGGTAATTGTTACACGTAGCCTCAGGTACATTGAATTGCACTAACTTATTATTTAGCTCATTCACATTTACGTCAATACCATGATGACGTTTACTTCTGTCTAGTAGTTATGCCTTCATTAAATTTTGTGGAATAGTAGTGTTGTTTTGCTGTCCTGATCATTTTTGTGACATCACTCCGCAGTCTTTTATAATGAGTGCACATTTCATAAGTTTTATAACGCTTCCATCTACGGTAACATTGTGCAACACTAAAAAGTTGATCGAGTCGAGACCAAAAAGTTTTAAAAGTGTATGATGGTAGTACAAAAACATTCCCTGGGCTTGGTCTGGTTAGCTGCCGTTTTCTTTTTATTACACTTTGAAGTTTTCAGCTTCTGATTAGGATTTGCAACTCCATATCTCGTAAACTATTTGAAATTTAGCTTTGACGTCTTAGTGAAAGTTGTTCCTCTTGGCTTGGCTTACAAAAAATTTCTAAGTAGCTAGTCAAAAAATGTCTTAAAATCATCATCTTTTCCCCTTATTTTGTTGTGTTTTTCAACTTTGTCTTGAAAACTGTAACGATTTGGATTAAGCAATGCACGACAAAAACGTAGCTAAGACTTAAATAAACAAACGGTTAGAACATACCAACTTCATTCGATTGGTCTTTCACATAGTTACGAGCCCTTAAGCATGTAGAATGTTAACCAAAATTCGAAAAAAGGCTATTTTTGGTGGCGATGGGCTGACACAGTCAAAAATTTCGATTGTTTTGTATTAAATATTATTTTTTAAATTTAATTTAAAAGATGTAATTTTTTTACCTTTTTACCGAAAATATTCGTTTTTTTCGAGATTTTACGGCAGTTGTACATGCTTGTGGGCCTATAACTATATGAAAGAGTAATTAAACGAAGTTGGTTGGTTCTAACGGTTGGTTTATTTAGGTCTAAACTACCACTTTGTACTATATTACTTGTCCAAATTTGTAACAGTTTGCAAGATGAAGTTGAAAAACTGTTAAAAAGTGGTACAAACCAGTTTCTTTTGAGCAACTTTTGTAATTTGGAGTATGAAAATGTAATTTTTTTGATTTGCTACAGAGAAATGTTTTGAAGGCCAAGCCAAGTGCAACAACTTTGCCAAAGATGTAAAAGCAAAATTCAAAATTGTTTACGAGATAATGAATCGTAAATCCTACTCTCAAGAGGAAAAGTTCAAAGTGCAATAAAAAGAACACGGCAGCTAATCAGACCAAACCCAGACAGTGTTTGTATACTACAATCACACCCCATCAGAATTTTTTGGTCTCGACGCGATCAACTTTTTTCAGTTAAGAAATGTGTTACAGTGTATTCAAAATGTCACTAAAACAGTCACATTGTGTCCATCAATAGCAAAACTTATGTACATACACTTGCTACATATTTTCTAGGTTTTGGCAGCAGCAGCAGAGACGTCGGCAGAATTACAATCAATGAGTCTAGCAAATTTAATCAACCTGCTTTAATGCTCTCATTTCTCTGTCTGGGCTTGCTGACTTTTCGATTGCACCTCATTAAAGCCTCTTTTTCTTCAGAATTTTATAAATGTACACAGAGAAACAAAATTGTCTATACGACGCTTGTAGAAACGTCAATCCTAAACGAAACGTATTTCGGCCTGTTAAATTGCACACGCTAAATGTAGAATGCAGGAAACTTTAAGTGGCGTGCAAACTGAAATGCTGCATGCAACATGTAGAAATTAAAAATTTTAACGCCGCATGTAGAAAAGTTAAATGCTGCGTGGGCAAAGAGAAAGTCCACACGACATTAGAAAATCAGCTTATTTTCAAATAACTTGTACATTTTTCATGCAGCAATCTGAATACCACACGAACGATTAGGTTTTCTACACTAACGTTTTGATTTTGAAATCCTTTCGTTAAAAAGAAAAAAATATGCAAAATCTACAGGAAAATTAAGGACTTCTACACGTTTCGCCCGGAATTTATCAACCCGTTACTTTAGTGTAGCTTTTCTACATGTAGAAAAGCATGTAGAAAAGCTACACTAAAGTAACATGTAAAAAACTACATGCCACGTGTTGAAATGAGAAAACCTAACGCAGCATTCAGAAAAGCTACACAAAAGTAAAAATAGAGGAAAGCTAACTTCGGCTCGACCGAAGTTTATGCACCCTTGTAGCTTGTATAATTTATATAAATTAAGGTGTTAAAAGATATTCGTCGAACATTCTTAGCTGAGTTATTTCTCAAACTCAGCCACTACTTTGACCATTTGCTTCTTCTTATTCTTTATTGGCCCGATGTTGCATCACAACCGCTTGACGGTCTTGGCCTCTGCAATGAATGCCCTCCACTCGCTTCTGCATTGTGCGAGCTGGCACCAGTTGTTCACACCAAGGTTGGAAATGTCTTTCCGCACTTGATCATCCCATCTTAGTGGTGGGCGACCCCTCCTGCCTTGTCCTCCAAAGTCAGCCGCCTTCGCTTTGTACATCTTTTTTACTGGAGCTTCTTCATCCATCCGGATTACATGTCCTAACCAGCGCAGGCGCTGTTGCTTTATGCGCTTGACTAGACTGATGTCCTTATAGAGCTCATACAGTTCGTGATTCATTCGAATGCGGTATCCATCGCCAACTTTTAAAGGTCCATATATCCTCCGAAGGATTTTTCGCTCGAAAACGCCAATCGCCTCCTCATCCGCTGCTGTCATTGTCCATGCTTCTGCGCCGTATTGCAGGACTGGGATGATGAGCGACTTGTATAGCGCAATTTTGGTTCTTCGAGAAAAGGCTCTGCTCTTGAACTCCCTACTGAGCCCGTAGTAGCATCGGTTTCCAAGAGTAATTCTTCTTCGGATCTCCAGGCTGATGTTGTTGTCGCCGGTAATCATCGTCCCGAGGTAGACAAAATCCTCTACAACCTCAAAGTTGTACTCCCCCATAGTAACAAATTGTCCAAGACGCGTTGACTTCTTGTCCGTGGATACTAGGTATTTTGTCTTGTCCTCGTTTACCGCTAAGCCCATCAGTTTAGACTGCTTCTCAATCTCTGAAAACGCCCTGCTTACCGCCCGTTCGTTTTTGCCGATAATGTCAATATCATCGGCGTATGCGAGTAGCATTAGATCTTTATAAAGAAATGAGCCCGATATGTTGGCATTTGGGCACTGGCGCAGTATATACTCCATCAGTAGATTAAAGAAGTCACACGATAGGGTGTCACCCTGCCTAAAACCTCTCTTGGTATCAAATGGTTCGGAGAGGTTCTTTCCTATTTTGACGGAGCTTCGAGTGCTTCTCAACGTCATCATGCAAAGTCGAACGTACTTTGCTGGTATACCAAAGGTAGACAGGGCTTCAAAGAACCTTGACCTTATCGGTGTGTCAAAGGCTGATTTATAATCAACAAAAAGATGGTTGGTTTTGATATTTCTCTCATAGGTCTTCTCCAGGATTTGTCGTAATGTGAATATCTGGTCTGTGGTGGATTTACCAGGTCTGAAGCCACACTGATAAGGTCCAATCAGTGTGCTAATAAGCGGCTTTAGACGTTCACAAATAATGCACGACAGAATCTTATATGCGATGGGAAGGAGACTGATCCCACGGTAGTTGGCGCAAACAGCAGGGTCTCCTTTTTTAAAAAGTGGGCAAATTACACTTAGACTCCAATCTTCAGGCATGCTCTCGTCGGACCATATTCTGCTGATGAGTTGGTGCATGCACCTTACCAACTCCTCGCCTCCAGCCTTAAACAGTTCAGCTGGCAGGTCATCTGCACCTGCTGATTTGTTGTTCTTAAGCCTTTTTATGGCTACACAGACTTCGTGATGGTCCGGTGGGTCTATCTCTATGTTGTCGATTGGTGGCGTCGCCACTACTCCAGAGACGGTATTGTGTTCGTTGTCGCCTCCCAGCAGGTTGGCGAAATAGCTTCTCCATTTGTCTAGCGCCACTTGCGGATCTGTGACCAGATTTCCATTTTCGTCCTTGCATTGTGTGACTCCGGGCTTGAAACCTTCGGTAAGTCGTCTAATCTTTCGATAGAATTTTCGAGTCTCACCCATGCCGAATAGCATCTCGACTTCCTCACGCATGCGCCTTTCTCGCTCATTCTTTTTCCTTCTGAAAAGGCGCTTCTCCACTCTCCTTTTCTTCCGGTATTGCTCTTTAACAGCCCGCGTTGCTCCCGACTGCAGAGTTCTCCTGTAGGCAGCGTCTTTCTCTGCAGTAGCGTCGCGGCAGTCCTCATCATACCAAGTCTGCTTTCGAGGGTGCTCGGCGTATCCGAGTATCTCCTTGGCAGCCGTACTCATGGAGTGTGATATGTGATTCCACTGTTCGCATACACCAGAAGGGAATGGTGAGTTTTCCCGGAGCAGTTGGGTGAGTTTAGCTGTGTAGGCTTCAGAGGTCTGTTGTGATTGCAGCTTATCGACATTTAGCTTTCGACGTGTACTAGTACGTGAGGCATGTGCCACACTGAGCCGCGTGCGTACTTTGGCTGTAACAAGGTGGTGATCCGAGTCTATGTTGGCACCTCGAATCGCACGCACGTCTAGAACACTCGATGAGTGCCTTCCGTCGATCACAACATGATCAATCTGATTTCGCGTTAGTTGATCAGGGGACTTCCAGGTCGCCTTATGGATGTCGCGATGTTTAAATCTGGTACTACTTATGACCATGTTCCTCCCCGCGGCAAAATCTATTAGCCTCTCTCCGTTACCGGAGGTTGTTTCATGAAGGCTAAATCGGCCGACTGTCGAGCCAAAAACTCCTTCTCTCCCGATTTTAGCGTTAAAGTCGCCAAGCACGATCTTTATGTCGTGATCGGGGCAGCGCTCATATAATTGTTCCAGGCGCTCATAGAATTCGTCTTTTATCGAAGCGTCCTTGTCTTCCGTTGGGGCGTGTGCACAGATAAGACTAATATTAAAATATTTAGCCTTAAGTCTGAGTGCGGCTAGTCGCATGTCCACTGGTGTGAAACTGATGACAGCACGACGAAGTCTTGCACTGACTGCAAAGCCGCATCCAAACTCATGTTTGGAAGCATGTCCGCTGTAGTAGATCTCGCAGGGTGCATTGGTTGTTGATGTTCTTTTCACCATGCTCCCCTGTCCAATCCATCGCATTTCCTGAAGTGCGGTAACGTCCGATGAATATTTCTCAAGGACATTCACCAACTAGATATCAGCACCTTCTCTGTTGAGGGTGCGAACATTCCAGGTGCATATCCTCAAATCGTGGTCCTTAAAACGTTTGCGTGGGTCGTCGTCAGAGGGGGTCCGTATCCGAGGCATTGTTGTCGCAGTTTTCATTTTTTTTTGACGGCGGTGGGTACCAAACCCGACGCACCAACCCTATATATTGAACCCTGTAGGGAGGGCTCGCCGCTCACGTTAGCCAGAAGCTTTGCGGATGCAAAGCGTTCTGTTTACAGTGGTTTCCAACGAGGAGGTGTGAGTCGACTTGAGACGCAGTAAGCCAGGATCGCGCTGGGTTCGCCAAGTTGAACCGATCAGACGCTTTACCTCACTACATACGCCCCCATTAGGTCCAGAAAAATTACCATTTGCTTGCCTGTTTGTTATATGGCAACTATATGATATATTCATCAGATTTGGACCAAACTTCCCACAATTGTGTGGAAACCGATAATATTCATATTCATACTATACTATATAGTTGATCGATTCTCATAAAACTTGGTGGAATTATGTAATACATAGAAAACTTATAAATACGAGGTTTGGGCGAGTTTGCGCTGAAGACAAAAAAGTTTTTCTAATTAAAACTTCTTTTCGACCGATAGCTCCTATGGCAGCTATATGCTGCCACTGAAAATGTGCATTCTCAAAAAAAGGAATGGTTGTCATGGGACGCCCGTTACGATAAAGCCCTTTACGGCGATAAATCTGAGTGTAAATTTAACAGTTAACTCTCTGTTAAGTCACTGTAACTGTCAATTCAAGGTTTAGTCACTGTTAAATCACTGTTAAATCACTGTCAAGTCACTGATTAGTCACTGTTAACTAACTGTTAACTGTTTTGCAAAGAAGGTGGTTTGTGTTTTGGGGTTAACAGTGACCCCTCTTTCCCTCACCCACAAAAATAAAACCCACCTGCTGCTACGGCAAATGGTAAAATCAGTTGACTTTATAAATACAAAATGCAAAGACGTACCCAAAAGAATATGTCGCAAGCACAAAATGTTTATAGATTTAGTCCCCCAGTCGAACGTCCGTAAAAGAGCTTCGCTTTTAAAAAAAAGTATAGAACGCTTAGGAAAAATACTCATAGTGTTCAGTGGAATCAGTCAATTTGATTCGAAGGGATTAACTGAATCGAGTTCAGTCATTTTATTTACTGCGAAGTTCCCGGTACTAGATCCCTGGAACCACAATCGATACTAAGGGCGGTGTCACGGATTCACACTTCCGATAACAGTCGATGACGATTTATCTTTAACTGTCAACTCTCTTCCTTCTTTTTCGTCGGCTCGTGCACAGAACACGTGCTAATTTACATTTGTCTGAACTTTAAACTAATTTCATTGAAAATTATGAGCTTTAATTACGAACAAAGCACTCGGGCACAGGAGGAGGCACAGGTAGTTAACCTGTCGGATGTGAAGGACAGCACAGGTCAGACCAAACCAGACGGTGGTGGAGAGGTAGCAGAGGCTGTTGAATCTGCAGCCTCTGCCGAGTCAGCCGGCAATTCACATGTGGTGGCCAATCACTACAATCAGCTGAAGGAAGTCGATCGCAAGAAATCGAAAATAATTTGCATGCACAACTTCAACAATTGGATCAAGAGCCAACTAATCAACGAGTTCATGGATCTCATCAAGCATCAGATACCTATGGGCGATTCCTTGCGAGTGCTGGACTTGTGCTGCGGTAAGGGTGGAGATCTGCTCAAATGGCAAAAGGCTGGCATTTCGCATTTAATTTGCACTGACATCGACGCAGAGTCGGTGGAGCAATGCCAGCAGCGTTATCAGGACATGCTGCAGAGAGCAGAGAAATCGACATTTTCCAAGAAATTCACAGCGGAATTCTTTGCCTGCGATGCAACGTTGGTGCGTCTGCTCCAACGTTATAACGATGCCTCCCTGTGGCTAAATCTGGTCTCGTGTCAATTTGCCTTTCACTATTGCTTCGAGTCCATGGCGCAAGCGGATTGCATGGTACGCAATGCAGCCGAATGCCTGAAACCGGGTGGCTATTTCATAGCTACCATTCCAGATGCCGATGAAATAATCAAGAGATTAGAAAATGCTGGGCCCAATGCTCGAAGCTTTGGCAACGATATTTATAATATTAAATTCGAATGCGAAACGGAACCACCGCCCCTATATGGAGCCAAATATCAATTCCATTTAGAGGGTGTGGTAGATTGCCCCGAGTTTCTGGTGCATTTCCCCACGCTGGTCAAATTTGGACGAGAATATGGCTTGCAATTGGTGCGACGTTCGACATTTGCGGATTACCATAAGGAGACACTGGCGCACGGTAAACTGCTCTTGAAGCGCATGCTTGGTCTGGAGTCTGTACAGGGGGAACGGTGTGCCAACGATGCGGAATATTCGCATATCAAGAATTTCAATGGCATACAATGCGGACGACCACTGGGCACACTATCCAAATCCGAATGGGAAGCAACAACACTCTATATGGTCTGTGCCTTTAAGAAGTGTAAAAATACATGGGATGACAATGGCAAGCCTTTGTTTGAGTTCGACGACTGAAGCGATTAACCACCAATCCGGCTACTGTCGGAACTAAGCGCTTTGGACTTCTTTTTTGTTGATGTGTTTGTAAATTATTACAAACTGGCTCTACAACAATTTATACTCTAAAGCACGATCAGAAAACTATTTCCTATTTTCCATGTAATAAAGAATATGCGATAAGCATGTTAAAAAATCTCTCTCTCTGCTTCTGTTATTATTATTTATGTTCAATGAACATTGTTGATATTAAACATACATACATAGGTATTGTAAAATTCGCGGCACAAAATTGTCAGGCCTGTTCTCGTTCCTAAGTTCGATCTATCGAGTTCGATTTATCAAATTGAGGTTTATATGAATAGCTTACAAACAGCGGGCCATATGGAAAAAAAAACAATCTATTGAATTAAGAAATAGTAGTTATTATATAATTTAGTTCTAATACCGATATACTCAAATGGTGCGAAGAAAATTCCTATAAATACACAGAACTGTATGAATAATCTAAAGTGGTATGGTATTAGCTGCTCCTTGTACACAAGTAAGCGCCGAGCGACTATTTTTTGGTGTAAAATTGAATATGAATCCATTAAGAAACAATATGGAAAACTTCAAACGCATTTACTAAGATAAAATCAAATTTAAAAGATAGTTACATTGTATATTTAATCGGTTTGAAACCGGTAACCAAAACGACTATTTAGTGGCCGAATACCAACCGGACCGAAAAAAACAAACAATTTTGTATCCCTCATACAAATAGGGAAATAAAAAAAATAGTATTGGAATATTTTCCAAATAAACCAGACCCATTGGGAGGCTCCTAAGCAGTGAACGAAAAGAGATTTTAAGTAGACCACAAATGCAGACAGAAAACGTACAACTACAATAGTTGACCAAAAGAAGTCTGATAACACTGTCCCATCTAGCATTTGGAAGATCATTAGGTGATTCCTCACCTTGGTGAGTCTGTTTCGAGCCCATTTGATGATTAAAAGGAGATTAGTTTCATGTGCGATTTAAGGAAGACTCGAAAATGACATGCATTTGCTCAAAATGTGATTCATTAAAAAACGACTCCAAAAAGGCTTACAAATGACTAGAAAAGGAGTCGAAACTTCATGAAGAGTCGCGGCTAGGGTACCATTTTGTCCCGACAAAAGTATCATTTATGATCAGAAAACGAGCGCATTTATGACTATTTTAATCAGACTGAGGACTCGAAAAAGATTCGAGTGTGATCACAAATTTCATAAAATGCTTGCTGGGGTGCAACACTAAAAATTTGATCGAGTGGATGGTACTACAAAAACATTCGCTGGGTTTGGTCTGGTTAGCTGCCGTTTTCTTTTTATTGAACTTTAAGGTTTTCAGCTTCTGATTGGGACTTGCAACTCCATATCTCGTAAATTATTTGGAATTTCGCTTTGATGTCTTAGAGCAAGTTGTTGCTGTTGGCTTGGCTTACAAAACATTTCTAAGTAGCAAGTCAAAAAGTCACATCTTTATACTCAAAATCACACAAATGTCTTAAAATCATCATGATTTCCCCTTATTTTGTAAAGCTATTCAACTTTGTCTTAAAACCTTTAACGAATTTGACAAAGCAATTATAAAAATTTTAAAAGCAAAAATAAAAAAATGTAGCTTAGACTTAAATAAACAAACGGTTAAAACATATCAACTTCATTCGATTGGTCCTTCATATACACCCAGCGCCACAAAAAAAGCCGCAGTCTAAATATTCACATACTTGTATGTTTTCTTGCTTGGGGTTTCTATAAATGTTTTCCGAATTGCCCAATTATTTTTTTTACTGATTAATGGAATATTTTTAAATAAAAGTGCATAGCAATTTTTATTTTATAAATGTTAGTTTTTTAGAAAAAGGTTTTTTTCCAGACCCATATTCATTTTGGTGACTTTTCATAATTATGACAACTTAAGGAAAAAAATTATAATAATTAGAATAGTGCATATACTCAACAAATAATGATTTTTTTCCAAAAGTATACTTAATTTGCTATAATCTAATATATATTTTGTATCAAATCAATGTTAATTTCTTTTTTTTTAATTTAAATTAGTACTTTGTAGTACCCCCTTTTGCTTTAATTACACATTTTACCCTATTGGGCATCGAATTGTACAAAGCGCTTAAATATTCCTCAGTGATATCCTCGAACCATACTTTTTTTTTATCACATCCTTCAATTCTTTCATGGTTTTAGGCTTCCTTTTTTTTATTTTTGCAGCCATAAGGGCCCAGACATTCTCTATTGGGTTGAGGTCAGGGGTAAAAGGGGCCCGGAAACAGCCCTTTTAGAATTTTTTGGTCTCGACGCGATCAACTTTTTTGAGTTCAAAAATGTGTCACAGTGTAAGCAATGTCAAGTAAATAAATATGTTTCTTAATGTTAGCATTGAACCACGGTTGTTGCATCGGTTTGATCACATTCGTTTTGATCTGCACGAACTCATTAAAAAGATAGTCCAAACCAGGGCTTAATACCTGAACCGAAACCGTTAACCGAAATAAACCGTTTTAAATCACGTACCGGAACCGATACAAATTTTTTTTTGAATACCGAAACCCGCTTACAGTTATTATTGGAACCGATAGCACCGGAACAAACCCGAAACGTTGGTACCGGTACTGTTTCGGTTTTTATAGTCTGTACCAAGGGTACACAGATTATATTAAGTTTGTGCAAAAGTTTGTAACAGGGAGAAGGAATTATGTCTGACCCTATAAAGACGTTTGACAAATTCATC
>JBAMBO010000205.1:0-22502 GCA_037044535.1 Lordiphosa magnipectinata | reverse complement strand
AACCACAATTCACAGTAATGTAAATACAAACACAGCAAATGTCATACCTGTGGAAAAATTTGACATTTATCGAGTATTTGCCGTAACAATGATAAAAATATTAATTTAAGTTCTAATGAGAGTTTATCTAAAAATTTGAACAATTCTGCTTACAGCATCGCATCGAATAATAATACTAAGGCGTATAAACTATCAGTAAATATTGATGGCACCATCTTGGAAATTATTTGCGACACCGGATCTATATGAACTTTGTTTTCTCAGAATTATCTCAACACTCAGCAACTAAGGAAAATTAAACCATGCAAAAAGGAATTCATAAGTTATACAGGTGATAAAATCAAAATAGTCGGTGAGTTCTATGCAAATGTAACCTACAATGGGACCGTGAAGCTTTTAAAAATTATAGTTGTCAAAAACGACAGTCAACCACTGCTAGGAAGAGATTTTCTCAGAACATTTAAATTTGAAATGAAACAAGTAAAAAAAAAAAAAAAAAAAAATCGAAATATTGCTAAAGAAATTAAAAGTGAATTTAAAGAATTATTTAATGAGGAGCTTGGTACTTTTAAATTAAGTGAGGTATCATTGCCAATAGATGAAAATGCAAAACCAGTATTCTTTAAACCACGAGCTATTCCATTAGCTTGGAAATCTAAAGATGAAGATGAACTTAGAGATCTTATTCGAAGAGGTATTTTAGAACCAGTAGATCATTCAGATTGGGGAACACCTTTGGTTCCAATCTTGAAATCAGATGGTAATCTACGGATATGTGGAGATTACAAGGTCACAATTAACCAATTGTTAGTTGATTACAAGTATCCTCTACCTCGTATCGACGAAATTTTTGCTGCTTTGAGCGGAGGTGAATTGTTTTCTAAATTAGATCTGTCAAGTGCATACAACCAACTTGTATTAGATGAAAAATCTCAACATCTTTGTACTTGAAGTACCCACATAGGTACACTTAAAATGAAAAGACTCCCATTTGGTGTAAAGCCAGCAGCATCAATCTTTCAAAAAATTATGAAATCGATTCTTAATGGTATTCCAAATGTATTTGTAGATCAAGACGATATTACAGTAACAGGAAAAAACGTTCAAGAGCATATGACAACTCTTAAAATTGTACTTAAAAAACTACAAACTGTAAGACTCAAGCTTAACATAAGCAAATGTCAATTTTTGCAAGAAAAAGTATCATACTAAGGGTTCACGATTGACAAAAATGGATTGCAAAAGAATATGGATAGATGCAAAAGCGTGATCAATTGTCCGATTCCAGCCAATGTGACCCAAGTTAGAGCGTTCATAGGAATGGCAAATCATTATTCTAAATTTATTCCAAAATTCACACAGAAGATAAATCCATTGTACGAACTACTCAAGAAGAATGTTAAATTCAATTGGTCATCAGAATGTCAACGATCTTTTGAAACTATCAAAACAGAAATTGTTTCAGATCAAGTGTTAGTACATTTTGACAGTTCCCTGCCAATCATTTTAACTACGGATGCAAGCAACACAGCCGTTGCAGGCATATTATCTCACAGATTACCAAATGGTCCAGTGAAACCAGTAGCATTCGTGTCACGAGCCTTAAGCAAAACAGAACAAAATTATAGTACTCTAGAAAAAGAGGCTCTGGCAATAAAATTTTGTGTAATTATATTGTCAGGATTCAATTACTCTATTGAATATATAAAAGGCAAAGCCAATGAAGCTGATGGGCTATCAAGAATACCACAATTTGAAACGGTGCATGACATCGAAGAAAGCAACTTCATTAATTATACGGAGTCAAACAATCACTTGCATTTAACATTTAAAGAAATTGCAAAAGAAACCAGACATGATCACATTCTTGCCAAGGTCATGCAAGCTATCAAAGAAGATAGATTAGAAAATTTGAAAGGGAATGAATATGAATATTTTAAAAAACAAAGGAATTAAACTTTCTATCGAATATGATTGCATTCTATGGGGTTATAGAACCGTAGTTCCGCCAAAACTCCAGCAATCAGTCCTCGATGAACTACATCGTTCACACATGGGCATTGTCAAAACAAAAGGTTTAGCCCGATCATATGTTTGGTGGCCCAAAATTGATTCAGATATAGAAAGAATGATAAAAAGTTGTAAACATTGTCAAGAATTGAGCTCTAGTCCAGAAAAATGTTCTTTGATACCATGGGAACCTACACAATCAGCCTGGAGTAGAATTCATGTAGGTCCAATTAACAACTATTATTTACTAATAATTTTAGATTATTTTACAAAATGTGTAGAAGTTGTTAAAACTAAAGAAATAACATCACTTTGCACTATTAAGTCGTTAAGGGAAATCTTTTGGCGATACGGACTAGTGGACACCCTTGTAAGCGACAATGGAAGACAATTTACATCTAGTGATTTCAAAGACTTTACAAGTAAAAATGGCATAAAGCACATACTTACAGCACCGGGACATCCCGCGTCTAATGGACAAGCTGAAAATTTTGTCAAAACATTAAAGAAATCGCTCATAGCATCATTAAATGGTAACGTAAACCGAGACTTTGATACGATTTTAAATCAATTTTTATTTGATTACAGAAACTCTAAGCATTGTACGACAGGAGAAAGTCCTTCAAAACTATTCTTTGGTAGAGCTCTAAAATCTCGATTCAGTTTACTCAAACCACCTTTAGTAAGAGATAAAATTATCAGAAGCCAAGAGAAAAGCATATCCAATCACAAAGGTAACAGAACTATAGATTTTGATAAAAATGAATCAGTTTTTATTCGTGATTACCGTGACCCTAACAAATCTAAATGGTCAGAAGCTACAGTTTAAGCAACAGCTAGGCCCAAGGTCTTACATATGCATACATACCCACAACAATAAAGAGATTAAACGTCACTGTAATCAAAAGAACAGAAATGCCAACTGAGGAGGGTTCTGAAAAACTTAGTGATGGAAAGAAGGAGAATGATCAAGAAAAACAAATGAATTTAAGACCTCGACAAGATGGTAAAGTCATAAAAAAATGAAGTTTTGAAAATTAGTATATAAGATATTTCCAACGTATATGCAATTTGAATTACAGGCATTACGCGCACTTCAAGCTGCTAATACATATACACTTACGATTATTTTCATTGAATTGAATATCATTGAATATCATACAAATCACACTTTCATATATATATATATTTTTGTAAGTTAATACAAAGCTTAAGTGGAGGCGTGATGGATATTTAGTATTTTAAATAGTTATCTACGTGGCAACGCCAATACCGATAGATCAACAATGTGAACTAGATCGTAAGAACCACTTGCAAACTCAGCCCCTGGTCATACATACAAAAAAGAAATAAGCATGTAAGCGTGCAAGACACAACAATTATACCCTAGTAGAGGCATCTCCGACCACATAAAGTATATACATATATTCTTGATCAGCATGATGAGCTGAGTTGATATTGCCATGTCCGTCCGTCTGTTTCTATGCTATCTCCTCCGTCAGTTTTAAAGCTATCTTAACCTAACGTTACACGAAGCCTTTTGGTACAAATATGCTGCACATTTGTCGGAATCGGCCGTATCGAATGACTATATCATATAGCTGCCATTGGAACTATCGGTCGAAAAACGTAAGCGTGCCCAAACCTCGAATTTCTAAGTTTTCCGTGCTTTCACATAATTCCAACTATATAGTATTGCTGCCATACAAAAGTTAGTTCAGAGAAAAACTTTTTTTGTTTTCATTGCTATCGCTCTCAAACTGATCAATACTATATGATACCACACAATTCTACCAAGTTTGATCCGAGTCGGATGACTATAGCATATAGCTGCCATAGGAACTATCGGTCGAAAAAGAAGTTCTAGTGAGAAAAACTTTTTTGTTTTCAATGTTAGCGTCTGTATACCTTCCAGTTATGAATATTATCCGTTTCCACACAATTTTAGAAAGATTGGTCAAAATCTGATGAATATATCGTATAGCTGCCATATAACAAACTGGCAAACAAATGGTCAAAGTAGTCGTGCCATCTATTACTGAGTTTGGGAAATAACTCAGCTAAGAAAGTTAGACGAAAATCGTTTAAAACCTTAGTTTATATAAAGTATACTAGCTACAAGGGTATACGAACTTCGGTCGAGCCAAAGTTAGCTTTCCTCTATTAAATTAGTGTTGGATCCGAAATGAATATCTGGTCTGTGGTGGATTTACCACGTCTCAAACCGCACTGATAAGGTCCGATCAGTGTGCTAATAAGTGGCCTTAGACGTTCACAAATAATGCACGACAGAATCTTATATGCGATGGGAAGGAGACTGATCCCACGGTAGCGCAAACAGCAGGGTCTCCTTTTTTTAAAAGTGGGCAAATTACCCTTGGACTCCAATCTTCGGGCATGCTCTCGTCGGACCATATTCTGCTGAGGAGTTGGTGCATGCATCTTACCTGGGGGACTTCGGTCTCCTGGGGGCGCCAGTCTGGAGTCACCACCGTACCGTGGTTTTGTTCCTACCTATTGGAACATACCTCGGCACGTTGCCGACTAGATCGTTGACGTATATATGCATACATATGTAAGTAATTGTTAATCTCCGAGTACAGCATTTTGGTTCTGGGACAAACAAAGTTATTGGTTCTTTGTAAGAGGGCATGTCTTAATTTTTGAAACAAGTAAGACGGTTCTTGAGAGTATATAATTTATGCACTAATGTGAGAGTCCTGAGATCAATCCACTTTGTAAGGCTACGGTGAAATAACCTGCAGATGGTGAGGGTTCCTGGTGATCCAATTTAATACACATGTGCATAGAGTAGTTTAAGCATGTATGTACAGTTTATTTGCAGTTTTAGTTCATTTACATGGTTTTAAGTTGACAATAGTACGTCTGGTCCACACTGATCACACACTCGAATGAATGTCTGGCTGCTCATGCTGGCGTCTTTAGGCTAGGTTTACATAGCGTGTAGCCCGTGTCGTCTGTGACCCTCTGTGCCTCTGTTGGCAGCTGTCCCAGCGCTGTGACCAGAATAATGAGTACTTTTGATGTGAACGCTTCTTGTTGTCGTCACAGAGGTCACATTGCTCACATTGCGCACAAAAGTGAGCATTGGGCGAGTTCATGAGCACTGAGCCAGATCCACAATACAATAACAACAACAATCCAAAAAAGAATGATCGAAAAAAATGAATAATGCAAAAATTAATATTCGAGACCGCCGTGTGGCCATGCAGTGGAATGCCTATATGATTCCTAAGCTTATTGAAGCCGTCGAGGAATCGGAATGCCTCTGGAACATGACCAGCGTCAATTATACAAATCGTGATGCCAAGGAGTCTAGCTGGAGCAGCGTTGCCGATCAGCTTGGCGTCACCAAGAAAGACGCTGTCGACAAGTGGAACAGCTTGCGAAACACATTTCGTGTGAGTTTGCAATTCAATACAAATGCAGCCCGCATGTAGTTGAATTTTTATTGATATTTTTGCAGACTGCTTTGAAGGCTAGCAAGACTGTGAAGAGCGGCCGGAGTGGGTCGGAAAAGAAACCAACCTTTCCATATTTTACTGCTATGTCATTTCTTCAGCCAGTAATGACAATTCAAAGCAAGGACAGAACTGCATCTTTGGTAATATATTTAAATTATTTATTTATTTAAAAATCTTTTCATTTTGCCGTGGAACTGCACCATTTTCAGTGGAAAAATATTTCATAAAACGCAGACGAATGTTGGTTGCAGCCTCACTAGGACGGCCAGCATTTATCCTTGATAGCGAACAATCTGTTGCCGACTCACTCCATATTCCCGGTATAAGCTCTCCATCCACCTCATGATGAACGACGTTGCTTTGCACTCCATTCTTCTCTAAAAGAAAATTATGCAAAGCGCAAATAGGCAACACAATTTTTATTACCTTCGGTGGTGCCACATCAATTGACTTACGCAAAATTCGAAAACGAGCAGCGCATATACCAAATGCATTTTCAATTATTCGTCGAGCTCTTGAGAGCCGGTAATTGTATATACGCTGCTCATCATTGAGGGTTCTGAATGGAAATGGCTTCATTATGTAAGGTTTCAATGCAAACGCATCATCGGCCACAGTAACATAATTGGTTGGCTCCGTTTCATTCGGGAGAGGTTTTGGTGATGGCAAATTCAGAGTATTTGCGGACAGTGGCAGTGCTGCCAACTTTTGCCGAGCAAAAAAGTCCGTTTTTGGCGGGACTGAGAGTAAAAAAAAACTTATTATTTATGCAATTATATTCTTAATATATGATCAGAGTGATGAAGTTCCTTATCCTCATCCTTGCCGTAGGCCTTAGTTCTGCCTATTAGCTTAAGGTTACTAGGAAGGACCTTATAATCGAAGCAGCATTTCGACGTAACCAGTATCTACCTATTCTACACATATTCAGGCATGTTCTCAATTCCGTTTCCACGGCAACTTTTCGAGAGTGGAATTGATTCGTGTTCTCGCAACACCAAAACGAAAAAGTTTTTCGTTTTGAAAAGTTATGCTTGTTGGTCGGTGGAATGAAAAGTAATTGCCAACACTCTTACAGTTTCTAGATGTACATAAAAAAAATGGAATTGTGGTTTCGCTCTTATGTATCTAGTGCCGATCCCGCTTGGACTGGTGGTTTGCAAAAAGTAAAACGAAAGCAATTTCATTCGGAATTGAGAACAAAAAACGAAACCGAAGCGGAATTGCGTTCGATTTACTTTTCAGAAAGTAATGATATTGAGAACATGCCAGTCTATAAGTTTAATTTAATTTCTTAATTTTAGTTTCACTAATATCCAATATCATATACATTATATTGAGTTGAGCGTGCTCACCTCCATTAGATTTCTGAGTTTTGATTTTACTATATTAACCTGACTGAAGACCCGCTCAACTTCAGCGTTGGACCATGACAAGAACAACATCTAAGTCGCAAACGAGGCTAACTCAAAAAGTTTTTCATTACCTCTAGAGTCCTTGGATGGGTTTCCGTACTCCAAAACTTTAGTTTCATCGTCATTTTCCAATACCTTCTACGAAAAATACTTTCAAAATGGTAACAATGTTTAGTTTTTTTTGGTCGTAGAATGATGTGCATTTGCAACAACTTCAGTAAACTCAAGAGGTATAAGATTCATTCTTCCGGAGCAAAGCCTTAAGCTCCAGGTTCTGCAGCCAGACTTTACGACATTCTTGTTTGAAAACTTTTGGCATTTTAATCAATTATCCGTAAACATGGCTAGCACTTTTAGATGATAGTTTCCTGAACTTTAGAGGTGGAAATTACTATCGATTTGCTTATAAGTTTTGCAAATGACTTCAAAATAAAAATAAAGCTGAAAAAAGCCTAAATCATTTTTCAAAAAGCTGGTACTCCCGCTTCCCGCTATTTCTAAATTTTTCCCGCAATACGGTTTTAAAAAAAGCCAGAAATGACGGGAAAAAGGCTGATTTTGGTGCTTGTATAAAAACGTGCTTTCCATCTAAAGCACCAATGCAATTGGGGAAGTTCCACTTATCCTCAAAGCCTTTAGCAATATTAAGCCAGGCAGCAGCTGTACCTGGAATCTGTAATTAATTAAAATTAATATAACTTAATTCGTTTCAGAATCCATCATTATCAAGCTCCGGATCGGCACAAAGTTTCGAGAACTCAGCAACTTTTTGCTCTGCGGATTTGGAAGCAGATGAGTTTTCGGATGTATCAATGTGCTCTGAGACTCAGAGTCCGATAATGAAGCGTCGGAAACCAATACCGGATAATATGCAGAAACAGGTTTTATTTAAGTCAGTGTCAGAAGCCATGTCTGCAATAACCACCAAAAAATCTGACATATGGTCTGAATTCTGTGACTATTTAGCGACCAGTTTGCGCAAAATCGATGATGAGCATCCGGACTTGGCCTTCGAGTTGCAAATAATTGTTAACAAGAGCTTATTAAACGTGCAGGAGGAGGTCCGACTTCGGAATATGAAGGCTATTTATTAACACCATATAATAGTAATAATAGTACTACAATATACATACTATGTATGTACATATATCAAATAAATAAACATAATCAATTACCTTTAAGTACTTGTCTTTCAATCCTTCATATATTGCATCGCATGTTTCCGGAATGATTCCAGATATTGTTGCCTTTGACATTCTAAACTCGTATGAGAGGGACGTCATGCTGGATCCTGAAGCCAAATAGCGGAGTGTCACTGCTAATCTTTCGCCAGGTGAAATGGGCTCACGAAAATTCGTCGTCTGCTTTCTGATAAGTGGCGTCACCCAACATACGAGCTGATCGAAAGTGGCTGCGTCCAGCACATAATTTTTAAATTTCTGCGGAATACTTCGCAACTTTGCATTCATCTTGGCAAACATGCCTTCTTCCCTTCGAGTCAAATTAATTTTGTCGACCCAGCAAGAGCGCTTTGGCTTGGGTTCATCATCATCTTCATCTTCGTCCAGCACCCACAACGCAATAACAGCACACGCCACTAGCTCTTTTGCCTTTCGCGAACTCATTTCTTGCAGCTAAAAAATGTAATTTAATTACAATTAAATAAATACAAGAAAGCACTAAAAATGACGCATATTTACCTTTATCAAAATTTTTAAGTCGAAAATAACAAAACAAAGTTATCGCAATGTGCCAGGAATATCAACATGCGCGATTGGCTTGGCACAGTCAAAATAGTTCAAATGAGCTAACTTTGAGCTAACTCATTAAATCAGCTGATCAACTAATTGTGGGCGCAAAAGTGCCGCCTCGGTCACAGAACCACTGTGACGCCAAACGAGTACTTGTGTTCAAATTGAAAAGTTTTCGTTCCTGTGACACACGATTTCTGTGCCAAGGCATTGGCCGTTCACATTGCGCTGTGCCACTGTGACCCGGAAACGTGCCGCACTGTGCCCCAATGTAAACTCAGCATTACTCACAAGACAGTGTTGGTAAAGACGCAGTTATTAGAGTTCAACAATGTCTTTATTATTCAAATTCAAAACGTAACAGATAAACGGCTTGCAAAGGCACATGAAACACTAAATTACCCTTTACACAGGATAAATGCGATAAACGTTCTGGCAATGGAATTGAATGCCACCATTAACTTGCGCATGTTTCTCGAGTCGCAATGGCCAAAAATTTCTTCACCATAAAATAGTGTTTTTGCAATTAGCAACTGGATGTTAAAAGGCAGAATAAACTGTGACACTGAGAGCTGTCGTAGCAACCCATAAGTTCGACCAGTTGCTGTAAAGATATGCTTGCTCCACGACAATGTGTTGTTAAAGGGATAACCCCTAGATTAACGGTCTGTTCCACGTATTGAATGGGCGTGTTATTTAAAAACAATTTTGGCAACAAACTTGCATCAACTGGTTTTTTTGTGAATGACAATACATTTCGATTTTGATGGATTCAAACCCAAACCATTCTCTTTTGCCCTGTAATGTACAATTTATACTCTGGTTCAAGATATTTCTTTTTATGCAAAATTAATTTTTCATTGGTAGATCATTTGAATTTAGTTTGATATTTTAAATTCCAAGTTGGAATTTCCAACTGACAACTCAATTGATTTCAAACGTAACGTCCTAAAACGCGATATCGATTGGCGATGACTTAAAATACAACCGTGCGCTTTTTATCGGAATTCACGAATTGTCGGCAGCTTCGTGGCGTCCATCGAGATCACACGTAGTTACGCTCCCAACAAATTTGGAGCAACGAAAAGTTTATAAAGTAATCTAATTTTATTGGTGGCATCCGAATGGATTTTGCTTTGAAATTAACTCAATTCGACATAATATGTCAAGTGCTTCTCGACAAGGTAAATATTGATTGGAAAAACTGCCAACTAAAATTTTCTGGTGCACTTGGAAAATATGCTACTTTACTCTTCGTTTTTCTTACATAGCCTTACAAATTATTTGCAAATCATCGTCATTTATCTTTCTAAAGATCAAGCTCTCCATATTTCTGCAAGAAAATTGGGCAAATGGGATTTTCAAAAGCCTTGGCCAAAGTGACGTCATTAGGTTTTTGCTGGACAGTGGCGATCAGAAGTCTGTGCCTGCTTGGTCAGAATTTACCTATATACGACCTTGGCTTGATTTATGGAGGAACTAGGAGCTGTAAAATGAGTTTGTGTGTGAAGCCCTAATTGCAAGGAGATCGTGAGATACCTGCTGATCAGTCACCATCTCCCGGCTAGAATCCGCAAAGAAGAAGTGGAACCTCGCTGACAAACGGATCATAGTTTAAGACGGCGAACCCAGACTAAGAGCTCCCAACACAATTTGCGTTAGTTTTTTTTTACCCCAGCGTAAATTCCTGTATAGTTATGGTTAGTAGAGAAAAAAAAAACAAAATTAGTAATCTACCGATGCATTTACACACAGACAACAACACAGCACAGTGGAACATAAACCGTCAAACAAATTAGAGACTCAATTGTGAAACACAGCACACAAACATCAAACACACTCGATACTCCAATTCTACAATTGTAATCTCAACATCGAACACACTTACATATACAATGGGAACATCGAGAAGGCCTTCGTCGAACATCTTGTTTTGGTGAGTGAAAACAATGAAAACTTTGTAAGTGCTAAACTAAAACCTAAACTTTGTCCAAGCGACCGACTTTGCCGTCGAGCATGCATGTTTCGAGTCCATACAGGGTATTAGTGTCGCCAAACAAGGCTTCATGTTTGTTTAGCACCCACCTTGTTTGATTGAAGTTTGTGCGAAATGGAATAAAATGATATTCTAAATTGGAAATTTACCAATAAATTTATGTATATTCTTCAAATGTGCTTTTAAGAGAGATTTGATTTTTGTTTTGTGTTTACATGGATCAGCTGTTATGACAGGCAGAATTAACGTAAAGTAAAATGAAATAACGTAACGTCCACTTGAAATACAGTGCTTTGCATAAGTATGTAACTACAGGCGAGGCCTCAAATATTATAACCACTTACTTTAATATATCTATAAACATATAACCTTTTATGTTCAGCTCTTTTGAGAGTTTGATAAATGAATACAGTCAGAACTAAAAGTAAACCCCAACGCAAAAATAATTTGAGATGATTTAAATTAAATGAAATTTAGTATGCAAAATAAGAATAACCAAGAATAAGATAAGAAACCAGTTCCTAAAGAAAATACACATTTTCATGAATTATTAGAATTTGGGAAAGTCAGGAAATACCTATTAGATTTAAATAATGAAGATAAATCTATATATACACGGTTATGAATATCCCCGTTAACTCACTTTGCACCAATGCAAATTAATATGAAGTTGAAGAAACTTTGTTTTGAATAATAATAATATTGTTCTAGACAGCTAAACATATTCCTTGAAGTAATGTGAAGGAGGAAGGGTAAAAGTTGTCTAAATTTGGGAGTTTTATAAATAGTCCTGCGCGCAAGGAAACTCATGGTAGAGAGGATTGTGACGCGCTGCTGTATTACCATCACAATAAGGGTGCATAAATTTTGGTTACTATCTGACATCATTGCTTGTTCCTTGAATTTCTTGTTTTTGTTTATGCTTCGTGCAAATCTAGTTACCAGGGCAAGGGACATTTTTAATATGTACTTGAGGTTGAAGGATGAAGTAGTCAAGAACCCCCCACAGGCTGATTTGCTAGTTGTGTCCCACCGACCTCCTTCCCTGTCAACAAAACTCAGGCTAGGCCCTTTACAATTGTTCAGGATATGTGTATTGTGGAGGTAGAGAGCTTAGTAGTTTATAAAGAACACAGACAAATGCAATCACTTTACCGATGTGTGGGTACATTACAGCCCAAAGGTTAATTTTATTGAGTACATCATTAGAAACTAATAGCCTATTTCCACCGGAGAAATGAAGCTTCATTTCTTGAAATGACAAGAAATGAAGAAAATGATATCATTTCTTCCATACAAATTGTTGTTGCATTTTGCCTTTCATTTCCTTCATTTCTCAAAAATGATGACATTCGCCCGGAAGGAATTTGGTATTTTTTTTAAAAGTACTCGCTACTCTCTGTCACTACTCGTTACTCTCTGGAAATAGAAAGTGTCATCACCAATAAACTGTTGATATGAATTTAAAAAGTAGGCGCAATTTTGTGTAAAATATAAAATAGTAAAAAAAACCTTGTCTATTTAGCTTTCTGCTGATAATTCCGGGCGTTAACAATGCGTTCGCCCAGGGTAATTGCTTTCCTGTCGGGTATGTCTTTTTTTGGGTAAATATTGCAAAAACTCCCCGTGAGTTTGAAAGTGGCGCCTGTTGTTTAAATCAAACCATTCAGCTGTTTTTGTCAACGTGGCATTGCGAATATCAAAATGATGAAGATTTGTCAATGGAAACAGCATCATTTTAAGAAATGAAAATGATAAGAAATGAAGCCAGTGGAAATAGGCTATAAGACACAGTCTTCAATCTGGGACAGCAGACGACTAACATATGTATTTATGTACATTTGAACGTCATCTGCTTACAGATGAACTGCACAATTAGACAGAACATTCGGCAAGTCATTAACATAGACAGAAAACCATAGGGGCCCTAAAACTGATCCTTGCGGGACACCACAAGATAATAAAGTAAAATTGGAGATACTTGAACCAGAAATAACCGCTTGCAGCCTATCAGTGCGGTATGACCTAATGAAACGGGATGACGACATAATTCCAACTTGGCCATAAGGTTTTCTAAAACTTTAGCAAGAAATTGCAGAATAGATATGGGTCATAAATCGTTATTTGACGTTAGGTAAATTTTTAGTCCTCTTCCATAGACACGGAAAGGCAGAAGTTGTGATGGCAGTAATTATGATGTGTGTGACGGGATCAATTAGAAATGCAAATAACATTTTTACAAATCTAGGGCTAACATTATCAAGGCCGTCAGCATTTGACTTAATTTTAAGAATACACTCTCTAACATCACAGTAACTGACACACAGAAAACTTAAGCTGTTATCACAGTAAGGTTGAGCACTCAGGTAATTGTTACACGTAGCCTCAGGTACATTGAATTGCACTAACTTATTATTTAGCTCATTCACATTTACGTCAATACCATGATGACGTTTACTTCTGTCTAGTAGTTATGCCTTCCTTAAATTTTGTGGAATAGTAGTGTTGTTTTGCTGTCCTGATAATCTTTGTGACATCACTCCGCAGTCTTTTATAATGAGTGCACATTTCATTAGTTTTATAACGCTTCCATCTACGGTAACATTGTGCAACACTAAAAAGTTGATCGAGTCGAGACCAACAAGTTTTGAAAGTGTATGATGGTAGTACAAAAACATTCCCTGGGCTTGGTCTGGTTAGCTGCCGTTTTCTTTTTATTACACTTTGAAGTTTTCAGCTTCTGATTAGGATTTGCAACTCCATATCTCGTGAACTATTTGGAATTTAGCTTTGACGTCTTAGTGAAAGTTGTTCCTCTTGGCTTGGCTTACAAAACATTTCTAAGTAGCAAGTCAAAAAATGTCTTAAAATCATCATCTTTTCCCCTTATTTTGTTGTGTTTTTCAACTTTGTCTTGAAAACTGTAACGATTTGGATTAAGCAATGCACGACAAAAACGTAGCAAAGACTTAAATAAATAAACGGTTAGAACATACCAACTTCGTTCGATTGGTCTTTCACATAGTTACGAGCCCTTAAGCATGTAGAATGTTAACCAAAATTCAAAAAAAGGCCATTTTTGGTGGCGATGGACTGACACAGTCAAAAATTTCGATTGTTTTGTATTAAATATTATTTTTTAAATTTAATTTAAAAGATGTAATTTTTTAACCTTTTTACCGAAAATATTCGTTTTTTTCGAGATTTTATGGCAATTGTACATGCTTGTGGGCCTATAACTATATGAAAGAGTAATTAAACGAAGTTGGTTGGTTCTAACGGTTGGTTTATTTAGGTCTAAACTACCGCTTTGTACTATGGTACTTGTCCAAATTTGTAACAGTTTGCAAGATGAAGTTGAAAAACTGTTAAAAAGTGGTAAAAACCAGTTTCTTTTGAGCAACTTTTGTAATTTGGAGTATGAAGATGTAATTTTTTTGATTTGCTACAGAAAAATGCTTTGAAGGCCAAGCCAAGTGCAACAACTTTGCCAAAGATGTAAAAGCAAAATTCAAAATTGTTTACGAGATAATGAATCGTAAATCCTACTCTCAAGAGGAAAAGTTCAAAGTGCAATAAAAAGAAAACGGCAGCTAATCAGACCAAACCCAGACAGTGTTTTTATACTACAATCACACCCCATCAGAATTTTTTGGTCTCGACGCGATCAACTTTTTTCAGTTAAGAAATGTGTTACAGTGTATTCAAAATGTCACTAAAACAGTCACATTGTGTCCATCAATAGCAAAACTTATGTACATACACTTGCTACATATTTTCTAGGTTTTGGCAGCAGCAGCAGAGACGTCGGCAGAATTACAATCAATGAGTCTAGCAAATTTAATCAACCTGCTTTAATGCTCTCATTTCTCTGTCTGGGCTTGCTGACTTTTCGATTGCACCTCATTAAAGCCTCTTTTTCTTCAGAATTTTATAAATGTACACAGAGAAACAAAATTGTCTATACGACGCTTGTAGAAACGTCAATCCTAAACGAAACGTATTTCGGCCTGTTAAATTGCACACGCTAAATGTAGAATGCAGGAAACTTCAAGTGGCGTGCAAACTGAAATGCTGCATGCAACATGTAGAAATTAAAAATTTTAACGCCGCATGTAGAAAAGTTAAATGCTGCGTGGGCAAAGAGAAAGTCCACACGACATTAGAAAATCAGCTTATTTTCAAATAACTTGTACATTTTTCATGCAGCAATCTGAATACCACACGGACGCTTAGGTTTTCTACATTAACGTTTTGATTTTGAAATCTTTGTGTTAAAAAGAAAAAAATATGCAAAATCTACACGAAAATTAAGGATTTCTATACGTTTCGGCCGGAATTTTTCAACCCGTTACTTTAGTGTAGCTTTTCTACATGTAGAAAAGCTACACTGAAGTAACAGGTAAAAAACTACATGCCACGTGTTGAAATGAGAAAACCTAACGCGGCATTCAGAAAAGCTACACAAAAGTAAAAATAGAGGAAAGCTAACTTCGGCTCGACCGAAGTTTATGCACCCTTGTAGCTTGTATAATTTATATAAATTAAGGTGTTAAAAGATATTCGTCGAACATTCTTAGCTGAGTTATTTCTCAAACTCAGCCACTACTTTGACCATTTGCTTGCCTGTTTGTTATATGGCAACTATATGATATATTCATCAGATTTGGACCAAACTTCCCACAATTGTGTGGAAACCGATAATATTCATATTCATACTATACTATATAGTTGATCGAGTTTCATAAAATTTGGTGGAATTATGTAAGACAAAGAAAACTTATAAATACGAGGTTTGGGCGAGTTTGCACTGAAGACAAAAAAGTCTTTCTAACTAAAACTTCTTTTCGACCGATAGCTTTTATGGCAGCTATATGCTGCCACTGGAAATGTGCATTCTCAAAAAAAGGAGTGGTTGTCATGGGACGCCCGTTACGAGTGAAGCCCTTTACGGCGATAAATCTGAGTGTAAATTTAACAGTTAACTCTCTGTTAAGTCACTGTAACTGTCAATTCAAGGTTTAGTCATTGTTAAATCACTGTCAAGTCACTGATTAGTCACTGTTAAGTAACTGTTAACTGTTTTGCAAAGAAGGTGGGTTGTGTTTTGGGGTTAACAGTGACCCCTCTTTCCCTCACCCACAAAAATGAAACCCACCTGCTGCTACGGCAAATGGTAAAATCGGTTGACTTTATAAATACAAAATGCAAAGACGTACCTAAAAGAATATGTCGCAAGCACAAAATTTTTATAGATTTAGTCCCCCAGTCGAACGTCCGTAAAAGAGCTTCGATTTTAAAAAAAAAGTATAGAACGTTTAGGAAAAATACTCATAGTGTTCAGTGGAATCAGTCAATTTGATTCGAAGGGCTTAACTGAATCGAGTTCAGTCATTCTATTCACTGCGAAGTTCCCGGTACTAGATCCCTGGAACCACAATCGATACTGAGGGCGGTGTCACGGACTCACTCATCCGATAACAGTCGATGACGATTTATCTATAACTGTCAACTCTCTTCCTTCTTTTTCGTCGGCTCGTGCACAGAACACGTGCTAATTTAGATTTGTCTGAACTTTAAACTAATTTCATTGAAAATTATGAGCTTTAATTACGAACAAAGCACTCGGGCACAGGAGGAGGCACAGGTAGTTAACCTGTCGGATGTGAAGGACAGCACAGGTCAGACCAAACCAGACGGTGGTGGAGAGGTAGCAGAGGCTGTTGAACCTGCAGCCTCTGCCGAGTCAGCCGGCAATTCACATGTGGTGGCCAATCACTACAATCAGCTGAAGGAAGTCGATCGCAAGAAATCGAAAATAATTTCCTTGCACAACTTTAACAATTGGATCAAGAGCCAACTAATCAACGAGTTCATGGATCTCATCAAGCATCAGACAGGTATGGGCGATGCCTTGCGAGTGCTGGACTTGTGCTGCGGTAAGGGTGGAGATCTGCTCAAATGGCAAAAGGCTGGCATTTCGCATTTAATTTGCACTGACATCGACGCAGAGTCGGTGGAGCAATGCCAGCAGCGTTATCAGGACATGCTGCAGAGAGCAGAGAAATCGACATTTTCCAAGAAATTCACAGCGGAATTCTTTGCCTGCGATGCAACGTTGGTGCGTCTGCTCCAACGTTATAACGATGCCTCCCTGTGGCTAAATCTGGTCTCGTGTCAATTTGCCTTTCACTATTGCTTCGAGTCCATGGCGCAAGCGGATTGCATGGTACGCAATGCAGCCGAATGCCTGAAACCGGGTGGCTATTTCATAGCTACCATTCCAGATGCCGATGAAATAATCAAGAGATTAGAAAATGCTGGGCCCAATGCTCGAAGCTTTGGCAACGATATTTATAATATTAAATTCGAATGCGAAACGGAACCACCGCCCCTGTATGGAGCCAAATATCAATTCCATTTAGAGGGTGTGGTAGATTGCCCCGAGTTTCTGGTGCATTTCCCCACGCTGGTCAAATTGGGACGAGAATATGGCTTGCAATTGGTGCGACGTTCGACATTTGCGGATTACCATAAGGAGACACTGGCGCACGGTAAACTGCTCTTGAAGCGCATGCTTGGTCTGGAGTCTGTACAGGGGGAACGGTGTGCCAACGATGCGGAATATTCGCATATCAAGAATTTCAATGGCATACAATGCGGACGACCACTGGGCACACTATCCAAATCCGAATGGGAAGCAACAACACTCTATATGGTCTGTGCCTTTAAGAAGTGTAAAAATACATGGGATGACAATGGCAAGCCTTTGTTTGAGTTCGACGACTGAAGCGATTAACCACCAATCCGGCTACTGTCGGAACTAAGCGCTTTGGACTTCTTTTTTGTTGATGTGTTTGTAAATTATTACAAACTGGCTCTACAACATTATATACTCTAAAGCACGATCAAAAAATTATTTCCTATTTTCCATGTAATAAAGAATTTGCGATAAGCATGTTAAAAAAATCTCTCTCTCTGCTTCTGTTATTATTATTTATATTCAATGAACATTGTTGATATTAAACATACATACATAGGTATTGTAAAATTCGCGGCACAAAATTGTCAGGCCTGTTCTCGTTCCTAAGTTCGATCTATCGAGTTCGATTTATCAAATTGAGGTTTATATGAATAGCTTACAAACAGCGGGCCGTATGGAAAAAAACAATCTATTGAATTAAGAAATAGTACAAAATTTGCATTAAATGCGTTTCTTAATGTTATTATATAATTTAGTTCTAATACCGATATACTCAAATGGTGCGAAGAAAATTCCTATAAATACACAGAACTGTATGAATAATCTAAAGTGGTATGGTATTAGCTGCTCCTTGTACACAAGCGACTACTTACAAACACCGAGCGACTATTTTTTGGTGTAAAATTGAATATGAATCCATTAAGAAACAATATGGACGCGAAAACTTCAAACGCATTTACTAAGATAAAATCAAATTTAAAAGATAGTTACATTGTATATTTAATCGGTTTGAAACCGGTAACCAAAACGATTATTTAGTGGCCGAATACCAACCGGACCGAAAAAAAACAAACAATTTTGTATCCCTCATACAAATAGGGAAATAAAAAAAATAGTATTGGAATATTTTCCAAATAAACCAGACCCATTGGGAGGCTCCTAAGCAGTGAAGGAAAAGAGATTTTAAGTAGACCACAAATGCAGACAGAAAACGTACAACTACAATAGTTGACCAAAAGAAGTCTGATAACACTGTCCCATCTAGCATTTGGAAGATCATTAGGTGATTCCTCACCTTGGTGAGCCTGTTTCGAGCCCATTTGATGATTAAAAGGAGATTAGTTTCATGTGCGATTTAAGGAAGACTCGAAAATGACATGCATTTGCTCAAAATGTGATTCATTAAAAAACGACTCCAAAAAGGCTTACAAATGACTAGAAAAGGAGTCGAAACTTCATGAAGAGTCGCGGCTAGGGTACCATTTTGTCCCGACAAAAGTATCATTTATGATCAGAAAACGAGCGCATTTATGACTATTTTAATCAGACTGAGGACTCGAAAAAGATTCGAGTGTGATCACAAATTTCATAAAATGCTTGCTGGGGTGCAAAACTAAAAATTTGATCGAGTGGATGGTACTACAAAAACATTCGCTGGGTTTGGTCTGGTTAGCTGCCGTTTTCTTTTTATTGAACTTTAAGGTTTTCAGCTTCTGATTGGGACTTGCAACTCCATATCTCGTAAATTATTTGGAATTTCGCTTTGATGTCTTAGAGCAAGTTGTTGCTGTTGGCTTGGCTTACAAAACATTTCTAAGTAGCAAGTCAAAAAGTCACATCTTTATACTCAAAATCACACAAATGTCTTAAAATCATCATGATTTCCCCTTATTTTGTAAAGTTATTCAACTTTGTCTTAAAACCTTTAACGAATTTGACAAAGCAATTATAAAAATTTTAAAAGCAAAAATAAAAAAATGTAGCTTAGACTTAAATAAACAAACGGTTAGAACATATCAACTTCATTCGATTGGTCCTTCATATAGTTACGGGCCCTTAAGCATGTAGAATTGTAATCAAAACTCAAAAAATGTCAATTTTTGGTACCAATTGGCTGACACAGATAAAATTTTGAATTAATTTGTATTAAATCAATAAAATAGTAAAAAAATGTAACTTATAAACTATAATTAAAAAAATTTATTTTTTAACTTTTTTACCGAAAATATGCGTTTTTTTTCGAGTTTTTATGACAGTTGCACATGCTTGTGGGCCTACACACCTGATCATATTAATAGGTACACACATCAACTCTGATTTTAAGGTAACAGAAAACAGTTTTATTCATTGTTTCAAACCTAAAATTTGTTCTCATTGGTTCTTAAACTATTTGTTTTTAATAAAATAAACTTAATTGTAACATAGAATAATAATATAACATAAAAGAGATCATTTTGTGTTTCAGATACGTTTTCAGTGTGATCATAATAATAGGTACACTTCATGTGTTGGTAAGAAAAAAAATTTTAATTTCCATTTTGTGTTCTTTTTATACCCGTTACTCGTAGAGTAAAAGGGTATACTAAAGTCGTGCAAATGTATGTAACAGGCAGAAGGAATCATTTCCGACCATATAAAGTATATATATTCTTGATCAGCATCAACAGCCGAGTCGATATAGCCATGTCCGTCTGTCCGTCTGACCGTCTGTCCGTCCGTCCGTCTGTCTGTATGAACACCTAGGTCTCAGAGACTAGAAGAGCTAGAGCAACCAATTTTGAAATGTAGACTCCTATAGTCTGCACGCAGATCAAGTTTATTTCAAATTTTTGCCACGCCCACCCCCGCCCCCACAATAAAAAATGTTGAATAACTCCCACAGTTTTTGAGATATCGATCTTAAATTTAAAACTTACATTAATATTTGCAACATCTATAAGCCCTCCAATTTTCATCAAGATCGGATGATAAATAGCCGAGTTAAAAAATGTTAAATACTTTTCGGCTGTCCTGCCTCAGACACACAGGAAGGCTATTAAACGTTTCTTTCCATAAGTAACGGGTATTTCGAAGTCGGTTAGAGCCGACTTTAACTTACGCTCTCGTTTTTAGGTAAATTAGTATTTCCTAACTTAGTATCCAGTCTATCCACCTCTATTTTTGGCCACTACTGCTATTCTTTTTGGCATACTTTTAATAAGAGCCTGGCAGGTCTCTACTGGTGTCTCATACCACAGTTTTTGGACACCTTCCCATAATTTTTGTTTATTTGAAAATGAATGCTTTGCCAATTTCTTTTTTAAGTCTCCCCACAAGTTTTCAATGGGGTTAAGGTCGGGGGATTGGCTTGGCCACTTCAGAACGTCAACTTTTTGGTCCTCGAAAAATTTAGATAACAGCCTTGATGTGTGTTTAAGGATCATTATCTTGCTGAAATACCCAACGTAATGGCATATTTTCCTCAGCAAACGGTACCATAACTGTTTCCAATATGGATTTGTACTCTTCAGCATTCATTTTGTTCGTAGTCTGATAAATTCGACCTGCGCCGTACCAGGAGAAGCAACCCCATACCATTATATTGCCACCTCCATGTTTGACTTTTTTTGACTCTTTTTGTTTTGTAAACCGTGGATGGAATTCCTTTCCATTAGGGCGTCGAACATTCCTTCCACAGTCATTCCCAAACAAATTAATCTTGGTTTCATCGCTCCATAATATGTTTCTCCATTTTTTCTCCCCGGTGCATCCTACCCAGTCTTTGTGGTCCCTTGCAAAAGTTTGCCTCATGGTGATATTTTTTTTGCGCATAAGTGGACTTTTCTGGCAATTCTTCCTGGTAGGTTGGCATCTTGTAGTCGTCTTCGGATAGTTGGAAAACTTACTGAATTTCGGCTGCAATAGCCTTCGATGACTTAAATTGGTCCTTTTTGCTCAAAGATACTATGTAGTGGTCAAGGGTTTCTGTTGTTTTTTGTGGCCTTCGAAGGGTTTCCTGTCTTGGTTTTCTTTCTAATGCATTTTCAACAAAATTATGAGACCTGTTCATTAATTTGGCGATGGCTCGTAAAGATTTGCCTTCTTTTCTCAGACTAAGAACCAATCGAGCTTCTTCTTTAGTACAATGAGAATTTCGACACATTTTTTTCTATAAAAAAAATAATTATTTAATTCTCTGTATTGACAGGAGCTATACTTAATTTACCTTTAGTTACCAAAAGATCACTGATTACAAAATTATTCACTTGATACTTGTGAGAAACGGAGACTGTACCTATTATTATGATCAGGCGAAATGTGTGGTGGACTCGCAATTTATAGAAAAGCTTTGATATACGGGGCAGCCCCTCTTTCAACTCTTTGTCACAGTGTGGCCAGACATTGACAACAACAAAAAACCAAAAATTAAAAAGTTGTCAGCACTAAAAGTACGAAAAAACCATCTATAATTAAAAAATTCCGGTGTGTACCTATTAATATGATCAGGTGTGTATATCTATATGAGTGTATATGTATATCTATATCTATATAGTAATTAAATGAAGTTGGTTCGTTCTAGCGGTTTGTTTATTTTGGTCTAAGCTACCAGTTTGTGCTGTATTACTTGTCCAAATTTGTAACGGTTTTCAAGATGAAGTTGAAAAACTGTAAAAAAGTGGTAAAAATTTGTTATTTTTGAGAAACTTTTGTAATTTTGAGTATGAAGATGTAATTTTTTTGATTTGCTACAGAAAAATGCTTTGTAGACCAATCTAAGAGCAACAACTTTGCCAAAGATGTAAAAGCAAAATTCAAAATGGTTTACGAGATATGGAATCGTAAATCCTACTCTGAACCGAAAAGTTCAAAGAGCAATAAAAAGAAAACGGCAGCTAATGAGACCAAACCCAGACAGGGTTTTTATACTACATTTCAGAATTATTTGGTGTCGACGCGATCAACTTTTTTGAGTTCAAAAATGTGTCACAGTGTAAGCAATGTCAAGTAAATAAATATGTTTCTTAATGTTAGCATTGAACCACGGTTGTTGCATCGGTTTGATCACATTCGTTTTGATCTGCACGAACTCATTAAAAAGATAGTCCAAACCAGGGCTTAATACCTGAACCGAAACCGTTAACCGAAATAAACCGTTCCAAATCACGTACCGGAACCGATACAAATTTTTTTTTGAATACCGAAACCCGCTTACAGTTATTATTGGAACCGATAGCACCGGAACAAAACCGAAACGTTGGTACCGGTACTGTTTCGGTTTTTATAGTCTGTACCAAGGGTACACAGATTATATTAAGTTTGTGCAAAAGCTTGTAACAGGGAGAAGGAATTATGTCTGACCCTATAAAGACGTTTGACAAATTC
>JBAMBO010000204.1:0-34765 GCA_037044535.1 Lordiphosa magnipectinata | reverse complement strand
GTGGCTTGTAGCTTTCTGAATACTACATTTTGCTTGTGCAATTTAGCAGGTCGCAACACGTTTCGTTTAGCTTTGACGTTTCTACACGCGCCGTGCAGTCAATTTAGTTTTCTTTGTGTAGCAGATGTTGACCAAGTGTCCTGGGTCCCCTTCTACTCAAGGCGGGGCAAAGTCGAAGAACGTGTTGTGCCGATTTATCCTCTTCTTCGTATTCGCAACTTCTGAAAAAGTCATAAAAAGTGACGCCTAGGCGTGCTCCGTGTCTGCCAATAAGACAGTGACTCGTGAGGGTCCCCTCCAGAATCTTTTGTATGGCAGCTAAACTACATACATAGTTGTCCGATTTCCATCAAACTTGCTGGAATTAGGTAAAAGCATAGAAATCTTATACAAAAGAGGTTTGGAGATGATCATCCGATACGGCCAGTTCCGACAAATGGGCAGCGTATTTGTACATAAAGACTTCGTGCAAAGTTTGGTCACGACAGCATTGAAACAGACGGACATGGCTATATCAACTCGGCTCGTCATGCTGATCAAGAATATATACATACTTTATATATCGGAGATGATTTCTTTTATTAAACGGACAGCAAAATAGTCTAAATTATGGGGGTAAGTCGAATTATCGAGAGTTCTAATTAAACTAAACTTTTCACAGAACCAAACTGTTTTTCTACGAATTCATACAAAAATGGGAAACTGTTGGATGATTAAGGTATATTATTTAAACCGGGGAATCAAACCGGAATCAGAACCGAAACCGTATACCGAAAAGAACCGATTTAAACTCGGAACCAGAATCGAAACCGGAACCGATATTTAAAACTTTTTGTATACCGGTATCCGAGAACCGATGTTTTTGGAAGTTCTGAGCTCAGTTTCGGTTCTGAGCAACAACTAGACTGCAAAGCTGGCACTTAGTTTTGGGGGTCCTTTACGTAATTTGGTTAAATCGCATGCTTTCAAAAAAAGAGTCTGGTTCAGCAAATCTTTTGTAGTGTGAATGTGATATAGAAAAACGAAAAACCAGTCTCTTTGAAAATGTGGCATCTTATATTTTTAGATCCTCATTATAATGTCATGATTACCTTACAACAAAAAAGTACTTGTGTTATACATTTATCTTCAAATGAAACTTAATGAGGAAAGCAGCTCTGACCCAGGCTGCAAACCTGTGAAATTTTAAAGAAGGTTCAGGCCGGTGGTTCAAACCCCTTGGAAAGTGTTAGGTTCGCTTCTCAAACCGGTTCCTTTACTTATTGAGCCTAAGGTTTGGGTTCGAAGCTTGCTTCATGAATTCTGATATCGTTGAGATATTTTTTGGTAAAAAAATAAAGCATTTTTATGATAAGGAAGCTTTCAGCTAACGCAGCTATTAAAAACGTTTATCAATACCCAAATGGATCTCGTTCATTATAGTAATCACTCATTAGTTCTCTACCAGGGCTGCACCTTCTATGGTATTCAATAAACGGATTTGATTTGTCATTTAACAACTTGACTTTATTTCCTTCTCGAAGTCGTAATATGCAGTTTGTATATAATTTTGAAATGGTAATGCTCTGATTCAGCGAAATATTGGCCGTGTTCAGCAGAACAACTTGCTCCCTGATCAACTATAAATTTTCAATTATCTTAATACTGAACTCGAGAGATGCGGCATCATAATAGCCAATTTGAGGTATGATGATACAGGAGCATGTATCAAAGAAATAGTACGCTACTTTAAAGTGATACTGCTCCCTCCCACCAGCAGAAACTATTCGATACAACCTGTTTTTCTGATACCTGCTCAGGGATCAATTATTCTGCTGAACACGCCCATTGTGATAATTTTAGATACTCTGAAAAGCCTGACTAAAGATATTCTTTGAACCGAACCTTTTGCATCAGAAGAGGTCCGGTTCGGGTCCAGGTTCGGGAGGTTAAAAATTGTAAAATTGAAAAATCCGGTGCGATTGAGGACCGTTTGAAAGTGGAAGCTTAAGTGGATTCATACAATTCAATTAGATGAGTGTTTTCCCCAAACAGCTTAAAGGCATCAAACATAATAATTTTTCCTGAGAAACGTTCTCAAAATAATGAAGATAAAACTCGACAAAGTTTCCACATTTGCTTTTGAGAAGGGCAAGTGTTTTTTGGAGTATAATTATTATGTCATCGCTAAAAAATTGGGTGGACGCAAAACCAATGACCGATCTTTCTTTATATCTTAAGGGCACATGCTGGTACGTACCGGTATACCGAAATAACCGGTACGCAACTGAATATCGAAATAATATTGGAACCAAAACAGAACCTTTTATCAAAACAGAAGTTTCGGTACGTACGAGAACCGAAATCAAAATACGATTCGGTTTGATTCCTTGAGCTTGAGCTTTAACAGCCTCAATTCTGTCATTTGCCACAAGGCTTAAAGCGTCCTTGGTAATATCAAGATATGGTCTAAAGCAGCGATGCCCAGCCGTATGCACTTTGAGTACGTTTTGTTTTTGTAATTGCACCGAAGATAGTAAATTAATGATCGTATACATGCAGGGCTCGACGTGCAAACGATTTCGTGTGTGTGCGTCGCGTAGAACAAAAACCGGTTTTGTTCTCTTCTTTGATTGGTGTTTGCGCGCTCAAGCAAAGTGACCAACAACAATTTCATTATTGGTATTGGTGCTTTTCTTTGTGAGTATTGTAGAGTGCTCTGTCGTATGCTGCTTTTGCGCATGCCTGGTCTAAAGGATTCAATGACTAACTTACCTTACACTTTACTGGTCCGACCTAATTTCAAATATTGCTCTTGTCTGAGAAGCAGTTCCTGGTTTTTGTCCTCTGTGACCTAAACTGGGAAACCAGCAAACATTTACCTCTAGTGAACCTTCAGTTTAATCCCGAATAATTTGTGATGTAGGTTTACTACATTGTTCTCTTTAGAGTTATCAATTTTATAAGTCAAGATTCCTCAAAGTTTGCAATTTTAAGCAAGTTTTTAATAGATTTTTATCGGTTTCGAAAACTACAGCATTTTGTCCAATGCAAAACGATCCCAAACCATTGTGCTCCGGTTTGTTTCCCCGATTTGAACTGAAATATTAAATCAAAGTAGGCGAGTTAGAAATTGAGAACAAAGCAGGCGTTTACTGGTATCCGAGAACCGATATTTTTGGAACCGAAAAGAACGAAAATAACCTAATCGTTGTACCGGTACAGTTTCGGTTCTGAGCAACAACTAGACTGCAAAGCTGGCACTTAGTTTTGGGGGTCCTTTACGTAATTTGGTTAAATCGCAGGCTTTCAAAAAAAAGAGTCTGGTTCAGCAAATCTTTTGTAGTGTGATATAAAATAAACCTCAGTCTGCTAGACGTGTACCTAGAGCAGAGATGGGCATGCACACATATCGTCACACTTTTCACACGCATACAAGCACAATTTGCGTGCGCCGCATTCGTGTTCTATAAATAGCTTTCAATGCTTATAGCGTACGTGTGATTTTGTGCAGTCTGTGCAGTTTGTACAGCGCGCGCTGCCTCGTGTGCATTGGAACGTCGCGACGCGCCCATCTCTGACCTAGAGTGTGCATGTGAGACTTTCCTTGCTAATTAGCATTATTTATTTGATTTTTCTTTAATTTTATATTATTTTTTTAGTTATTCTTTTTTTATATTTAGTTCAAACGGATCTTGAACGCAAGCATAATGGTTCAGTCCGTTCCATGTCAAGCAATTGCTTTTCACATTCAAATTTTCATTATTTTCAGGGAACAATCCAAAAAGGGACATATCACATTCTGGTTAAAATCGAAGTTGCTATTTAAAAAGCTTGTATAAAAAACTGTCTTCAAGTCTTTACATTCGAAGGAATTGAATGCACATTTGGGTTCGGGAATACTAGATCTGAAAGATGCAGCCTTGGAAACCTAGTGTGATGACTTTTCTCAACATTTTCCTTAATTCGATGGCAATACGCAGCACCTATTCCACAGTGCCAGATGATGATGATGATGATGATGCTTGGCGCTGCTGGTTGAATAAATAAATTCTGGCATTAACTTGCCATATATTTTCATTATGTGCGACACAGAAAGTCGTGTTTTATTTCAACACAAGTGGATTTTAATAATAAAATGTGTCTAATTTGGTACCCACTCGCAGGAGGTGAAAACCTGATTGCCTGCCAGGCAACCCAGTGGGATGGGGCCGCCATCCGCCGGCCGCCATCCGCCGGCCGCTTCCTTCTTGGGTTTTTTGTGGTACGTGCGAGGCGTCAATGCTTCATTTTCACTGTCATCTTAAGTTGATTGCAAGTTACGAGCGTGTTGACACCCAACCTGTAACGGTAATTGCCAACCGGGGGTAGGCGCATGCGTGTTGAGTTCGCCCCGGTCATGTGCGGGCGGCTTATTAATCAAAGATTGCGCAACTCTGCGCCGAATGATTCATGCTTAATTGGCTTACTCCAATTCCAACCGCAAGCCTTGCAAATCTCACCCAAAACTTGTCAATTTCACAGACAACACATTTCAATCAAACTTTGCTAAGCCATAAATAAACCACCAAGTGGACAGACCGAAATGCCAGTTCTGGTCCTGGGTCCACTCCAACTCCCATTCCGATTTAACGTTCACATTTTTCCACATGAAATTATGAAGTTTCCATGGCAATTAATACGCTTGAAGACTAGGCGGGTGTTGTCATCCGTCGGCTTCGTTGTCAATTTGATGGCAATTAAACTTTGCTTTTGTTTTAATAACAAAATTTAATGAGCTGCCAAAAATGGTTGCAAATTTACGTGGCAATTAGCGAACTAAACGACCAAAACACTGGCGCGACACTTGGCCAGCGAGCAGCTTAGACGTGGAAGTGGTCCGGAGTAGTTAGCTAATGAGCTGGCTTGGAGAGTAGGCTTGGCCCCGAAGGATTGTGTGTGTGTGTGTTGGTATTTGACTAAAGTGGCGCGTGGCATTTGGTGGCGGAATGGAGATTTGATATTGTGGGTGTGACTGGTTAAGACTTTAACCACAGAGTGATCATTAGGTAAGCTGATGGCCGGTGCATAAAGTTAGTGTGAAAGATAAGCTTAATGGAGAGGCTTAAGTTAGATGTGAATTAGACATAAAACATACTTGGGGGAAAATAAAGGTCAAGTAGTTGCGTACTCGTACCCAAAGTATCAAGCTGAACCGTTGTCATTTTATAAAAAGTTACGCCGGACCGAAAACCGCACAAAGAACAACTTTTTGCTCGGAATCACATGGCTGGAATACAAGGTATTACCACATCGTTTGGATTACATGTGAGTGTTACTCTATACACGATTCTCTCTATTCGATACCCTGTACTCGCTATACTTAGCACTCTATACCAGGGCTGCAAACCCAAAAAAGTTTTCGGAACCTCCGGTTTGCAGGTTCGAACCAAAATTTACCAACGGTTAAGGTTCGCAAATTTGAAGTTCGAGGTTTTTGGGCTTTGGTTTTGGTTCGAACCCGTTTTACCCAATATATACAAAATTACAATACAATAGGTATACACCTGACGCATAAATAGATTGTACGGGGCCGCGCACACATGCAGCTGAAAGATGAACTTACGGTATTTGTACCTAGGTACTTCCAAACACTGCCTCTGGGATATGTTACATAGGGTTTCATCGTATTTTCCTCTCGCAAGGATAACAACGTCGTATTTCTGGCATGTTATTCCTTGGGACGAGGGTCTTTTTTACGGTGGGAAGAGTACTCCTCCCTGATGGCATCATCTAGTTGTTGTTGTTGTAGCGGCTGGGCAGATTTGTACATACAGAAAGTAAAGAAAGGAGAGTAAAATGGGGGTAAATTAATAAAGAGATGTTAAAGCGAATCTGGAACCAGGTCGAGGAATGAAGCTGCCTCGACTGACTGCGTCCAGCAATCTAATGGTGTGAGAGCAGTGCGCTTGAAGGAAGCTCTGAAAGAGGTGTCTTGGGGTCGTTGGGCTGATGCCACAGGTTGATGCGATCCAGGTAGCTGTTGAGAAGCTTGTTTTTCCCCGAGCGGAGATAATATAATGAAGCTCTGGATGGTCTAGGGAGCGTCTTCTCCTTATCTATGGTTGAAGGTCTTCCTCCCAGGACGATGTTATTGCGATAAGATTCAATGGAGTCGGCAACGATGATGATTATGGTGTGGGCCTGCTTCTCAGGGTAGTGTGGCCACCTTATGGAGCTGGTGGACAGTTGACAGCTTGGTTCATGGGACACATCCTTATACATTTTAATACCCACACCAGTTCCTATGTTCCTCCGTCTTCTGATGAATCCACTTATCTTAAGCATGCTTTAGCAATAGAGTACATTTCGAAAACCTGTCGCGACTGTGGTTTTCAAGTCGTTGTGGGTGACTTTAATCTTCCCTTTGTTTCTTGGGTCTCTTCCCCCGATTCTGAATTTTTTCTTCCTTCTTGCCAGCATAGCTTTTTGGACAGTATGTTTGGTCTATCTCTGCTTCAAGCTAATTTCATTAAAAACTCGCTTGGTCGTATACTGGATTTATTGTTTACTGATAGTCCATGTGCTACTATATCTCGTACATTTCCAATTTCTTTGCCTGAAGATAATTATCATCCTACCATAGAACTCCAATTGGATCTTCCAGGCACACACGAAGTAAAGCCAACTAAAGCGCTTCTTAGGCGTTGCTTTAGGAAGACAGATTACAATATTCTGAACAATTTGTTGCTTAATACTGACTGGTCATTTCTTAATCAAGTGCATTATGTTGAAACTGCCACCAATCTGTTTTATTCTAAGCTGTACGAGCTATTCGATATCTCTATTCCTCAGGAGAGTGTAAGTAGCGCTCACAAAACTGTTCCATGGAGTTGTGCAAGCCTGAGACACTTGAAAAATGTGAAGATTTCCTTTTCAAAATATACAAAAGATGTGGAAAAGCAACGGACTTTTCCAAATACTCGACTGCTAGGGCAAAATTTCAAGCCCAAAATCGAATTTGCTATAAAAACTACCTGTCTCGAGTACAGAGTAACTTTTGTAACGATCCAAAGAGCTTCTACCAATTCGTAAATACCAAATGTCGTTCCAATGCCTTACCTTCTTCTCTTTTCTTTAAACATGAAAATGCCTCGTCCGACATTGACATTGCAAATCTCTTCGCAAAATTCTTTCAATCAACTTACTCGTCGTCCGATGCCAGCAAAGGCTATTCTTATCCTATTTCCTCATATGATTTCATAAGCTGCCCCACCATTTCTTTTTCTTCTGTCTTGAATGGTTTACTTTCCCTAAAATCTAACCTTTTTCCTGGCCCAGATAATGTGCCATCGTGCATCTTAAAGCAATGCGCAGACTCGCTGGCCTATCCTATCCACATCTTGTTTTCCAAATCACTCACCAAATCACATGGAAATAATCTTTCATTATTCCCTTACATATAAAGGGTTCTCGTTCTGACATTTCAAACTACAGGGGCATTGCGAAACTCTCTGCAATACCTAAACTCTTTGAACAAATTATAACATCTCAGTTACAGCACTCATGTTCTCCTTTTATTTCGCCGAACCAGCACGGATTTGTTAAAAACAGATCCATTACTACAAACTTACTGGAATTTACTTCTTCAGTGATTCATGGTTTCACTCAAGGTAAACAAACAGATGTTATCTTTACTGATTTTAGTAAGGCTTTCGACAGTGTCTCTCATTGCCTTCTGATTTTGAAATTGCGTCTGCTGGGATTTCCACTGGGGCTTCTTAATTGGATAAAATCTTATCTCCAGTCTAGAACTCAGAAAGTAGTCTTTAATAGTAGCACTTCTTATCCGGTATTTGTGACCTCTGGAGTTCCCCAGGGCAGCCATCTTGGACCTCTTCTCTTCGTGTTATTTATTAATGACCTGCCTAATGTAATTAAGCATTCTCGTGCGCTGATGTACGCAGATGACTTAAAGATATTCCGGTGCCACAACTCGCCCAACGATTCTGCTTTGCTACAGGTTGACTTGAATTCCATATTTATGTGGTGCTCTTACAATTTGTTGCATTTGAACAGGGACAAGTGTAAATCTATGACTTTTTATCGTAGAACCCCTCTTCTGATTAACTATTTATTGGATTCTTATCAACTTGAACAAGTTGAATCTTTCCATGATCTGGATATTACCCTCGACCATAAACTTTCATTTGGCACTCACATTGAACTTTCTGTGAATAAAGCCATGGGATTGTTAGGTTTTATTAAACGTTGGTCTAAGGAGTTCAATAATCCCTACACGACCAAGCTTTTGTTTATATCCCTAGTGAGGCCTATTTTGGAGTTTGGTTCGTGTATTTGGAACCCTCAAGCACTCACCCTGTGTAAACGTATCGAATCTGTCCAGAATCAGTTCCTTTTGTTTGCCCTTCGCAACCTGGGTTGGGACCCACAGTTGAGACTTCCTCCCTATATTTCCAGGCTTAAGCTTTTAGACTTACCTTCACTTGAACATAGACGTACCATGTTAGGTATAATGTTTCTAAACAAGCTTATAAAGGGTAATATTGACGCTGAGTACCTACTCGGACGCGTGAACCTTAATGTCCCTTCAAGACAAACACGAAACTATATTCCCTTGAGGGTTCCTGTTGCTTCTACTTTATATGCCCCTAATTGTCCTTTTCGCATTCTGTGTAGGGATTACAATAATATCTTTCCTCTTCTCAGTGATAACCTTTCCGACGAAGGCCTGCGGTCTTTTATTCTTCACAATCTTGCACTTGCATAGTTTCTAGTTTTTCTAGGAAATTCCTTCCGATCACCAACGCTGCGAGCAGGGGCGTAGCTGGTCATAACGACAAAATAAATTACCCCCACCGGATCGGAAGGTGTTTCTTCTATTTACTCTTTTTGTTTTCCTTTCTATCCCCCCTATTTTGTATCATTTTATATTCTATTATATTGTAGCTGTGTCTTTTAGACGAAGCTGCAATTAAAATAAAATAAATAAATAAATAAATAAAAGTAGTTTTGGCTTAATTAAAACTTCTGTTAAAACAAGAAATTGAAATTGAGCACTAAAATCGATTATTAATGTCGGCCCTTCTTAATGGGATCCGACTGAGGGATCAAATCAAGCTCGAATAACAAGGTAAAACCAATCCCGTGTGTATTTGCTATAACAAGCTAAAGGCAAGCGCTCCCGAGCCAAAATCGGGATCAAGACAAGAATTCCGGGATTGAAATGTGCGTACTCAAATCAATCCTCTAGTACTTGGTTTGAGATAATCCAGGCTTAACCGACTTCTGAAATCGTTTGGGATTAATTTTAGACCGGATATCTCGAATTTTTATACTCTGTACCGAAGGTACATAGAGTATATTAAGTTTGTGCAAAAGCATGTAACAGGGAGAAGGAATCGTTTCCGACCCTATAAAGTATATATATTCTTGATCAGCATCAATAGCCGATTCGATATAGCCATGTCCGTCTGTCCGTCCGTCCGTCCGTATGAACGAAGAGATCTCAGAGATGGTAAGAGATAGAGGTTTGACATGTATGGGGCATATATTTCTTATAATTGCAGGCAGATCCCTCTCCAGCGTCCATTAATCCTCCTTGGTACTGTCATAGGCTTTCTAATTTGAAAAATATTAAGTGTAGATGCTTCAAAAAGTATAAACGTACTGGTTCTGTTGTTAACTTTTCTCAATACTCAATAGCAAAATCGAACTTTACACTTTTTAATTCTGAGTGCTATAAGAAATATCTTGCCCGATGCAAAATTCAATTTGCAGAGGACCCTAAACAATTCTATAGCTTTGTCAACTCTAAACGTAGATCCTCTTCTTTACCTTCTTCTTTTTTTCTTGGTGACCAAAAGGCTAACGACGACTCCACTGCCGTTGACCTATTCGCGGACTTCTTCCAATCAACTTATTCCTCTGCCCGTTTTACCAATACTTCTTATCCTTATAACATTCCTTCTTCCAACTCGATATGTGCTCCCTCAATTTCAGAAAGCTCCTTGCTTTCATATTTGAAATCACTTAAATCCTCATACTCCCCTGGGCCTGACAACATTCCCAGTTGCGTGCTTAAAGAGTGTTGTTTTTCCTTATGCAGTCCTTTGCTTAAGCTTTTTAATCTATCTCTAGAATCTACTGTGTTTCCGAATCTTTGGAAAGAATCTTATATCATTCCTCTTCACAAAAAGGGAGGAAAATCTGATATATCCAATTATAGGGGTATAGCCAAGCTTTCCGCTATTCCAAAATTATTTGAACAGATTCTAACCTCATCCTTACAGCACTATTGTAAATCGATTTTATCACCTTTCCAGCATGGATTTACAAAGCGTCGGTCAACTACGACCAATTTGCTTGAATTTACCTCAATGGTTAACGATGGATTCCTTTTAAAAAATCAAACTGATGTCATCTACACCGACTTCAGTAAAGCATTTGATTCTGTGAACCACGATATTCTCCTCTTTAAGCTTGATCGTTTAGGATTTCCTTCCTCTTTTCTGCTTTGGATTTCGTCCTATTTAAAAGATAGAACTCAAAAAGTTCTGCTTCGCTCTAATACTTCAAAGCCTGTCTTTGTCACTTCTGGTGTGCCATAAGGCAGCCACCTCGGAAGCTGCGAAAGGTGTACTTGGATTCATTAAACGTTGGTCGAAGGAATTTAATGGTCCATACACCACAAAGCTTCTGTATACTGCTCTAGTTCGCCCTGTACTTGAATACTGCTCGTCCGTCTGGTGTCCGCAATATAAAAAGTATATCGATCGAATTGAATCAGTTCAAAAGCAATTCTTGCTTTTTGCCCTACGTGGCTTAAATTGGGACCCTAACCTTCGTTTACCAACGTACTCCAGCAGACTTTTGCTTATTGACCTTCCTTCGTTAGCTAACCGTAGAACAGTCTTAGGTGTTTCTTTTCTTCATAAGCTAATTATCGGTGATGTAGACTCTTCTGATCTTTTAGGTCGCCTTAACATTTCCGTTCCTTCTAGGCCAACTAGAAACTATTTTCCTTTTATCTTGTCTAGATGCACAACCGATTTCGGGTTTTATGTAAGAATTACAATGATCTCAATCACCTGCTCTCAACAGAACTCTCTCTCTTCTCTCTAAAAACGTCTCTCTATAATTATCTCCGGGGAAATCTCTGACCACTCCCAGCTGTGAGTAGGGGCATAGCTTGCCGGACTGGCTAAAAAATCCTCCCCCACCGGGTCAGAGATTTTCCGGTTATTTAGTTTTAAGTTTTACGTATACATTTTTTATTTTTAAAGTTTTCTTTTAGATAGTTTTCTCTCTCTCTCTATCTCTGTTTTAGTTTAATTTATTATATTATCTTATTTTTTCCTTTGCTCCTATATAACTATAGGTTTTGGTTTTTTCTCTCTCTCCCTTTTCTCGATCTCTATATTATTAAAGTTTTTGTTAGCTCTAATAACGTCTCTGACTACAATCGGCTGTGAATAGGGGCATAGCTGGCCGGACGGGCAAATAAAATACCCCCACCGTGTCGGAGTCGTTATTAGTTTATTTTGTAATTTTATTAGATATTCTTTGATAGGCTTCCTTAGCTCATAAAATTTTTTTGTAACGTATTTATACTTTCGTTGACAGCATTTGTTTGTCGACTCTAAATAAATAAATAAATAAAAAAAAAAATCAAGTTTATTTTCAATTTTTGCCACGCCCCCTCGCGCCCCCGCAATTTGGAAAAAACGTCATATCTCCTACAGTTTTAAAGATAGATCGTTCGTACCTTCTAGAGATACCTTGAAAATAAAATTATTTATCGATTTGCTGAAGGAATGATAAAGATCGGATGAACGATACTCAAGTTATGAGCAAAAAACGGCCAGTAAACACGCCCCACCCCCCCCACCCATCACCACAGCATTCTATTGAACGGCAATCTTAGTGAGAGAGAGAGAGAGAAACTAAGAGATGAGCGCGTATAACTCGTGAGCAAATGCGAGCTGCGACGTTAAGGGTACAGAGTATGTTATAGTCGGGCCTGACCGACTTTCTTGTTTTCTATGATCTGAACACAAATGGAATAGTGTGATGCCATTGCACACCACCATCGCCCTCGTTTGTTGCCACATGTCTAAAAGGCTACTTCTAATTTTCCGCTCTCGCTTTCTAATTTATGAACATGTGATCTCGAAAGGGATTGAAGTAAGCACATTTGGAATGCTATAAGTTCGAAAGGGTTAGGCCAATCATTAAAAGCTTGCCGGGCTTACTCTAAGATTCTTCTTCTTTCTTCTTCTTCACTCTCTAAGATTAAAGAGAGTGAAAATATCCCGACTTATTTTTGTTCCTGTGTACTGTGAAGAGAACGGGATAAGTCGCGGTGCTCTATTTCCCCAACTACAAATAATAATAATACATGTAAGGAACCTACAGTTTCAAGCCAAATCCAAAAGGCTCAGTTTGAGACGCTTTTTCATGTTTAGTTTTTTCACAAATTTTACTTGGTTTATTGTGTACTGCACTACTCTTCCACTTGCCGTCAGCCAACTCTCCTCTTCGCCCCATCATCATTTTAAACCATAATCGAATATCTTGCAAAAATATAAAAGTAATGGCCAAGGGTTGGCCTTTGGCAACGCCCTCAACATACTACCGAATCGAATCTGAAACAATTTTTTTTTTTACTTGCTTCGCCTTCAACTTTGCACTGCCAAATATTGGAAATCCATACCAAAAAGTTAAGAGCAGGCGCTGGCGCACTTTCAATTAATCAACGAAATTAATTAAGGCCTCTGAGATGGCTTTGGTTCAGTGACCAGCCAGCGGGCTGTTTTTTTTTGTTTTTTGTGGAGCATTGCCACATAATTTTCATTTGGCTCAGCGTGCGTTTTCATCGTTGTTGTTATCATTTGGTCAGTTTTGGTTTTTGGTCGCCATAGTCAATTAGCACGCATGTAGCTCGGGCCAGGCGCAAGGCGCAAGGCGATAATTAAACGTGGTGACAATTGCACACGATTTATGTACTACGAATGCTTGCGCAACATTTGCCTAATAAATTTTGCATTTAATCGCGCACACAAAATGCTACATGCTGTGATTAAGCCAAAGGAGTCGTCGTCCGCTGACTTGGCACTACCGTTTCGCTGATAGTCTCAATTTCTCCGCAATGGGTTAATGGGTAATCGGAGCACAACGCCACTATTCACCCTCCTCCAGTTCCTGAAAGTAGCTGAAGACCATAATCACCACATAAATGGTCACTGAAAGGAAGTTCATTTAGTTTAAGAGGTTCTCCTTATAACAAAAGTTAACTTGCCGCCAATGGAAATAAACGAATAGTACATCAGCTCATCGGCCTGAAAGCCCGAACTGGCAATTAACAAATGACACATCATTTCCACTATTAAACCAGTTAGCTTAATCACAATTTGCACGGGCAGCATATATGTGTTTTCCTGCAAAGGGAAATGTGGGTAATGTGGGTAAGCATTGACTCGAACTGTCTACTTACCGTAAATACCGCAGTCAAGAGTAGGATACCACCTAGAATATTCAAATGGGTGGCCAGGAACCAAAGTGTCATTAGGCGCCGGCAAAAGTTATCGTAGGCAATTGTAACCCACATTATACAACCAAATCCCTCGAGGATGAGACATGTTCCAATGATAATGACACCACTACGCAGGGATATACAACAGCAACAAGATCTGATAAAAGCCATTGGTGAATGAAATTATGCAAAATTACAAGCAAAACTAATTGAAAGCAATCGAAAAGCAACAATTTAATTACAAAAAATTGAATCAAATATCCAAGTCGATTTTCTAGATATTTTCTAGTGACCCGTTTTGATGTTAGGGAAAGTTGCTTTTAGCTGGCTCAAGGTCAATGGTTAATTATAATTTAATATAATCAACATTTTGGAATAGCAATGGTATGTCTGTACAGCGGCTGTTTCGAGAACTATCACAATTCTCTCATCAGCAGACTTGTTGTTTTCACGCTTCAACCACTTGCAAATTTCGCTCGACGAATAAAGGCTTGAGGATTCCAATGCTGTAAAATCCCAGCCTGAAATTATGCTAGAGTTGCTAGGTTTTTGCTATTTTCTAGATATTTTCGATAAATCAGTAGATGTAATTATTTGAAAATGCAAAACTGTACTGAAAACCGCAAACGCATAACGGTTCGGTTCATTTCATCGACCATTTAGATGTTGTACACTCAGATAAAAACGACAGGCAGACTTCTATGGCGATGGGAATAGACGGGAATAGCTTTGGTTTGGTGTTTTCGATTTGTTACTTTCTCCTTTTCGCACTCCCAATGGTTACTAATGTACATACAAGCCAATTTTTTTTTAAAGCATTGAAAGCCTTAAAGTGTGGGACTTGGCGTTCCTTACCCACTAAAATCACACCTACTCTCCGTTTCCCTCTTGCGGAACCAGCGCTAAGTATTACTTCACAAGAGGGAGATGGCATGAAAGCCTCAACTAGATTCCTATCTAGGGGTTGAAGTCGAATTGCGCTGTCGTTCAGCGCGACGGAAGGATTTTAGAACCTCTGCAGCCCTGGTACATATTGCATTCCAATTGTTTTGCGAGCTGAGTAGGATGTCCATCAAGTCAGTGACTGTGAATGGCCTCTCCTTCCCGTTCGGCAGCGAATCTCGGACAGACAAAGAATATATGTTCTGCGTCTTGTATGGTCCGCGTACGGATCTGCTAACCAGTTATAGCACTTCCAGCATGAGAAGTTAGCTGCTGAATTGGAGTTTATGGGTAAAGTCTATTGAAGAGACTTCAATAGCGACCAGCCTACATTGTAATGATGTTTGACCTCGAGCCGGCTAGAACTTGCTGGTTTTATAATGGAAAGGAAAAAAGGAGAGAAAAGAGTTGCTTTTCTGGAGGTCAAAATGAGTTTAAACATCGAGCTAAAGTCAATATCATGTCATTTTTGATGCAATCATTTTTCGGATTGGATGTAGTTCGAGTATCGAGCTTAACTTAATCTCGGGTACACTTGCACCAAGCTGACTTCGAGATCAAATCAAGTATGAATAACGAGCTTAAATCAATATTGGACCTTCTTGATTGGATCCGACTGAGGTAACAAATCGAGCTCGAATAACAAGATAAAATCAATCCAGTGTGAGCTAAAGTCGGGATCAAGACAAAAATTCCGGGATTGAAAATTCCGTACTCAAATCAATCCTTCTCATAATTGGTTGGAAAAAATCCGGGCTTGACCGACTTCTGACATCGTTTGGGATTGATTTCAGCCCGGATATCTCGGATTTTTATACTCTGTACCAAAGGTACCCAGAGTATATTAAGTTTGTGCAAAAGTATGTAACAGGGTGAAGGAATCATTTCCGACCTTATAAAGTATATATATTCTTGATCAGCATCAACAGCCGAGTCGATATAGTCATGTCCGTCTGTCTGTCTGTCCGTCTGTATGAACGCACAGATCTCAGAGATGGTAAGAGATAGAGGTTTGACATGTATGGGACATTTTATTCTTATACTTGCAGGCAGATCAAGTTTATTTTCAATTTTTGCCACGCCCCCTCGCGCCCCCGCAATTTGGAAAAAACGTCATATCTCCCACAGTTTTGATGATAGATTGCTCGTACCTTCTAGAGATATCTAGTAATCAAAATTATTTATCGATTTGCTAAAGGAATTACGAAGATGGGATGAATGATACTCAAGTTATGAGCAAAAAACGGCCAGTTAACAGTCTTAGAGACAAAGATCAAGCGGGAACAACCTGAACGACCAGAGATCAAATCTCACTGCTCGGTACAGTTTGGTCATGTTCTGAGTGGTGCAGGTATATGGTTTGGGTGGGATTCGCAATGGCTTTCTATGAGAGCTTGCTGCGTGAAAAGTTTGTTGTGAAGACTGAATGGAAGAATATCAGTTTCCTGGTAAAGGTGAGCGGGGTTGGGTAAGGGTACTCGCAGCGCTGCATTCTGTGCCTAATTGTCGGCGACAATATGGGGGCCCAGTTATCGATCATCGAGCTTTCGTCGCCTTATAGGTGTGGTGATGGTCACCTTTTATTTACCTCAAGTGCACCCCGCTATGGCCTTTGGAACTTTATTTCTGCTCCTTTATTTAAAACTCCCTCTGAGTGTTTGGCGAAGGTTGTTATCGGTTTTTCCACCATCCACTGCAGACGCTTCCCTGCATCGCACAAGTGAATCTATCCATCTGCCTTTGGTGAAGCTTATTCTTTTTAACTTTTGATTAGAGCTTTCTTGATGTGTGGTCAAATGTTTCCTTTTCCGTTTTCTCATGTTCATGTTTTTGCTCAAAACGAAATCTATCTAGATTTTGGCAGCTAGGTGGTTTTTGTGCAATTGGTTGTCTCATGTAGGTTGATTATAAATTCGGGCATTTTCGTATAATACTAGGTTGGCAGCACCTCTGCACTCGTCTGATTATTGTTTTGTTTATTGCGCGTCAATTTTAAAAGTTAAAGCAAGAATTTTACAGAGAAGGAGAAGGTTTTTCTTTTGAAACGACTTGTTTCTATAATGGAAGATTGAGCGATAGGTCGAAAGCTAAGTTCATACAGGCAAATAATTTGGACAAATTTTCATGAAAATTTGGCTATATAGGCGAAATTGTGGAACTTTCCGGCCATGTTTGATCAAATTATTTGCGTATGGAACCATAGTTTTAGTTTTTAATCCTGTAAAATCTTAAATCATGGCTATTTTTATCAAAATTTAGCCAAATTATTTGGATGTGTAAGCTAAGCTTAAGCAATGAACTAGGGGAATTAGAATGTGCATCTGTAATTTCAGCAATGTCTGCAGGTGTTCTTGTATATTAAAGGCACATCCAATATGTTCCATTTTTTGTTTACTTTTGTAATTTATTTGGCAACCTTTCTGATGTTTAATTAGTGAGTTTAGCTGGCTCTAGGTCCGAAAAAGTAGCGTGTGTTCACAACTGTAAACAACTTATGGATTGTAATAATATAACAATTCAGAATTTACTGTTTTTAGCAGCAGTTGTTTTTTGCTTTTAAATATTTTTCAGTGACCATAATGCGCGGATACATAAAAATACTTAATTTGCATTAGCATGGTTTTAAAATCAATGGCCTTGTTCAGCAGAATAACTTGCTCCCAGATCATGTATACATTTTGAATGATCTTCCTGCTAAACTCGAGTGATACGGTATCATGATAGCCAATTTGACGTATCATGATACAGGAGCAATTAGCGAAGAAATAGTACGCTACTTTGAAGTGATACTAATACCAATTTTGGGCACATATTTTTAAAATCAGTTTACCGTCGAACGAGTTTTTTGGATTAGAGTTTTTTGAGAATATTATTGCGCCCTCGTTAAACAAGGCCTTGATCGACTTAGTAGAGGGGAATAGTTTGCACAGACGTCAATTCAAAAAAACCAAAAAAATTACGGTTAACCACTACCAAATGGACCAATTTAAGGAGCACTTCAGGATGACTCGGACTACGTTTGGGGTACTTAATCCACTGTACACAAAAATACTTAGGCTAATTCATTTTATACACGCGCTGCATCTCCTCAGTAGCCATTTGCCAACGTGGTTCTTGAGAAAAAACTCTTGTTTACAATTTGGCTTTTGGCCAAACAAGAGTCGTTTCTGGGTGTAGGTGACCGATTCAACATAGCCAAAAGTTCTGGACACCTAATTTTTGGGTACCTAAAATCTCCACCTATATTAAATGGCCCGGTTGTGCCCAACAAGCAACTACTGCTGGCATATTTAAGGAGAAATCTCGAGGCATTCCAGGTGTAATAGGTGCTATCAACGGCTGCCATATCCCAATAAAGCAGCCAGTGGGAAATGCACACGATTTCTTTAACATATATAACATATAACGATATATAATCATCCGCTCGTATCCTCCAACATTTCTTTTCGAGATGATGGTCATCTTACTGAAGCACAAATTAATTATAATATCAGATTTTCATCCATAAGATCAGTTATTGAGCGCGCATTTGGATTATTAAAAGGAAAATTTCGAAGACTTAAATATCTTGATATTAAGTCGCCCTGCTTTGCTAATAACATCGTAATGGCCAGTTGCATGATTCATAATTTTGTTTTAATCAACGGTGAATTTGAGGAATGAAGTACCAAGTACTGAACCAGAGAGATCGCGCCGAGATGAAGATGAGCCTCAACAGACAGCCTCATTAGAGGGATAGCGAAAACGGGATTTCATAAAAGATTTGTTGTATTAACCTATTAAAGGAAATATCATATTTTACTTTAAACGGCCATTGCGTGGACTTGTTGGATTGACGCAACTAATTCTATACATATGTATCACTTCAGCGAATTAGTCACTTATATTTTGATGTATTTTTATTATTTAGCGGCACTTTTGGTGAAGGAACATTTTAAGAGATTCAGTTCTCATTATAGACTAACTTAAATATAACTATTATAAGTCTTATTGGGGTGCTTTGGAAAGATACTCCTTTCGAAGCTGGTTGCGCTCAGCTTGCAACTTGTTGGACTTCTGCAGAAACTTTCGTAGCTTCCTTAGCTCTTCAGTACGGGACTCCTTCACTTCAATAGCCTTTTTATTGGCGTAGTAACGTTCATTTTCTACAGCACCCTTCCGTTTCCGTTTATTACGAATGGAAGGACAGCTCATTTGCGCATCCACCCCAACTGCGATAGCGTCATCTTCTACCATTTAAGGTAGGAGCAAACCCAAAGTCTTTCCATGACAATAGCTGCTCAATATTCTCCTCCTCACCTGCTACTGCCAGGTCATTACCTAGAATGGATTCCATTACGTCGGAAAACTCCCACTTGGTGGTCTTCCATTTTGGCCACGATTTGCATCCAGTTTCACGGAAATCAGCCCAAAAAAGGGCAAGCGCTACTGCAAATAACGCCTTCTAACGCTTCTAAAAAAGTGCTAACGCTTAAGGCGTGCGGCGGGCCGATTTTTTGTTTTGAGCGAGTTTGGGGGAAAATGTAGCACTGCGTTCAGCAGATCCTTTTCGATGTATAATTTTTTTCTGATACCTGCTCAGCGATTAATATTTCTGGTGAACATGCCCATTGAGTATGAAGTAGATTGCTACGAAATTCATCTAGATGGTTAGCATTGAACATGAGCAAATGTACCTAGATTTGCAAAAAACACCAACATGAGAAAACGGCCCATAATGTTCCGAAAGGAAGGCATAAAAGCTCTTGCTCTGGTGCAAAAATTTTGAAACACACAACAGTCAAGAGATTAAGAGAAGTTCGGCTTGGCCCTCAAAACTTGGTAAGATCATGTCATAAACCATAAACCATAATCCACCCAATAGACCTCTGCGAAAATAATGCAATTGCTAGTCAATTTTTCTTGAACAAAACTTTGAACTGGCTTCCCCATTCATTGTCCGACATTGACGTTCACCGAATATTCACTGATTTCATAAAATATTACGATAAATGCCCATTTCAACATTTATTTTCATATTTTATTGCTTATAACTGCAAAGCGACATTAAATGCTAAAGAAACGCGAATAAAAAAGAAACCCAAAACAGCCACAAAAATGAATTGTCTTCATTTTGTAATTTAATGGTATTTTATTGAATTTCTGATGCGCCCAAACATCCTTGGCCTGTGGGATCTTTGCGATCTGCTGCTGCTGCAGCCTGTTTGACATTTAAAATATGGCCGCGTGTCAATGCGACTGCCCTACGCCCATTTTTAAGCAGGTTTACATACATTTCGATTTTGTTTTTTTGGAATCTGCAGCGTAAATTCAATTTGAAGGTCTGGAACAGAAAAATGTGCTTTCACTTGACCCGGCAGACTGCGTAAATAAATTTTATCGCTCTGTTGACACGTGCGCGTAATATTTCATTAAAAAAATACAAAAACCGAAAACCCAAAACCAAAAATATATAATTGCAGTAAGTTGAAAACGGCAGCATTTGCATCGTAACTTCGTTTTCAATTTGGCAAGTTTGACACTTGGTTGGTCAGTGAGTGCGATTTGTGTTTTTTCGGCCTGTCCAACGTGGCCACCTACATACATGGGCTACCTGTTGTCTGGTTAACCACATTCACTTGCTGAATGCCTAAGTTTAAAGTATTTTAGCACAAAGTTATTCAGAAACAATAAAAGCCAACCCTCGCAGTTGTTCGACAATCAAATTCATTTATGTTGGGTCATTAATGTGTGTGTGTGTGTTGGGATTAGGCCCCACTAATTGTTCAATAATTTGGCAGCACAAGAGCTATGCCCCCATACACCTTTCATAATGGCCAACAACAATTAGTTAGAGCGCATAAAAGTAGCCACCTTGACTCCTTTGGCTGGAGATGGGGCCATTCGCCCACCTTAAACATATGTAAGGTGCTCATCTCCGACTTATGGTGCATGTTTCTTAAAAGCTGCCAGGAAACTCATAAACATATGGCCATTACAATGAACGCTCCCCCTTCCCAAAACACACACACAATTCCAATGAGATCGTAAAACTTAGCCAGAGACTAGTCCGTTCAACTACTGTGTACATGGGTTGCGGCCTGTGAGACTGAGACTGAGACTGGAGTCTGGTCATTAGGTGCGGCTGGCTTCAGCACACGCAGTTGAGTGATGCTTAGTTGGGTCATTTGTGTCGGCGAATGGGGCGTCACTTAGACCAAAGCTAATTTCCATAATGTTCGCTTTGAAGAAAGAGCAGGAACAGGTCCCCACACACACACACACACACAGAGAAAACAGATCCTAAGCGCAGTTCGTTCACTCTGCAAATAGATGAAGAAAGAGGAGGAGAGCTTATCATGCGGCTGTATTGGAGATGATAAGTTTAGCATTTCGTGGAGGCGTGACACGAGAATTTAAGAATAAGAATTAAGCTTTGGTTTGGAAAGTCGAAGCTGTACTAAAGATTGGGCACATTTTTAGCTATTTCGATTATGAATAAAGCCATAATCAAAGTTTACATCTGGCTGGCTCAAGGTCTTTGGTTGAGTATAATTCTATATATACAACACAAATCAACAGATATTAATTATAACATTTTGGAATAGCAATTTATATCTGTTGATTTGTGTTGTTCATATAGAATTATGTTCAACCATAGACCTTGAGCCAGTTAGATGTAAACTTTGACTAAAATCTAACTTGATTAAATCATATAAAGCCATAATCTTTAGAATGGGCTACAGTTTACGAGTGGTTTAAGTATTGTTTCACTACTACTACTGTTTTTGATACCAGCTTTTCCAGATCAGGGCTGATTTCAGTACTCATTCAGTATTGAGGCCACCTGACGGGTTCTGTCTCTATCAAGACTTCAGCCAGATGCAGCTTACGATGTCAAAAATGGTTGTCAGAATTGTGTATTTTGTTTCAAAGATATGGACCATTTGATATAGCAAATGTTGTCCCAACTATGACAAGACGGCCAAATATTTGGGTTTATTTTTATTGAATTGCATTTGGTAAATTGCACGAAATCACAAATTTCCCCTATGTTCAACTCAATACTGAGGTCGTCTAATTTTTGATAAGAATATTAAACATTCTTAATGTGGCGTGGATTGGACTAAACACAGAGTTTTGTGATTAAAGCCTTAGCGTCCCGCCCCCGCAATTTAAAATAACGTCATATCTCCCACAGTTTTGATGAAAGATGGTTCGTACCTTCTAGAGATATCTAGTAATCAAAATTATTTATCGATTTGCTACAGGAATGATAAAGATCGGATGAACGATACTCAAGTTATGAGCAAAAAACGGCCAGTTAGCACCTCCCACCTCCCAAAATTATATATAAAATTTAGCAACAATTACTTAATATTATTAAATAATTTAAAAATGTATTAAATTGTGATTTAAGCAGATACAGCAAAATACTATTCAGCAATATCAACACGAAACCTGTCCGATAAACCAAACCTGAAAAATCCAGTTTTTAAAAAACCCTTTTTTCCATTTTTCCGCTTTTGACGATTTTTGAAATTGTTTATAAAATTAACAAACATTTTTTTTGTAAAACCGCAAATTACGTGTCGAGAACTAATTTCGGATTTTTTTTTATTGAAATCCAAAATGGTGAGTTTTTTAACTGTTCGGTTTTTAAAGGACCTGGATTTTTGGACCGCTTGATCTTAACCCGTCAATTTACCCGTAAATTGTAAATTTCGCAACTTATTGGACCGTTTGATCTAACCGTTTACGCGTCTACAAGTGCCATCTATCAAATCTTAATGATTCCCAAAACTCATAAAATTTTGCGAAAAATCTAAGCTCAAATAATAATTTTGGAAATTTCGCGATTTTTTGGACAGTTTGGTCTACACTTCCATACGAAAAATTTGCAAATTTTGACCTGTTCAATCTACACCTCTTATTTACCAACGCCTGCGCTTTCGTAAATACTCAAATGAAAATTTGACAAATTTTGCGGTTTTTGGTCTAAACCTCTTCAATTGCCTTTATAGTTATCTTAGGTCCTTTGAAAATATGGCAAATTTCGCGATTTTCTTAAACAATTGATCTACTCCTCCTATTTACCCGCCGGTTTGCTCCTCTTTATAATAATCCAAACTCAAATGAGAATTTTAGAAATTTCGCAATTTTTTTGACCATTTGTTCCACATCTGTTTTATTTACTGGTGTACTCGGTAGCCGTCTATAAAATCTTCATAAAATTCTGAAATGAATGAACAATTTAGAAATTTCCCAATATTTTAAAAGTTTCAAGATACACCTTTCGTTTGCTTGGTCTACAACTTTCATTTAACCGTCTACATTTCAAATCTATCTATTTTTTATAATTATCTAAGCTCAAGAATGAGAATTTTTGCAAATTTCGCCATTTTAATACATATTTTTAAATTAGCATATATTGAATATGTAGTTTTCAATGTAAAGTGGGTTATTTAATTAGTATAATTCCAGATTTTCACCTCAATCTAACTTCATTTAAAAAAGTGCATAAAATCCGATGTCTAGTCATTAGGAAGTGTTTTTGGAATATTTTCACAATTTAAGTTGGTTATCCATTTCCGGTAGATAGAATTTTATTTCTTAAGGTATCAACAACCTTTGAGACACACAATTAGATTTTTCTTAGTTTGAGGTTATCTTATAAAAATTAAAATCCTTAGCCAAATTTGATAAGTAAAAGTAAAAGTAAAATTGGCGCAAGCAGCACCTTCAGGAGGGCCAGGGCCAAGCTTCTCTCAATCTCTTGGCGTGTGTGCTTATAATTTTTCGCACAAGAGAAAGGGACCTACAGTTTAACGCCGAATCCGAACGGCAATAGTTAGAGGAATTTTGCTTTTTCATGGCGCCAGTAGCTGGTGAAGGTGATCGGGTGTGTAAAAGCTTTTTTCTAAAGAAAGAAAAAACTTTTTCTATTAGATGGTCCGAGGCGGGATCGAAGCCACAACCTCCCACGACTGGTACGCCACGCCCGACCACTATTTGATAAGCCTTTGAAAAGTTGAGTTTTCATCACAATTTTTTTTTTTGTGAGATGGCATGTGAGTACCATACATATAACATGCTGTAACAACAACAATGATTAGATTTCACCAATAATATCTGATCAAAAGAACTATTGTTTCAATTCATTTTTAGTAAGTGTAAATTGCTGTAAGAAAGAAATATTAGCTCTAAAGTTCTGTTTGCATAAACCTCTTTTCCAAACCTCTTTTCTAGAACTCTAGGGTCTTTACCCTGGGCTATCCATAGCTACAGACCTTTTGGGTCCACTTCTTAACAGTGAACACATCGTCGACTCAATGAAAGAATTTTCAACATTTTGGGTTTATCAAAACAAATAAGAACGGCAGGCAAGCAAGATGTGAAAATATGCTGTGATAAAACTGTCCGTCGACAATTCATGATGAGAGAGAGAGTTCAATTCAGTCGGAGAATCAGAGTTAGTCTCTTCAATAAACAAAATATTTGCAAAAAAGTTCCTAAAATAATACAAAACCCAAATTCTCTCAACTATTTTAAATGAAATTAAGCAAACAACTAAAAAAATCCTTAACCAATTCAACTTATTTATTAATTAGGTTCCTGTTAAAGAAGGAGAAAATAAAAACACAGCTCGTGTAGAATGCTCATAAGAAACTGATTTTAATGCAGTTTGAAATTAATAATAAAACCCTAAGTTTCGTCACAGCGAAACAACTAAAATACTAGAAACTAAAAATATATATACAAACATCTTATTCTATGCCAAAAATGCCGACACAGCGACTGGCTTGCGATATAATTGGTACATCCAGCAGCTGGTAGAGCCAGCGGTCAATATGGTTGGTCCCAAACATTCAGTGACTGGAAGTGGAGTAGTGGCGTATAGCTAATTGTAGCATAATGTTGGTCGTCCGCCTTTTGAATCCATCACTCGCGCATCTCATGTGGCATGGCATAAATTAACTTACTCCAAAAGTTCGGATCATTCCGATTCAAATAGGTATTAAAATTCATATACAGCTTGAGTTCGCTATCCAATTCGTCAAAGTTCTCCACATCCGGATACACCACAACAATCAAGCGTTTGCATCTGTCCTGGGATGTGGCATGCAATGCCAGGCGAAACTCCAATCGACCCCACGACGACCTCACAAAGTTCTTCGTCATCAGTATGATAATGCGTTTCGAGTCCTCCACCGACTGACAAATGCAGGCGGGAATCGATTGACCCAGCTGCCAGTCTCGTTCGTAGTAACACAATCGGAACTTGTGCAATCCGTTCTCCAGCACCTCAATATACTCATCCACGAATTCGGCGTCCTTATGGGTGAAGGCCAGGAAACCATCGAATATCTTCTCCCTATCCATTTCCCTACGGGTAGACAGTCCCATGCACAGATTCTTGTCATAGAACCACATTTTGATGGACTCTTGAAAGTATTGCAGGCAGTTCAAGGTGAAAGTAAAGGCAATGATTGCTATTAAAAAGAAGACATAGCCAGGAATCTCCAGTGGGCAGACATCCTTCTCCTCCAACTTGACCAGCATGGTAGTATTATCTCGGCATTTGGCTTGACAGAGATCGTTGATGTTGCCTTCAAATTGCTTGGTAAATCGTAGAAAGTGTTTCTCCTCGCAGCTGCATATCCAGGGATTGTCGGAGATGGAGAGAGTTAGTTGGGATTGATGGGTGAGTAGGTCAACCATTTGCTGACTGAGTTTGTCCAATTGGTTACCGCGCACGTCTAGCAGGATCAGGTTAGAGGGAATGTTGTCAATTTTTCTGAGTTGATTGTGGGCCAAGTGAAGTTCCTTAAGTTCATCAAAGCCTTGGGGTAAGTTTTCCAATAGATTTGTCAGTTGATTATTTTCAAAGAGCAGCACGGAATGATTTGTTATGGGTAGTTCAGGAATCTCATTTAGAGCTTGATTTGAGCAATTTATCTTGAATTTTCCAGTGTCATAATCCAAGCAACAGAAACAGGATGTTGGACAATATTTCTGACCACTACAACGCAGTAAAGCAGCCTCATAATCCTTGAAGTGAAGATTTTGGAGAAAGGTAAGGAAATTTGTAAACTTACAACTGCATTCCCAGGGATTGTCTGATAGTTCTGTGGTCAAATTATGTGCTGAGAGGAACTGCGTCACTTTATCATCAAGTGCGTTGAGTTTATTGTTGCGGATATCCAAATAAGTGAGATGAGGCGGCAGTTGATTAACTGTGAGACTGGCTAGAAAGTTGTTCTTCAAGTGAAGTTCCTGCAGTGTGGAATTCCGGAGAGTATTTTGGGGCAAGACTTCCAGTTGATTGTCATCCATCAGAAGAATGGAGTTGCCCTTTATATTACTTGGAAGTGTTGGGAAATAGCTAAGGCTTTTACTGCTGCAATCGATTACAAATTGGTCCAAGGTGCCATTGAAACAACACATGCAGGGGTCCGGGCAGGGTCCGCTGAGGTGATGGTGAAGTACGGGCTCCTTATTCTTCTTGGTTAATTTGTTTAAATAAATTGTCAAATTTTTATTCTCACAATTGCTTATCCAGAGTATGCCAGCTTGTAAAAGTTGTGTTTGGTTTATCCGCTCTAAGAGAAAAATGGCCACCTGCTCATCGACTGTTTGGATGCTGTTATTTCTAATGTCCAGAAGAGTTAGTCCCGGAGGAATCTGATCAGCGTTTAAATTCGTCAGACTGTTGTTGGCTAAGTGAAGTTCCGTTAGATTTGCAAAACCAGGCCATGATATGTTTGGTAGGGTACTGAGTTTGTTTCTTTCAAACAACAGAACGGGATTGCCTGTTATTGGAACGGGTAACTCTGCTAATTCCATTAGTCCTTGGCCAATGCAGTTGATGAAAAACAATTTGCTGTAGAAATCCAAACTGCAATTGCAGCTCTGGGGGCAACGTCTATTATTTATGCCTATTGTGAATTCACAAGGTGGTCGAATTGAATATTGTGGTCTCCAAAAGCAAACAAATACTTTTAAGTTATTGCACGGGATGATACGTCCGGTAGAGTTTTCAATATCAAGTTCGATGGTTCTTAGCTTTGAATAATTTTGAAAATATGTAAGATCTATTTTATGATCAATTGAAAGATAAATCGTTTCTAAATTATTTTGTAGAGTGTCAGAACTGGAATAAATATTTTATTATTTAAATTGTAAGAACAACAAATAGTTTTTAAAAGATATTACCTTAAAAATGCAAAGTTCTTCACAATGCTGAACCGAACAGTCAAATGCTTTAAATTTTTCAGGTGCTCAAAGGTTGCTGCGGTGACTTTTTCCATATTACAATAGAAAATTTTTAATTCCGTTAAATTCGTTTGATTTTCTTCAAGTAAGAAACGGGGAATTTCATCTGAGTGCCAACAATAAATAAAAATATACTCCAAATTTGTTGTGTTTTGGCGTAAGTAATTATATATTAACTGATCATTTACAATTGAGCTGGATTTCACATGAATTTTTAACTGTTTCGCTCCTTGTGTATTGTCAATTTGATACTCTTCAAAGTCTAAATGTGGGGTTCGAAAGGTAATCCTAGATAAACTGCTTATCCCAAATGCTTGCATATACCGAATTGATGGTACTATATTTTGACCTTTGTCATCATGGTTATTAGTTACTGTTAGTTCAAAAAGCGACACTTTATCCGAGTTTAGTTTTATAAGCGAGTTTAAGTCCGGTTTAGATTTGTACCAAAATAGTTTTAAATGGTGCCCATCTAACTCAAGCTTGTAATTGTTTGCGATTATGGTGTTGCCCGTTTTAGAGCATGTTTTAGCACTTTCACTAACATTGCCAGTTGTACACGCATTGCCACAATAAAGTTCGCAATAATCCTCTCTGATATTTTCTAAGTAATTCTCGCCGCAAATTGTTCGGATTGTCAAAATTATTAAGAAAATGGAAAGTATATTTGGCGACATTTTGATGTCCGTGCAGAAACCGAATTCAAATTCAACTAAATGAACCTAAAGAATTTGGGAATAAGTAAACTCTCTGGCCGCCAGCATCGCAGAATTCCAAACAGCCGATCAGATCCCCAGGGACTTTGAAGCAAAATGTGGGCAAATCCCGCTCTACAATCGATCCATAAATATTATATCAAAATACTTGTACAAAAATTTAAAAATTTAGTTATAAAGTCGTTCAACCTCGACTGTAATGTAACTGTCAACATTTTTTTAGTTAATACTTTGAAAATATGTTCGAAGTCTAAAATTACTTGAAAATTACCTTAGAGTATACCTCAAATGTACCACTAAAATTCTGCAAAATGATTCGTTCGAAGGTTAGAATCCGTCGTGGGTTTAGGTTCAGTTAGCGGATCAATTTCTTAACTTATCGAATCCAATTTTTATGTTCGAATGTTAATTCATTTGTTATACCCTTGCAAAGGGTATTATAATTTTGCCCAGAAGTTTGCAACGCATAGAAATATTCATTTCCGACCCCATAAACTATATATATTCTTGATCAGGGCGACGAGCTGAGTCGATTGAGCTTTGTCCGTCCGTCTGTCTGTCTGTCCGTCTGTCTGTCTGTCTGTCTGTCTGTCTGTCTGTCTGTCTGTCTGTCTGTCTGTCCGTCTGTCTGTCGGTCTGTTTCTACGCAAACTAGTCTCACAGTTTTATAGCTATCGAGCTGAAATTTTGCACAGAGTCTTCTTTTTACTGCACGCTGCTAATATGTCGGAACCGACCGGATCGGATCACTATATCTTATAGCTGCCATAGGAACCATCGGTCGAAAAATGGGTTTTAGTGAGAAAAACTTTTTTGTTTTCAATGTTAACGTGATTAAACTCGGTCATTAATAATATTATATGCTTTCAAACAGATTTGCAAATTTTGGTCAAAATCGGATGACTATATCTTATAGCTGCCATAGGAACGATCGGTCGGAAAATGAGTCTTAGTGAAAAAAAACTTTTTTGTTTTTAAGTAAATCGTTCTTAAGGTCGGTGATTATTAATATTAAACGCTTTCAAACTAATTTGAAAAAGTTGATCGACATCGGGTGACTATATCTTATGGTTACCATAGGACCGATCGGTCGAACATGAGTCTTGGTAAAAAATTTTTATACTCTGTACCGAAGGTACATAGAGTATATTAAGTTTGTGCAAAAGTATGTAACAGGGAGAAGGAATCGTTTCCGACCCTGTAAAGTATATATATTCTTGATCAGCATCAACAACCGAGTCGATATAGCCATGTCCGTCTGTCCGTCTGTCCGTCTGTCTGTCTGTCTGTCTGTCCGTCTGTCTGTCCGTCCGTATGAACGAAGAGATCTCAGAGATGGTAAAAGATAGAGGTTTGACATGTATGGGACATATATTTCTTATACTTGCAGGCAGATCAAGTTTATTTTCAATTTTTGCCACGCCCCCTCCCGCCCCCGCAATTTGGAAAAAACTTCATATCTCCTACAGTTTTGGAGATAGATCGTTCGTTCCTTCTAGAGATACCTTGTAAACAAAATTATTTATCGATTTGCTGAAGGAATGATAAAGATCGGATGAACCATACTCAAGTTATGGGCAAAAAACGGCCAGTTAACACCAACCAACCCCCCACCAACAACCACAGCAACATACCCTAACCGTTCAACACAGGCAATCTTAGTGCGAGAGAGAAAGAGAGAGAGAGAGAGAGAAACTTAGAGAGCGCACCGCGTTGTGCGCGGGGTGTTAACTGGCCGTTTGACTCCTGAGCAAATGCGAGTGTAAGGGTACAGAGTATGTTATAGTCGGGCTGGACCGACTTTCTTTCTTGTTTTGTTTAGTTTTGTTAGCGTCCTTAAACTCGCTGATGACTTATTTTATATGCTTTCAAATAGATTCGCAAAATTGGGCCGAAATCGGATGACTATATCTTAAGGCTGCCATAGGGCCGATCGGTCGGAAATTGAGTCTTAGTGAGAAAAACTTTTTTCAGACGTTTATCTGTTGGAAAATAGGTTTTAGTTACAAAATTTTTTGATTTTTATGTAAGCGTTCTTAAACTGTGACATTTGCATTTGCAAGGGTATAAAAACTTCGGCACAGACAAAGTTAGCTTGGCCTTCTCGTTTTTAGATCGTATTTGTCTATATTTATACATTTGAAAAGTGTATTATAATTTTGCCCAGAAGTTTGCAACGCATAGAAATATTCATTTCCGACCCCTTAAACTATTAGGGTATTCACCAGCCCTCGTAAAAGCAAAAAGCGTAAACTCCAAAAGTTTACGATACAACAACAAAACACATAAGAAAAAAATTACCAACTTTTTGTTACCCTGGGGTATGCTTTTAAAATCGCTCGTAAAAGTGAAAAAACTTGAAGTGTTCAAAGTATCGGCTAAAAGTACTTAGTATCGTACTTATCTGATATAAGTCCGTCCGTATGAACGAAGAGATCTCAGAGATGGCAGAGATAGAGGTTTGACGTGTATGGGGCATATATTTCTTATACTTGCAGGCAGATCAAGTTTATTTTCAATTTTTACCACGCCCCCTCCCGCCCCAGCAATTCGGAAAAAACGTCATATCTCCTACAGTTTTGAAGGTAGATCGTTCGTACCTTCTAAAGATACCTTGTGAACATAATTATTTATCGATTTGCTAAAGGAATGATAAAGATCGGATGAACGATACTCAAGTTATGAGCAAAAAACGGCCAGTAAACACCCAACAAAACACCACCCACCCACCACCGCAGCATTCTACTGAACGGCAATCTTAGTGAGAGAGAGAGAGAGAGAGAGTGAAACTTAGAGATGAGCGCGTATAACTCGAGAGCAAATGCGAGCTGCGACGTTAAGGGTACAGAGTATGTTATAGTCGGGCTTGACCGACTTTCTTTCTTGTTTTTTTAAAAAAAGCCCAAAACTATGGCCGAGGTCAGAAAAGAAGTCAATCACAAACGATAATAAGGGGAAATAAAAATGCAGCTCCATGGTTCGAACCCACGTTTTACCGTCTATGAGTTATGCATGCAGTGCTCAACACCGCTCAGGCGTCTGAAATTATTTGTAAATAGTAAGTATTGAATTTCAATTAACATCAAAACTTACAGCCTGTCAAAAACAACTGATTTACGCGAAAAATTACGAGGGTAAATTGCGTCGCGTAAATTTACACAATTACGCTTTTACGCGGGCTGGTGAATACCCCATATATATGTTCTTGATCAGCATGACAAGCTGAGTCGATTAAGTTTTGTTCGTCCGTCTGTCTGTTTCTACGCGAACTAATCCCTGAGTTTGGAAGCTATCGAGCTGAAATTTGGCACAGTGTCTTCTTTTAGCTGGATAACTATAGTTATAGAAGTATACTTCTTGTAGCTGGCACAGAAACGATCGGTCGGAAAATGGGTTTTTTGTTTTCAATGTTAGCGTTCTTCAACTTCGTCATTATAAATATTATATTATAATTTTTCAAACTAACTGATTTGGTCGAAGTCGCTCACCGTTGAAGCGAGCTTTTTCAAGTGTATCAAAACTTCGGCACAGACGAAGTTAGCTTTGCTTTCTCGTTTTTCTTTTTTTTTATAACTTGACCATCGTTAATCCGATCTCTACCAATCCTTTGGTGGATCCATAGAAAATACTCATTACTAAATATGTCTGGAAGATACTACAAAACTGTGGGAGCTATGACATTTTTTTCAAATTGGGAGGATGGCAGGGGGGAGTGCCAAAAATGGAAAATACACTTGATCTCATACATGTCGCACTTCTATCTCTTAACATCTTTGAGATTTGTTTGTTCACTCGGACTGACGGGCAGACGGACATGGCTGTATAGACTCGACTGTTTTTGCTAATCAATAATTTATATACTTTAAAGGGCCCTTCTAATTGTTACATAAATTTTCATAAACTTAATATACCCTGTGTACCTTTGGTACAGGGTATAATTATTTTTTCCAATCAAAAATGTTGTTCAGATTTTATATTTCCTGTTGGGACGGCGAGTTCTTGGGATAACCAAACTTGATTGGCCGCAATTAAAAAGCAATTAGTAATCCTATAATCATATGGAAGTCAAAAGCCTTCAAAGCATGCCCGCAAAATTAGGCATATGTTATACATCTGGGATTGAAAAAAAAAATAGAGAAAAGTTAACTTACGCTCCGCCGAAGTTTATATACCCTTGCAGCTGATATAATTTATATAAATAAAGGTTTTTAAATGATTTTCATTCAACAATTTAATTTTCCTTTTGAACTATGCTCTTGGAGCGATTTCCCAAACTGACCAATAGATGGCGAATCCACTGTGATCATTTGGCTGTTTATATGGCAGATATTTAATATATTCTTGCGATTTGCAATAAACTTGACAAATTGTGCTGAAGCAGATAATATTTTTAACTTTTTTGGCTGCTAACAAAAAAAGTTTTTCTTACTTAAACTGGTTTTCGACCATTATAGTCATCAGATTTGGATCAAACTTAACAGTATTATGTGGAAGCAATAACAAGTTTGGGTGCGATAGCATTGAATAAAGTTTTTCTTACTAAGACTATTTTTCACACCTATCTTTTTTATGGCTGTAAATGGTTGTTTGATTGTAATCAAACTTGGTGGAATTATGTAAAGCCTAGAAAACTAATGATTACGAAGTTTGGGGAGGTTGGAATTGAGAACAAACAAGTGTTTCTTTGTAAATGTAAGGGTACAGAGTATGTTATAGTCGGGCTTGACCGACTTTCTTTCTTGTTTTTTTTTCGCGATCCCAACAGTTCAGCTCCTAATGCTGATCAAAACAAAGATGGTTCTTTCTCTGGAAAATTTGAATATACCCTCTGCAAGGGTATACAAATATGCATAAATACAGTAGTCTAACTGAAACAATGGGAAATTTTGTTTACTACTGTTTCCTGTGCGTCGCGCACTCTCACATTTTGTATTCCCTGTTGGGACCGCGAGTTCTTTCGATAACCAAAATTAATGGAACTCAATTAAAAAACCATTTGATAGTTATTTGTATATGGGTGGCAGATGGTTATTTAGCCAAGTCACCTGGAAGTTAGACTTTTGGTTATTTTTGTTTAAAAAAAATTGTTTAAAAAAGTTAATTTATTTTACTTAAAAAAAAAAAAACAACTAATATACCCCAAAACAAGAAAGAAAGTCGTTCAAGCCCGACTATAACATACTCTATACCAGAGATGGGCGCGTCGCGACGTTCACAATGCACACGAAGGCAGCGCTGCCTCGTGTGCATTGTGAACATCGCGACGCGCCCATCTCTGCTCTATACCCTTAATATCGCAGCTCGCATTTGCTCACGAGTTATGCGGGGCTCATCTTTAAGTTTCTCTCTCTCACTAAGATTGCCTCTGTTGAACGGAATGCTGGGGTTATGGGTGGGGGGTGTTAACTGGCCGTTTTTTGTCTCATAACTTGAGTATCGTTCATCCGATCTTTATCATTTCTTCAGCAAATCGAAAAATAATTTTAATTGCTAGATATCTCTAGAAGGTACAAACAATCTATCATCAAATCTGTGGGAGATATGACGTTTTTTCCGAATTGGGGTGGCGAGAGGGGGCGTGGCAAAAATTGAAAATAAACTTGATCTGCCTGCAAGTATAAGAAATATATCTCCCATACATGTCAAACCTCTATCTCTTACCATCTCTGAGATCTCTTCGTTCATACGGACGGAGGGACGGACGGACAGACGGACATGGCTATATCGCCTCGGCTGTTGATGCTGATCAAGAATATATATACTTTATGGGGTATGATTCCTTCTCTCTGTTACACAAACCTAATATGCTCTGAATACCTTTGGAACATAGTATAAAAATCAAAGGCATAAAAGTCATGCTCCCAGTTTCAATTTTGCGATTTCAAAATCGCAAAATTTTTGCTAAAGCGAATATGGTAGCATGTCTGATAGTTTATATTTTTGTCACAAAATTGTTTCAGCAGTTTTTTAAAAGTGAAAACTACTTAAGTGCGAAATTTTCCCTCTATTTAAGTTACATCTCTAGCTGTTGTTGTTGTTGTTGTTGACTTGGTGCTTCTTTTTGGCCTAGACCTGACCGGCAGTCTTCACTTGTTTGGGCAATGGGCAATTTAATGGCTCAGCAATTGGCTGACTGGCTCCTCTGACTCTGACTTCGACTCCTCCTTGTCCTCGTTTTGGCACTTTGGCCGTCTTTTGTCGTTGTCTTTGGCAACCTGAGTATGATTTATGTTAGTTGAGGTTGCGACTGCTGCAACTCACAGTGGCAAATTTTCTTAAAATTAGTTGAATAAACTAGAAAATTAAAAAAATGAAAGATATGTTATCTTATACGATCTCTGGTTACATCATTGCAGCGATAGTAATTAATTATTATGGGGTGCAAGCAGAAAGGCAAACTACTTTAACCAATCTAAGCCAACGATGGTCTCGCCTTGCCCGCAGAGGCCGAAGACATATTGCTATCTACACAAGAGAAGGTCGAAGCTAATTCCAATCGCACACCCATACACTCTCACTTTTTGGCCTCGCTCTTCTTGACCAACGCTGATCTAAATTATAGGATTATACTCACCCAATTTGGACCAAATTTTGAGATTTTTTTTTCAAAATCATATATTTTTCCCCAAGAGTTCTCCTAAATCAAGCCACTGTGCGACTGCTGCTTGGATTTCGTGACGATTCCCGTTGAAGAGTCTTGGAAAACATGCTTTTCTTTATGTGGATCATTTTTCTTTTTGGCCAGCGGCGCATTGGTTTCTGCGTTATTGTATTTTCATATATATATATACATTTTTATATTGTGCTTAATTTGCCTGCCTACCTGCCTGCCCGGCTGCACCTGATCCGGGCGATCGTCCAACAAGTTCGTTAATTTCACATGGAGGCAGGCAAATGACTTGGACTTCAGAGTTTGTGTGCCCATTAGTGCACAGTGCTGTTGCTGCTCCTCCTCCTCATCCTCCTCCTGCACTTGGCGCGGTCGCGGCCTTTTCTTTTGTCAATTTCCAGACATTTGCCATTCGAGTGGAACCTAGCAAAAGATGAGAATGAGATTTATGTTACTTGGGGTGTCATTTTAACTTAATGGCTTATGCTTATACATCGGTTCGGATTCGGAGTTCGCGGACTGGGACTCCTCCTCGCAGGTGAATTCTGGCCCCGGGCTTTGGCAAATTTATGACTTCAGCTTTTAAATTGGTTTATGGCAATTTCCTTGGCACCCACACAATGACAAACCGAGCTTCAATTTACACACATGTTCATTTATTATACACAAATCCGCAAGGCCAAAATCCAACAATTTTGCAGCCAAGCGAAATCTACTTAGTGATGGGCA
>JBAMBO010000203.1:0-31717 GCA_037044535.1 Lordiphosa magnipectinata | reverse complement strand
ATTTAGAAAATTTAACCTTGTTTCATGAAACATTGCTGTATAAGCAACCAGCTCATTTTGATGTTTGTTTTTGCAACTGTTTTGGAACTCGAGCCAGCTAAACTCGCTAATAAAGTGTGAATTTACAATTAATAAGTTAGTTAGTTAGTTCTCTGGTAACCGATATTAAACTTTCCATAACATTTTTTTTTCAAGTTCCAGGAATACCCTTATTAAATGTGCACTCACTTAAATTCAATTAAACAGCTGGCCGCACAAGTGCTGCCCATCACTAAGTAGATTTCGCTTGGCTGCAAAATTGTTGAAATCACATTTTGGCCTTGCGGATTTGTGTATAATAAATGAACATGTGTGTAAATTGAAGCTCGGTTTGTCATTGTGTGGGTGCCAAGGAAATTGCCATAAACCAATTTAAAAGCTGAAGTCATAAATTTGCCAAAGCCCGGGGCCAGAATTCACCTGCGAGGAGTCCCAGCCCGCGAACTCCGAATCCGAACCGATGTATAAGCATAAGCCATTAAGTTAAAATGACACCCCAAGTAACATAAATCTCATTCTCATCTTTTGCTAGGTTCCACTCGAATGGCAAATGTCTGGAAATTGACAAAAGAAAAGACCGCGACCGCGCCAAGTGCAGGAGGAGGATGAGGAGGAGGAGCAGCAACAGCACTGTGCACTAATGGGCACACAAACTCTGAAGTCCAAGTCATTTGCCTGCCTCCATGTGAAATTAACGAACTTGTTGGACGATCGCCCGGATCAGGTGCAGCCGGGCAGGCAGGTAGGCAGGCAAATTAAGCACAATATAAAAATGTTGTATATATATATATATATATGAAAATACAATAACGCAGAAACCAATGCGCCGCTGGCCAAAAAGAAAAATGATCCACATAAAGAAAAGCATGTTTTCCAAGACTCTTCAACGGGAATCGTCACGAAATCCAAGCAGCAGTCGCACAGTGGCTTGATTTAGGAGAACTCTTGGGGAAAAATATATGATTTTGAAAAAAAATCTCCAAATTTGGTCCAAATTGGGTGAGTATTTCCTATAGCTTCTTCCTATAATTTAGATCAGCGTTGGTCAAGAAGAGCGAGGGTGTGCGATTGGAATTAGCTTCGACCTTCTCTTGTGTAGATAGCAATATGTCTTCGGCCTCTGCGGGCAAGGCGAGACCATCGTTGGCTTAGATTGGTTAAAGTAGTTTGCCTTTCTGCTTGCACCCCATAATAATTAATTACTATCGCTGCAATGATGTAACCAGAGATCGTATAAGATAACATATCTCTTACTTTTTTTTTATTTTCTAGTTTATTCAACTAATTTTAAGAAAATTTGCCACTGTGAGTCGCAGCAGTCGCAACCTCAACTAACATAAATCATACTCAGGTTGCCAAAGACAACGACAAAAGACGGCCAAAGTGCCAAAACGAGGACAAGGAGGAGTCGAAGTCAGAGTCAGAGGAGCCAGTCAGCCAATTGCTGAGCCATTAAATTGCCCATTGCCCAAACAAGTGAAGACTGCCGGTCAGGTCTAGGCCAAAAAGAAGCACCAAGTCAACAACAACAACAGCTAGAGATGTAACTTAAATAGAGGGAAAATTTCGCACTTAAGTAGTTTTCACTTTTAAAAAACTGCTGAAACAATTTTGTGACAAAAATATAAACTATCAGACATGCTCCCATTTTCACTTTAGCAAAAATTTTGCGATTTTGAAATCGCAAAAGTGAAACTGGGAGCATGGCTTTTATGCCTTCGGTTTTTATACCATGTTCCAAAGGTATTCAGAGCATATTAAGTTTGTGTAACAGAGAGAAGGAATCATACCCCATAAAGTATATATATTTTTGATCAGCATCAACGGCCGAGTCGATATAGCCATGTCCGTCTGTCTGTCTGTCCGTCCGTCCGTATAAACGAAGAGATCTCAGAGTTGGTAAGAGATAGAGGATTGACATGTATGGGAGATATATTTCTTATACTTGCAGGCAGATCAAGTTTAATTTCAATTTTTTCCACGCCCCCTCTCGCCACCGAAATTCGGAAAAAACGTCATATCTCCCACAGATTTGAAGATAGATTGTTTGTACCTTCTAGAGATATCTAGCAATCAAAATTATTTTTCGATTTGCTGAAGAAATAATAAAGATCGGATGAACGATACTCAAGTTATGAGACAAAAAACGGCCAGTTAACACCCCCCACCCATAACCCCAGCATTCCGTTCAACAGAGGTAAGCTTTGTGAGAGAGAGAAACAGAGATGAGCCCGCATAACTCGTGAGCAAATGCGAGGTGCGATATTAAGGGTATAGAGTAAGTTATGGTCGGGCTTGAACGACTTTCTTTCTTGTTTTGGGGTATATTAGTTGTTTTTTTTTTAAGTAAAATAAATTAACTTTTTTAAACAATTTTTTTAAAACAAAAATAACCAAAAGTCGAACTTCTAGGTGACTTGGCTAAATAACCATCTGCCACCCATATACAAATAACTATCAAATGGTTTTTTAATTGAGTTCCATTAATTTTGGTTATCGGAAGAACTCGCGGTCCCCACAGGGAATACAAAATGTGAGAGTGCGCGACGCACAGGAAACAGTATTAAACAAAATTTCCCATTGTTTCAGTTAGACTACTGTATTTATGCATATTTGTATACCCTTGCAGAGGGTATATTCAAATTTTCCAGAGAAAGAACCATCTTTGTTTTGATCAACGTTAGGAGCTGAACTGTTGGGACCGCACAAAAAAAACAAGAAAGAAAGTCGGTCAAGCCCGACTATAACATACTCTGTACCCTTACATTTACAGAGAAACACTTCTTTGTTCTCAATTCCAACGTCCCCAAACTTCGTAATCATTAGTTTTCTAGGCTTTACATAATTCCACCAAGTTTAATTACAATCAAACAACCATTTACAGCCATAAAAAAGATAGGTGTGAAAAATAGTCTTAGTAAGAAAAACTTTATTCAATGCTGCATAATACTGTTAAGTTTGATCCAAAACTGATGACTATAATGGTCGAAAACCAGTTTAAGTGAGAAAAACTTTTTTTGTTAGCAGCCAAAAAAGTTAAAAATATTATCTGCTTCAGCACAATTTGTCAAGTTTATTGCAAATGGCAAGAATATATTAAATACCTGCCATATAAACAGCCAAATGATCACAGTGGATTCGCCATCTATTGGTCAGTTTGGGAAATCGCTCCAAAAGCATTGTTCAAAAGGAAAATTAAATTGTTGAATGAAAATCATTTAAAACCAACTGCAAGGGTATATAAACTTCGGCGGAGCGTAAGTTAACTTTTCTCTATTTTTTTTTCAATCCCATATGTATAACATATGCCTAATTTTGCGGGCATACTTTGAAGGCTTTTGACTTCCATATCTTTATAGGATTACTAATTGCTTTTTAATTGCGGCCAATCAAATTTGGTTATCCCAAGAACTCGCCGTCCCAACAGGGAATATAAAATCTGAATAACATTTTTGATTGGAAAAAATATTTATACTCTGTACGAAAGGTACACAGAGTATATTAAGTTTATGAAAATTTATGTAACAATTAGAAGGACCCTTTAAAGTATATATATTTTTGATCAGCAACAACAGTCGAGTCTATACAGCCATGTCCCTCTGCCCGTCAGTCCGAGTGAACAAACAAATCTCAAAGATGTTAAGAGATAGAAGTGCGACATGTATGAGATCAAGTTTATTTTCCATTTTTGCCACTCCCCCCTGCCATCCTCCCAATTTGAAAAAAATGTCATAGCTCCCACAGTTTTGTAGTATCTTCCAGACATATTTAGTAATGAGTATTTTCTATGGATCCACCAAAGGATTGGTAGAGATCGGATTAACGATGGTCAAGTTACAAAAAAAAAGAAAAACGAGAAAGCAAAGCTAACTTCGTCTGTGCCGAAGTTTTGATACACTTGAAAAAGCTCGCTTCAACGGTTAGCGATTTGAAAAATTATAATATTAATAAAAACCGAGTTTAAGAACGCTAACATTGAAAACAAAAAACCCATTTTCCGACCGATCGTTTCTGTGCCAGCTACAAGAAGTATACTTCTATAACTATAGTTATCCAGCTAAAAGAAGACACTGTGCCAAATTTCAGCTCGATAGATTCCAAACTCAGGGACTAGTTCGCACAGAAACAGACAGACGGACGAACAAAATTTAATCGACTCAGCTTGTCATGCTGATCAAGAATATATGTATATATATAGGGTATTCACCAGCCCGCGTAAAAGCGTAATTGTGTAAATTTACGCGACGCAATTTACCCTCGTAATTTTTCGCGTAAATCAGTTGTTTTTGACAGGCTGTAAGTTTTGATGTTAATTGAAATTCAATACTTACTATTTACAACTAATTTCAGACGCCTGAGCGGTGTTGAGCACTGCATGCATATCTCATAGACGGTAAAACGTGGGTTCGAACCATGGAGCTGCATTTGTATTTCCCCTTATTATCGTTTGTGATTGACTTCTTTTCTGACCTCGGCCATAGTTTTGGGCATTTAAAAAAAAAAAAAAAAGAAGAAATATAATAGATCCACCATATTTTACCGAGATTCGAGCCGGAATATCAAAAAATACAAGGCGACAATCCAATCCACTCAGCCAATGGCTACACAGAAAAACATGTATCTAAATTTTTATATCAGATAAGTACGATACTAAGTACTTTTAGCCGATACTTTGAATACTTCAAGGTTTTTCGCTTTTACGAGCGATTTTAAAAGCATACCCCAGGGTAACAAAAAGTTGGTAATTTTTTTCTTATGTGTTTTGTTGTTGTATCGTAAACTTTTGGAGTTTACGCTTTTTGCTTTTACGAGGGCTGGTGAATACCCTAATCGTTTAAGGGGTCGGAAATGAATATTTCTATGCGTTGCAAACTTCTGGGCAAAATTATAATACATTTTTCAAATGTATAAATATCAGAGCTCGCAAATAACCCTCAACACTTTTTTCAGTGCGATCAGCCCACTAACAAAACAGAAAAAACAAAGACGACTCAGTCTCTCACTGAGCAAAACACTTTTTTCCCTCATGTGTTTTCTGTTTCGCATTTACGGTTGATCAAAACAAACGAGACAGACCGTCAATAACAACTGAGAGGAACACTTGTGAGCGAGCGCTCACGCAAAAACTGTCTTCAAATGAGCAAAACACAAAAAGTGTCAGCAAAAAGTGTTATTTGTTTTGTTCGTATGGTAGGCGGTGGGCTTATGTACTATATGTACAATGTACTAAATAAATATATTTAAATAAATATAATTAAGTAAATATGGTTTTTAGGCGTTAAGCAATCACCAAAAACTAGTATTTTCTGCATATCATTTGATAGGTTAATAATAATAAGTTTCTCCATACTACACATATGTACAAAGATCGTTGACTGAGACAAACACACTCACACACACAGGCATCCCAGTCACAAACTCGCTTACATTCTTCGAAGACACTTTGGAAGTCGGCTCTCGGCAAAACGGTCAGTGAAAGACATGAGCAAAATAGAAACCAAAAAAGCGATCTTTGGTTGAGCGAAAACAGCTATTGAGCAAAACAGAATTAAAAGTGTCTATTTGCAACTTCTTTTCGATGTGTCTGTAACAGAACAGTTTTACACAGCCACGCTGTTAGTGTTAACAGTTTTTTGCGAGCTCTGATAAATATAGACAAATACAATCTAAAAACGAGAAGGCCAAGCTAACTTTGTCTGTGCCGAAGTTTTTATACCCTTGCAAATGCAAATGTCACAGTTTAAGAACGCTTACATAAAAATCAAAAAATTTTGTAACTAAAACCTATTTTCCAACAGATAAACGTCTGAAAAAAGTTTTTCTCACTAAGACTCAATTTCCGACCGATCGGCCCTATGGCAGCCTTAAGATATAGTCATCCGATTTCGGCCCAATTTTGCGAATCTATTTGAAAGCATATAAAATAAGTCATCAGCGAGTTTAAGGACGCTAACAAAACTAAACAAAAATTTTTTTTACCAAGACTCATGTTCGACCGATCGGTCCTATGGCAACCATAAGATATAGTCACCAGATGTCGATGAACTTTTTGAAATTAGTTTGAAAGCGTTTATTATTAATAATCACCGACCTTAAGAACGATTTACTTAAAAACAAAAAAGTTTTTTTTCACTAAGACCCATTTTCCGACCGATCGGTCCTATGGCAGCTATAAGATATAGTCATCCGATTTAGACGAAAGTATGCAAATCTGTTTGAAAGCATATAATATTATTAATGACTGAGTTTAATGACGATAACATTGAAAACAAAAAAGTTTTGCTCACTAAAACCCATTTTTCGACCGATGGTTCCTATGGCAGCTATAAGATATAGTGATCCGATCCGGTCGGTTCCGACATATTAGCAGCGTGCAGTAAAAAGAAGACTCTGTGCAAAATTTCAGCTCGATAGCTTTAAAACTGAGAGACTAGTTTGCGTAGAAACAGACGGACAGACAGACAGACAGACGGACAGACAGACAGACGGACGGACAAAGCTCAATCGACTCAGCTCGTCGCCCTGACCAAGAATATATATAATTTATGGGGTCGGAAATGAATATTTCTATGCGTTGCAAACTTCTGGGCAAAATTATAATACCCTTTGCAAGGGTATAACAAATGAATTAACATTCGAACATAAAACTTGGATTCGATAAGTTAAGAAATTGATCCGCTAACTGAACCTAAACCCACGACGGATTCTAACCTTCGAACGAATCATTTTGCAGAATTTTAGTGGTACATTTGAGGTATACTTTAAGGGAAGTTTCAAGTAATTTTAGACTTCGAACATATTTTCAAAGTATTAACTAAAAAAATGTTGACAGTTACATTACAGTCGAGGTTGAACGACTTTATAACTAAATTTTTAAATTTTTGTACAAGTATTTTGATATAATATTTATGGATCGATTGTAGAGCGGGATTTGCCCACATTTTGCTTCAAAGTCCCTGGGGAACTGATCGGCTGTTTGGAATTCTGCGATGCTGACGGCCAGAGAGTTTACTTATTCCCAAATTTTTTTGGTTTATTTAGTTGAATTTGAATTCGGTTTCTGTACGGACATCAAAATGTCGCCAAATATAGTTTCCATTTTCTTAATAATTTTGACAATCCGAACAATTTGCGGCGAGAATTACTCAGAAAATATCAGAGAGGATTATTGCGAACTTTATTGTGGCAATGCGTGTACAACTGGCAATGTTAGTGAAAGTGTTAAAACATGCTCTAAAACGGGCAACACCATAATCGCAAACAATTACAAGCTTGAGTTAGATGGGCATCATTTAAAACTATTTTGGTACAAATCTAAACCGGACTTAAACTCGCTTATAAAACTAAACTCGGATAAAGTGTCGCTTAAATATCTAAAAGTAACTAATAAACATGATGACAAAGGTCAAAATGTAGTACCATCAATTCGGTATATGCAAACATTTGGGATAAGCAGTTTATCTAGCTGTATCTTTCAAACCCTACATTTAGACTTTGAAGAGTATCAAATTGACATTACACAAGGAGCGAAAACTTTAGTAATTTCTGTGAAATCCAGCTCAATTGTAAATGATCAGTTTATATATAATTACTTACGCCAAAACACAACAAATTTGGTGGATATTTATATTTATTGTTGGTCGTCATATAAAATTCCCCGTATCTTATTTGAAGAAAATCAAACGAATTTAACGAAATTAGAAATTGTAAAATGTAACATGGAAAAAGTCACCGCAGCAACCTTTGAGCACCTGAAAAATCTAAAGCATTTGGCTGTTTGGTTCAGCATTGTGAAGGACTTTGCATTTTTAAGGTAATATCTTTTAAAAACTATTTGTTGTTCTTACAATTAAAAGATTAAAATATTTATTCCAGTTCTGACACTCTACAAAATAATTTGGAAACGATTCGACTTTCAATTGATCATAAAATAGATCTTAAATATTTTCAAAATTATTCAAAGCTAAGAACCATCAAACTTGATATTAAAAACTCAACCCGACGTATCCTTCCGTGCAATAATTTAAAAGCATTTGTTTGCTTTTGGAGACCACTATATTATATTCGACCACCTTGTGAATTCACAATTGGCATAAATAACAGACGTTGCCCCCAGAGCTGCAATTGCAGTTTACATTTCTACAGCAAATTGTTTTTCATCAACTGCACAGGCCAAGGACTAATGGAATTAGCAGAGTTACCCGTTCCAATAACAGGCAATCCCATTCTGTTGTTTGAAAGAAACAAACTTGGAACCCTACCAAACATATCATGGCCTGGCTTTGCAAATTTAACGGAACTTCATTTATCCAACAACAGTCTGACGAATTTAAACGTTGCTCAGATTCCTCCGGGACTAACTCTTCTGGACATTAGAAATAACAGCATCCAAACAGTCGATGAGAAGGTAGCCATATTTCTCTTAGAGCGGATAAACCAAACACAACTTCTACAAGCTGGCATACTCTGGATAAGCAAGTGTGAGAATACAAATTTGACAATTTATTTAAACAAATTAACCAAAAAGAATAAGGAGCCCGTACTTCACCATCACCTCAGCGGACCCTGCCCGAACCCCTGCATGTGTTGTTTCAATGGCACCTTGGACCAATTTGTAATCGATTGCAGCAGTAAAAGTCTTAGCTATTTCCCAACACTTCCAAGTAATATAAAGGGCAACTCTATTCTTCTGATGGATGACAACCAACTGGAAGTCTTGCCCCAAAATACTCTCCGGAATTCCACACTGCGGGAACTTCACTTGAAGAACAACTTTCTAGCCAGTCTCACAGTTAATCAACTGCCGCCTCATCTCACTTATTTGGATATCCGCAACAATAAACTCAACGCACTTGATGATAAAGTGACGCAGTTCCTCTCAGCACATAATTTGACCACAGAACTATCAGACAATCCCTGGGAATGCAGTTGTAAGTTTACAAATTTCCTTACCTTTCTCCAAAAACGTCACTCCAAAGATTATGTAGCTGCTTTACTGCGTTGTAGTGGTCAGAAATATTGTCCAACATCCTGTTTCTGTTGCTTGGATTATGACACTGGAAAATATAAAATAAATTGCTCAAATCAGGCTCTAAATGAGATTCCTGAACTACCCATAACAAATCATTCCGTGCTGCTCTTTGAAAATAATCAACTGACAAATCTATTGGAAAACTTACCCCAAGGCTTTGATCAACTCAAGGAACTTCACTTGGCCCACAATCAACTCCGAAAAATTGACAACATTCCCTCTAACCTGATCCTGCTAGACGTGCGCGATAACCAATTGGACAAACTCAGTCAGCAAATGGTTGACCTACTCACCCATCAATCCCAACTAACTCTCTCCATCTCCGACAATCCCTGGATATGCAGCTGCGAGGAGAAACACTTTCTACGATTTACCAAGCAATTTGAAGGCAACATCAACGATCTCTGTCAAGCCAAATGCCGGGATAATACTACCATGCTGGTCAAGTTGGAGGAGAAGGATGTCTGCCCACTGGAGATTCCTGGCTATGTCTTCTTTTTAATAGCAATCATTGCCTTTACTTTCACCTTGAACTGCCTGCAATACTTTCAAGAGTCCATCAAAATGTGGTTCTATGACAAGAATCTGTGCATGGGACTGTCTACCCGTAGAGAAATGGATAGGGAGAAGATATTCGATGGTTTCCTGGCCTTCACCCATAAGGACGCCGAATTCGTGGATGAGTATATTGAGGTGCTGGAGAACGGATTGCACAAGTTCCGATTGTGCTACTACGAACGAGACTGGCAGCTGGGTCAATCGATTCCCGCCTGCATTTGTCAGTCGGTGGAGGACTCGAAACGCATTATCATACTGATGACGAAGAACTTTGTGAGGTCGTCGTGGGGTCGATTGGAGTTTCGCCTGGCATTGCATGCCACATCCCAGGATAGATGCAAACGCTTGATTGTTGTGGTGTATCCGGATGTGGAGAACTTTGACGAATTGGATAGCGAACTTAAGCTGTATATGAATTTTAATACCTATTTGAATCGGAATGATCCGAACTTTTGGAGTAAGTTAATTTATGCCATGCCACATGAGATGCGCGAGTGATGGATTCAAAAGGCGGACGACCAACCTTCTGCCCCTACTCCACTTCCAGTCACTGAATGTTTGGGACCAACAATATTGACCGCTGGCTCTACCCGCTGCTGGATGTACCAATTATATCGCAAGCCAGTCGCTGTGTCGGCATTTTTGGCATAGAATAAGATGTTTGTATATATATTTTTAGTTTCTAGTATTTTAGTTGTTTCGCTGTGACGAAACTTAGGGTTTAATTATTAATTTCAAACTGCATTAAAATCAGTTTCTTATGAGCATCATACACGAGATTTGTTTTTATTTCCTCCTTCTTTAACAGGAACCTAATTAATAAATAAATTCAATTGGTTATGGAATTTATTTGTTCTTTGCTTAATTTCAATTAAAATAGTTGAGAGAATTTGGGTTTTGCATTATTTTAGTAACTTTTTTGCAGATACTGAACTGAACTCCCTCCCTTTGCCACATTCGAACATCATGAATTGTCGACGAACAGTTTTATCACAGCATATTTTCACATCTTGCTTGCCTGCCGTTCTTATTTGTTTTGATAAACTCAAAATGTTGAAAATTCTTACATTGCGTCGATTTTTACCGACGACGTATTCACTGTTAAGAAGTGGACCCAAAAGGTCTGTAGCTAAGGATAGCCCAGGGTAAAGACCCTAGAGTTCTAGAAAAGAGGTTTATGCAAACAGAACTATAGAGTTAATATTTCTTTCTTACAGCGATTTACACTTACTAAAAATGAAATGAAACAATAGTTCTTTTGATCAGATATTTTTGGTGAAATCTAATCATTGTTGTTGTTACAGCATGTTATATGTATGGTACTCACATGCCATCTCACAAAAAAAAAAATTGTGATGAAAACTCAACTTTTCAAAGGCTTATCAAATAGTGGTCGGGCGTGGCGTACCAGTCGTATGTGTGGCGGCTGGTGCGGGAGGTTGTGTGGGTTCGATCCCGCCTCGGACCATCTAATAGAAAAAGTTTTTTCTTTCTTTAGAAAAAAGCTTTTACACACCCGATCACCTTCACCAGCTACTGGCGCCAGCTGTGAAGTAACTAGCCATTAAAAAGCAAATTCTCTAATTATTGCCGTTCGGATTCGGCGTTAAACTGTAGATTCCTTTCTCTTGTGCGAAAAATTATAAGCACACACGCCAAGAGATTGAGAGAAGCTTGGCCTTGGCCCCTCCTGGAGGTGCTGTTTGAGCCAATTTTACTTTTACTTTTACTTATCAAATTTGGCTAAGGATTTTAATTTTTATAAGATAACCTCAAACTAAGAACAATCTAATTGTATGTCTCAGAGGTTGTTGATACCTCAAGAAATAAAATTCTATCTACCGGAAATGGATAACCAACTTAAATTGTGAAAATATTCCAAAAACACTTCCTAATGACTAGACATCGGATTTTATGCACTTTTTTAAATGAAAATCTGGAATTATACTAATTAAATAACCCACTTTACTTTGAAAACTGCATATTCAATATATGCCAATTTAAAAAAATGTATTTAAATGGCGAAATTTGCAAAAATTCTCATTCTTGAGCTTAGATAATTATAAAAAATAGATAGATTTGAAATGTAGACGGTTAAATGAAAGTTGTAGACCAAGCAAACGAAAGGTGTACCTTGAAACTTTTAAAATATTGGGAAATTTCTAAATTGTTCATTCATTTCAGAATTTTATGAAGATTTTATAGACGGCTACCGAGTACACCAGTAAATAAAACAGATGTGGAACAAATGGTCAAAAAAATTGCGAAATTTCTAAAATTCTCATTTGAGTTTGGATTATCATAAAGAGGAGCAAACCGGCGGGTAAATAGGAGGAGTAGATCAATTGTTTAAGAAAATGGCGAAATTTGCAATATTTTCAAAGGACCTAAGATAACTATGAAGGTTGGATAGATGGCAATTGAAGAGGTTTAGACCAAAAACCGCAAAATTTGTCAAAATTTTCATTTGAGTATTTACGAAAGCGCAGGCGTTGGTAAATAAGAGGTGTAGATTGAACAGGTCAAAATTTGCAAATTTTTCGTATGGAAGTGTAGACCGAACTGTCCAAAAAATCGCGAAATTTCCAAAATTATTATTTGAGCTTAGATTTTTCGCAAAATTTTATGAGTTTTGGGAATTATTAAGATTTTATAGATGGCACTTGTAGACGCGTAAACGGTAAGATCAAACGGTCCAATAAGTTGCGAAATTTACAATTTACGGGTAAATTGACGGGTAAAGATCAAGCGGTCCAAAAATCCGGGTCCTTTAAAAACCGAACAGTTAAAAAACTCACCATTTTTGATTTCAATAAAAAAAAATCCGAAATTAGTTCTCGACACGTAATTTGCGGTTTTACAAAAAAAATGTTTGTTAATTTTATAAACAATTTCAAAAATCGTCAAAAACGGAAAAATGGAAAAAAAGGGTTTTTTAAAAACTGGATTTTTCAGGTTTGGTTTATCGGACAGGTTTCGTGTTGATATTGCTGAATAGTATTTTGCTGTATCTGCTTAAATCACAATTTAATACATTTTTAAATTATTTAATAATATTAAGTAATTGTTGCTAAATTTTATATATAATTTTGGGAGGTGGGAGGTGCTAACTGGCCGTTTTTTGCTCATAACTTGAGTATCGTTCATCCGATCTTTATCATTCCTTCAGTAAATCGATAAATAATTTTGATTACTAGATATGTCTAGAAGGTACGAACCATCTTTCATCAAAACTGTGGGAGATATGACGTTTTTTCCAAATTGCAGGGGCGGGACGCTAAGGCTTTAATCACAAAACTCTGTGTTTAGTCCAATCCACGCCACATTAAGGATGTTTAATATTCTTATCAAAAATTAGATGACCTCAGTATTGAGTTGAACATAGGGGAAATTTGTGATTTCGTCCAATTTACCAAATGCAATTCAATAAAAATAAACTCAAATATTTTGCCCTCTTATCATAGTTGGAACAACATTTGCTATATCTCATGTTCCATATCTTTGAAAGAATATTAAAAAAACAAAATAAACAATTCTGACAACCATTTTTGACATCTTAAGCTGCATCTGGCTGAAGTCTTGGTAGAGACAAAACCCGTCAGGTGGGCTCAATACTGAATGAGTACTGAAATCAGCCCTGATATGGAAGAGCTGGTATCAAAAACAGTAGTACTAGTGAAACAATACTTAAACCACTCGTAAACTGTAGCCAATTCTAAAGATTATGGCTTTATATGTATTTAGTCAAGTTAGATTTTAGTCAAAGTTTACATTTAACTGGCTCAAGGTCTATGGTTGAGCATAATTCTATATAAACAACACAAATCAACAAATATTAATTGCTATTCCAAAATGTTATAATTAATATCTGTTGATTTGTGTTGTTTATATAGAATTATACTCAACCAAAGACCTTGAGCCAGCCAGATGTAAACTTTGATTATGGCTTTATTCATAATCGAAATAGCTAAAAATGTGCCCAATCTTTAGTACAGCTTACACTTTCCAAACCGAAGCTAAATTCTTATTCTTAAATTCTCGTGTCACGCCTCCATGAAATGCTAAACTTATCATCTCCAAATACAGCCGCATGATAAGCTCTCCTCCTCTTTCTTCATCTATTTGCAGAGTGAACGAACTGCGCTTAGGATCTGTTTTGTGTGTGTGTGTGTGTGGGGACCTGTTCCTGCTCTTTCTTCAAAGCGAACATTATGGAAATTAGCTTTGGTCTAAGTGACGCCCCATTCGCCGACACAAATGACCCAACTAAGCATCACTCAACTGCGTGTGCTGAAGCCTGCCGCACCTAATGACCAGACTCCAGTCTCAGTCTCAGTCTCACAGGCCGCAACCCATGTACACAGTAGTTGAACGGACTAGTCTCTGGCTAAGTTTTACGATCTCATTGGAATTGTGTGTGTGTGTTTTGGGAAGGGGGAGCGTTCATTGTAATGGCCATATGTTTATGAGTTTCCTGGCAGCTTTTAAGAAACATGCACCATAAGTCGGAGATGAGCACCTTACATATGTTTAAGGTGGGCGAATGGCCCCATCTCCAGCCAAAGGAGTCAAGGTGGCTACTTTTATGCGCTCTAACTAATTGTTGTTGGCCATTATGAAAGGTGTATGGGGGCATAGCTCTTGTGCTGCCAAATTATTGAACAATTAGTGGGGCCTAATCCCAATACACACACACATTAATGACCCAACATAAATGAATTTGATTGTCGAACAACTGCGAGGGTTGGCTTTTATTGTTTCTGAATAACTTTGTGCTAAAATACTTTAAACTTAGGCATTCAGCAAGTGAATGTGGCTAACCAGACAACAGGTAGCCCATGTATGTAGGTGGCCACGTTGCACAGGCCGAAAAAACACAAATCGCGCTCACTGACCAAGTGTCAAACTTGCCAAATTGAAAACGAAGTTACGATGCAAATGCTGCCGTTTTCAACTTACTGCAATTATATATTTTTGGTTTTGGGTTTTCGGTTTTTGTATTTTTTTAATGAAATATTACGCGCACGTGTCAACAGAGCGATAAAATTTATTTACGCAGTCTGCCGGGTCAAGTGAAAGCACATTTTTCTGTTCCAGACCTTCAAATTGAATTTACGCTGCAGATTCCAAAAAAACAAAATCGAAATGTATGTAAACCTGCTTAAAAATGGGCGTAGGGCAGTCGCATTGACACGCGGCCATATTTTAAATGTCAAACAGGCTGCAGCAGCAGCAGATCGCAAAGATCCCACAGGCCAAGGATGTTCGGGCGCATCAGAAATTCAATAAAATACCATTAAATTACAAAATGAAGACAATTCATTTTTGTGGCTGTTTTGGGTTTCTTTTTTATTCGCGTTTCTTTAGCATTTAATGTCGCTTTGCAGTTATAAGCAATAAAATATGAAAATAAATGTTGAAATGGGCATTTATCGTAATATTTTATGAAATCAGTGAATATTCGGTGAACGTCAATGTCGGACAATGAATGGGTAAGCCAGTTCAAAGTTTTGTTGAAGAAAAATTGACTAACAATTGCATTATTTTCGCAGAGGTCTATTGGGTGGATTATGGTTTATGGTTTATGACATGATCTTACCAAGTTTTGAGGGCCAAGAAGAACTTCTCTTAATCTTGTGACTGTTGGTGTTTTTTGCAAATCTAGGTACATTTGCTCATGTTCAATGCTAACCATCTAGATGAATTTCGTAGCAATCTACTTCATACTCAATGGGCATGTTCACCAGAAATATTAATCGCTGAGCAGGTATCAGAAAAAAATTATACATCGAAAAGGATCTGCTGAACGCAGTGCTACATTTTCCCCCAAACTCGCTCAAAACAAAAAATCGGCCCGCCGCACGCCTTAAGCGTTAGCACTTTTTTAGAAGCGTTAGAAGGCGTTATTTGCAGTAGCGCTTGCCCTTTTTTGGGCTGATTTCCGTGAAACTGGATGCAAATCGTGGCCAAAATGGAAGACCACCAAGTGGGAGTTTTCCGACGTAATGGAATCCATTCTAGGTAATGACCTGGCAGTAGCAGGTGAGGAGGAGAATATTGAGCAGCTATTGTCATGGAAAGACTTTGGGTTTGCTCCTACCTTAAATGGTAGAAGATGACGCTATCGCAGTTGGGGTGGATGCGCAAATGAGCTGTCCTTCCATTCGTAATAAACGGAAACGGAAGGGTGCTGTAGAAAATGAACGTTACTACGCCAATAAAAAGGCTATTGAAGTGAAGGAGTCCCGTACTGAAGAGCTAAGCAAGCTACGAAGAGGTTCTGCAGGAGTCCAACAAGTTGCAAGCTGAGCGCAACCAGCTTCCTATAATGAGAACTGAATCTCTTAAAATGTTCCTTCACCAAAAGTGCCGCTAAATAATAAAAATACATCAAAATATAAGTGACTAATTCGCTGAAGTGATACATATGTATAGAATTAGTTGCGTCAATCCAACAAGTCTCGCAATTTCCACGCAATGGCCGTTTAAAGTAAAATATGATATTTCCTTTAATAGGTTAATACAACAAATCTTTTATGAAATCCCGTTTTCGCTATCCCTCTAGTGAGGCTGTCTGTTGAGGCTCATCTTCATCTCGGCGCGATGCTTCTGGTTCAGTACTTGGTACTTCATTCCTCAAATTCACCGTTGATTAAAATAAAATTATGAAGCATGCAACTGGCCATTACGATGTAATTAGCAAAGCAGGGCGACTTAATATCAAGATATTTAAGTCTTCGAAATTTTCCTTTTAATAATCCAAATGCGCGCTCAATAAATGATCTTATGGAAGAAAATCTGATATTATAATTAATTTGTGCTCCAGTAAGATGACCATTATCTCGAAAAGAAATGTTGGAGGATACGAGCGGATGATTATATATCGTTATATGTTATATATGTTAAAGAAATCGTGTGCATTTCCCACTGGCTGCTTTATTGGGATATGGCAGCCGTTGATAGCACCTATTACACCTGGAATGCCTCGAGTTTTCTCCTTAAATATGCCAGCAGTAGTTGCTTGTTGGGCACAACCGGGCCATTTAATATAGGTGGAGATTTTAGGTACCCAAAAATTAGGTGTCCAGAACTTTTGGCTATGTTGAATCGGTCACCTACAACCAGAAACGACTCTTGTTTGGCCAAAAGCCAAATTGTAAACAAGAGTTTTTTCTCAAGAACCACGTTGGCAAATGGCTCCTCAGTAGATGCAGCGCTTGTATAAAATGAATTAGCCTAAGTATTTTTGTGTACAGTGGATTAAGTACCCCAAACGTAGTCCGAGTCATCCTGAAGTGCTCCTTAAATTGGTCCATTTGGTAGTGGTTAACCGCAATTTTTTGGGTTTTTTTGAATTGACGTCTGTGCAAACTATTCCCCTCTACTAAGTCGATCAAGGCCTTGTTTAACGCAAATAATTTGATCAAACATGGCCGGAAAGTTCCACAATTTCGCCTATATAGCCAAATTTTCATGAAAATTTGTCCAAATTATTTGCCTGTATGAACTTAGCTTTCGACCTATCGCTCAATCTTCCATTATAGAAACAAGTCGTTTCAAAAGAAAAACCTTCTCCTTCTCTGTAAAATTCTTGCTTTAACTTTTAAAATTGACGCGCAATAAACAAAACAATAATCAGACGAGTGCAGAGGTGCTGCCAACCTAGTATTATACGAAAATGCCCGAATTTATAATCAACCTACATGAGACAACCAATTGCACAAAAACCACCTAGCTGCCAAAATCTAGATAGATTTCGTTTTGAGCAAAAACATGAACATGAGAAAACGGAAAAGGAAACATTTGACCACACATCAAGAAAGCTCTAATCAAAAGTTAAAAAGAATAAGCTTCACCAAAGGCAGATGGATAGATTCACTTGTGCGATGCAGGGAAGCGTCTGCAGTGGATGGTGGAAAAACCGATAACAACCTTCGCCAAACACTCGGAATTTTCAATCCCGGTATGCTTGTCTTGATCCCGACTTTAGCTCACACTGGATTGATTTTATCTTGTTATTCGAGCTCGATTTGTTACCTCAGTCGGATCCAATCAAGAAGGTCCAATATTGATTTAAGCTCGATATTCATACTTGATTTGATCTCGAAGTCAGCTTGGTGCAAGTGTACCCGAGATTAAATTGAGCTCGATACTCGAACTACATCCAATCCGAAAAATGATTGCATCAAAAATGACATGATATTGACATTAGCTCGATGTTTAAACTCATTTTGACCTCCAGAAAAGCAACTCTTTTCTCTCCTTTTTTCCTTTCCATTATAAAACCAGCAAGTTCTAGCCGGCTCGAGGTCAAACATCATTACAATGTAGGCTGGTCGCTATTGAAGTCTCTTCAATAGACTTTACCCATAAACTCCAATTCAGCAGCTAACTTCTCATGCTGGAAGTGCTATAACTGGTTAGCAGATCCGTACGCGGACCATACAAGACGCAGAACATATATTCTTTGTCTGTCCGAGATTCGCTGCCGAACGGGAAGAGCTATGCCTAGGTATTGGGAGGCCATTCACAGTCACTGACTTGATGGACATCCTACTTAGCTCGCAAAACAATTGGAATGCAATATGCACCAGGGCTGCAGAGGTTCTAAAATCCTTTCGTCGCGCTGAACGACAGCGCAATTCGACTTCAACCCCTAGATAGGAATCTAGTTGAGGCTTTCATGCCATCTCCCTCTTGTGAAGTAATACTTAGCGCTGGTTCCGCAAGAGGGAAACGGAGAGTAGGTGTGGTTTTAGTGTGGATAAGGAACGCCAAGTCCCACACTTTAAGGCTTTCAATGCTTTCCCCCCTATAATTAACAAAAAATTGGCTCGTATGTACGTTAGTAACCATTGGGAGTGCGAAAAGGAGAAAGTAACAAATCGAAAACACCGAACCAAAGCTATTCCCGTCTAATCCCATCGCCATAGAAGTCTGCCTGTCGTTTTTATCTGAGTGTACGACATCTAACTGGTTGATGAAATGAACCGAACCGTTATGCGTTTGCGGTTTTCAGTACAGTTTTGCATTTTCAAATAATTACATCTACTGATTTATCGAAAATATCTAGAAAATAGCAAAAACCTAGCAACTCTAGCATAATTTCAGGCTGGGATTTTACAGCATTGGAATCCTCAAGCCTTTATTCGTCGAGCGAAATTTGCAAGTGGTTGAAGCGTGAAAACAACAAGTCTGCTGATGAGAGAATTGTGATAGTTCTCGAAACAGCCGCTGTACAGACATACTATTGCTATTCCAAAATGTTGATTATATTGAGTTATAATTAACCATTGACCTTGAGCCAGCTAAAAGCAACTTTCCCTAACATCAAAACGGGTCACTAGAAAATATCTAGAAAATCGACTTGGATATTTGATTCAATTTTTTGTAATTAAATTGTTGCTTTTCGATTGCTTTCAATTAGTGTTGCTTGTAGTTTTGCATAATTTTCCACCAATGGCTTTTATCAGATCTTGTTGCTGTTGTATATCCCTGCGTAGTGGTGTCATTATCATTGGAACATGTCTCATCCTCGAGGGATTTGGTTGTATAATGTGGGTTACAATTGCCTACGATAACTTTTGCCGGCGCCTAATGACACTTTGGTTCCTGGCCACCCATTTGAATATTCTAGGTGGAATCCTACTCTTGACTGCGGTATTTACGGTAAGTAGACAGTTCGAGTCAATGCTTACCCACATTACCCACATTTCCCTTATGCAGGAAAACACATATATGCTGCCCGTGCAAATTGTGATTAAGCTAACTGGTTTAATAGTGGAAATGATGTGTCATTTGTTAATTGCCAGTTCGGGCTATGAGGCCGATGAGCTGATGTACTATTCGTTTATTTCCATTGGCGGCAAGTTAACTTTTGTTATAAGGAGAACCTTGTAAACTAAATGAACTTCCTTTCAGTGACCATTTATGTGGTGATTATGGTCTTCAGCTACTTTCAGGAACTGGAGGAGGGTGAATAGTGGCGTTGTGCTCCGATTACCCATTAACCCATTGCGGAGAAATTGAGACCTGAGACTATCAGCGAAACGGTAGTGCCAAGTCAGCGGACGACGACTCCTTTGGCTTAATCACAGCATGTAGCATTTTGTGTGCGCGATTAAATGCAAAATTTATTAGCCAAATGTTGCGCAAGCATTCGTAGTACATAAATCGTGTGCAATTGTCACCACGTTTAATTATCGCCTTGCGCCTTGCGCCTGGCCCGAGCTACATGCGTGCTAATTGACTATGGCGACCAAAAACCAAAACTGACCAAATGATAACAACAACGATGAAAACGCACGCTGAGCCAAATGAAAATTATGTGGCAATGCTCCACAAAAAAACAAAAAAAAAAAAACAGCCCGCTGGCTGGTCACTGAACCAAAGCCATCTCAGAGGCCTTAATTAATTTCGTTGATTAATTGAAAGTGCGCCAGCGCCTGCTCTTAACTTTTTGGTATGGATTTCCAATATTTGGCAGTGCAAAGTTGAAGGCGAAGCAAGTAAAAAAAAATTGTTTCAGATTCGATTCGGTAGTATGTTGAGGGCGTTGCCAAAGGCCAACCCTTGGCCATTACTTTTATATTTTTGCAAGATATTCGATTATGGTTTAAAATGATGATGGGGCGAAGAGGAGAGTTGGCTGACGGCAAGTGGAAGAGTGGTGCAGTACACAATAAACCAAGTAAAATTTCTGAAAAAACTAAACATGAAAAAGCGTCTCAAACTGAGCCTTTTGGATTTGGCTTGAAACTGTAGGTTCCTTACATGTATTATTATTATTTGTAGTTGGGGAAATAGAGCACCGCGACTTATCCTGGTCTATTGTCGTCGTTCTCTTCACAGTACACAGGAACAAAAAAATGTCGGGATATTTTTACTCTCTTTAATCTTAGAGAGTGAAGAAGAAGAAAGAAGAAGAATCTTAGAGTAAGCCCGGCAAGCTTTTAATGATTGGCCTAAGCCTTTCGAACTTATAGCATTCGAAATGTGCTTACTTCAATCCCTTTCGAGATCACATGTTCATAAATTAGAAAGCGAGAGCGGAAAAATAGAAGTAGCCTTTAAGACATGTGGCAACAATCGAGGGCGATGATGGTGTGCGATGTGATGCCATTCCATTCGTGTTCAGATCATAGAAAAAAATTCGAGATATCCGGTCTAAAATCAATCCCAAACGATTTCAGAAGTCGGTTAAGCCTGGATTATCTCAAACCAAGTACTAGAGGATTGATTTGAGTACGCACTTTTCAATCCCGGAATTCTTGTCTTGATCCCGATTTTGGCTCGGGAGCGCTTGCTTTCAAATGTAGGGTCTAGTTCAAAAAACTAGTTCTGTCCCTTAGTCCGCATATAGCCTATCAGAATGTTAGGGGTCTGTTATCCGAACTTTCTACCTTGTTCTTGAATAGTGCTTCATTTGAGTTTGACATTATTGCATTCTCAGAGACTTGGTTGAACCCATCAATCTCTGATTGTGAAATTTTATCAAATGACTTTTTTATTTATCGACATGATCGACCTACTCGCAGAGGTGGAGGTGTACTGATCGCAGTCAAAACTAACCACCGTTCGGAATTAATTCCATTAAATCTGCCTGATGGTGTTGAATTTGTTGCCGTAAAGGTATCTTTTCCTTTCTCTTCTTTATATATCACTTGTTCTTATATCCCTCCTTCTTCCGATATTCAAGTTTATATGCATCATATAGCTTGTATAAAAGATGTTTGTGCCCAATTACGAGACATTGACTCAATGGTTGTTGTAGGCGATTTCAACTTGCCAAACATCGCCTGGTCATTTCTTAATGGGTCAAGTTATCTTGTTCCTTCAACACAGCATGACTTCTTAGATCATCTGTTTGATATGTCCTTGTTTCAAATTAATACAATTCCAAACGATTTAAACAAATTGCTGGATCTAGTCTTTGTCGCTGACAGTGCTAATGCCGTAGTCTCTAGGTCTGCACCCCTATCACTTCCTGAAGATTCTTACCATCCTACAATTGAAATCTCCCTTTCAGTTATTGGACCTACCTCTTCAACATCTATAGCTTCAAACAAACCTCGTCGTTGCTTTCGTAAAGGAAACTTTACTTTATTAAATCAACTTATTTGTGCAACAGACTGGACTCCTTTGTACAATGCGGTTGATTTAAACTTTGCTTTTACCTTTTTCTATGATTCCATTAATTCTCTCTTAGATATTTGTATTCCTAATAGCGCTCCCTCTCCAGCGTCCAATAATCCTCCTTGGTACTGTCCTAGGCTTTCTAATTTGAAAAATATTAAGTCTAGATGCTTCAAAAAGTATAAACGTACTGGTTCTGTTGTTGACTTTTCTCAATACTCAATAGCAAAATCGAACTTTACACTTTTTAATTCTGAGTGCTATAAGAAATATCTTGCCCGATGCAAAATTCAATTTGCAGAGGACCCAAAACAATTCTATAGCTTTGTCAACTCTAAACGTAGATCCTCTTCTTTACCTTCTTCTTTTTTTCTTGGTGACCAAAAGGCTAACGACGACTCCACTGCCGTTGACCTATTCGCGGACTTCTTCCAATCAACTTATTCCTCTGCCCGTTTTACCAATACTTCTTATTCTTATAACATTCCTTCTTCCAACTCGATATGTGCTCCCTCAATTTTAGAAAGCTCCTTGCTTTCATATTTGAAATCACTTAAATCCTCATACTCCCCTGGGCCTGACAACATTCCCAGTTGCGTGCTTAAAGAGTGTTGTTTTTCCTTATGCAGTCCTTTGCTTAAGCTTTTTAATCTATCTCTAGAATCTACTGTGTTTCCGAATCTTTGGAAAGAATCTTATATCATTCCTCTTCACAAAAAGGGAGGAAAATCTGATATATCCAATTATAGGGGTATAGCCAAGCTTTCCGCTATTCCGCTGATGTCATCTACACCGACTTCAGTAAAGCATTTGATTCTGTGAACCACGATATTCTCCTCTTTAAGCTTGATCGTTTAGGATTTCCTTCCTCTTTTCTGCTTTGAATTTCGTCCTATTTAAAAGATAGAACTCAAAAAGTTCTGCTTCGCTCTAATACTTAAAAGCCTGTCTTTATCACTTCTGGTGTGCCACAAGGTAGCCACCTCGGCCCTTTGTTTTTTACTCTTTTTATTAATGATCTCCCCACAATATTGTCTTACTCTCGGATACTTATGTATGCCGATGATGTAAAACTTATTTTATCTTTCAACGACCCGACACATTCCATCAGACTGCAAGATGATTTAAACTCTTTGCAGTCCTGGTGCTTGATTAATCCATTACACCTTAATTGCTCCACATGCATGTTTATGACATTCCATCGTTGCAAACCTTCGCTGGCTACCTATACGATTGGCAATGAACCCTTGGAACGAATATCTACAGTCGTTGATCTTGGAGTTCTTTTTGACCCAAAATTTAGTTTTAATCCTCACATCTCTATTGTAAATAGGGCGAAAGGTGTACTTGGATTCATTAAACGTTGATCGAAGGAATTTAATGATCCATATACCACAAAGCTTCTGTATACTGCTCTAGTTCGCCCTGTACTTGAATACTGCTCGTCCGTCTGGTGTCCGCAATATAAAAAGTATATCGATCGAATTGAATCAGTTCAAAAGCAATTCTTGCTTTTTGCCCTACGTGGCTTAAATTGGGACCCTAACCTTTGTTTACCAACGTACTCCAGCAGACTTTTGCTTATTGACCTTCCTTCGTTAGCTAACCGTAGAACAGTCTTAGGTGTTTCTTTTCTTCATAAGCTAATTATCGGTGATGTAGACTCTTCTGATCTTTTAGGTCGCCTTAACTTTTCCGTTCCTTCTAGGCCAACTAGAAACTATTTTCCTTTTATCTTGTCTAGATGCACAACTGATTATGCCCAGCATAATCGATTTCGGGTTTTATGTAAGAATTACAATGATCTCAATCACCTGCTCTCAACAGAACTCTCTCTCTTCTCTTTAAAAACGTCTCTCTATAATTATCTCCGGGGAAATCTCTGACCACTCCCAGCTGTGAGTAGGGGCATAGCTTGCCGGACTGGCTAAAAAATCCTCCCCCACCGGGTCAGAGATTTTCCGGTTATTTAGTTTTAAGTTTTACGTATACATTTTTTATTTTTAAAGTTTTCGTTTAGATAGTTTTCTCTCTTTCTCTCTATCTCTGTTTTAGTTTTATTTATTATATTATCTTATTTTTTCCTTTGCTCCTACATAACTATAGGTTTTGGTTTTTTCTCTCTCTCCCTTTTCTCGATATCTATATTTTTAAAGTTTTTGTTAGCTCTAATAACGTCTCTGACTACAATCGGCTGTGAATAGGGGCATAGCTGGCCGGACGGGCAAATAAAATACCCCCACCGTGTCGGAGTCGCTATTAGTTTATTTTGTAATTTTATTAGATTTTCTTTGATAGGCTTCCTTAGCTCATAAATTTTTTTGTAACGTATTTATACTTTCGTTGACAGCATTTGTTTGTCGACTCTAAATAAATAAAAAATAAATAAATATTAAGCTCGTTATAGCAAATACACACGGGATTGGTTTTAGCTTGTTATTCGAGCTCGATTTCATCCCTCAGTCGGATCCAATCAAGAAGGGCCGACATTAATAATCGATTTTAGTGCTCAATTTCAATTTCTTGTTTTTCAGAAGTTGTAATTAAGCCAAAACTACTGGTGTGGGTCTTAAAATGTATAAGGATGTGTCCTATGAACCAAGCTGTCAACTGTCCACCAGCTCCATAAGGTGGCCACACTACCCTGAGAAGCAGGCCCACACTATAATCATCATCGTTGCCGACTCCATTGAATCTTATCGCAATAACATCGTCCTGGGAGGAAGACCTTCAACCATAGATTAGGAGAAGACGCTCCCTAGATCATCCAGAGCTTCATTATATTATCTCCGCTCGGGGAAAAACAAGCTTCTCAACAGCTACCTGGATCGCATCAACCTGTGGCCTCAGCCCAACGAAACCAGACACCTCTTTCAGAGCTCCCTTCAATCGCACTGCTCTCACACCATTAGATTGCTGGACGCAGTCAGTCGAGGCAGCTTCATTCCTCGACCTGGTCCCAGATTAGCTTTAACATCTCTTTATTAATTTACCCTCCTTTTACTCTCCTTTCTTTACTTTCTGTATGTACAAATCTGCCCAGCCGCTACAACAAGAATAACTAGATGATGCCATCAGGGAGGAGTACTCTTCCCACCGTAAAAAAGACCCTCGTCCCAAGGAATAACATGCCAGAAATACGACGTTGTTATCCTTGCGAGAGGAAAATACGATGAAACCCTATGTAACATATCCCAGAGGCAGTGTTTGGAAGTACCTAGGTATAAATACCGTAAGTTCATCTTTCAGCTGCATGTGTGCGCGGCCCCGTACAATCTATTTATGCGTCAGGTGTATACCTATTGTATTGTAATTTTGTATATATTGGGTAAAACGTGCAACGAACCAAGGTTCGAACCAAAACCAAAGCCCAAAAACCTCGAACTTCAAATTTGCGAACCTTAACCGTTGGTAAATTTTGGTTCGAACCTGCAAACCGGAGGTTCCGAAAACTTTTTTGGGTTTGCAGCCCTGGTATAGAGTGCTAAGTATAGCGAGTACAGGGTATCGAATAGAGAGAATCGTGTATAGAGTAACACTCACATGTAATCCAAACGATGTGGTAATAACTCGTATTCCAGCCATGTGATTCCGAGCAAAAAGTCGTTCCGATCCATTTTCTTTGTGCGGTTTTCGGTTCGGCTTAACTTTTTATACCCGTTACTCGTAGAGTAAAAGGGTATACTAAAGTCGTGCAAATGTATGTAACAGCCAGAAGGAATCATTTCCGACCATATAAAGTATATATATTCTTGATCAGCATCAACAGCCGATTCGATATAGCCATGTCCGTCTGTCCGTCTGTCCGTCTGTCCGTCCGTCCGTCCGTCTGTATGAACACCTAGATCTCAGAGACTAGAAGAGCTAGAGCAACCAAATTTGAAATGTAGACTCCTATTGTCTGCACGCAGATCAAGTTTATTTTCAATTTTTGCCACGCCCCCTCACGCCCCCGCAATTTGGAAAAAACCTCATATCTCCTACAGTTTTGATGATAGATGGTTCGTACTTTCTAGAGATATCTAGTACTCAAAATTATTTATCGATTTGCTGAAGGAATGATAAAGATCGGATGAACGATACTCAAGTTATGAGCAAAAAACGATCAGTTAACACCCACCACCCACCCCACCCATAACCTAAGCATTGCGTTCAGCAGCAATCTTAGTGAGAGAGAGAGAGAGAGAGAGAGAGAGAGAGAGAGAGAGAGAGAGACTTAGAGAGCGCACTGTGTTGTGCGGATAATAAATAGCCGAGTTAAAAAATGTTGCATACTTTTCGGCTGACCCACCTCAGGCATACAGGAAGGCTATTAAACATTTGTTTCCATGAGTAACGGGTATATCGAAGTCGGTTAGAGCCGACTTTAACTTACGCTCTCGTTATAAAATGACAACAGTTCAGCATGTGATTCGGTGTACGAGTACGCAACTACTTAACCTTTATTTCCCCAAGTATGTTTTATGTCTAATTCACATCTAACTAAAGCCTCTCCATTAAGCTTATCTTTCACACTAACTTTATGCACCGGCCATCAGCTTACCTAATGATCACTCTGTGGTTAAAGTCTTAACCAGTCACACCCACAATATCAAATCTCCATTCCGCCACCAAATGCCACGCGCCACTTTAGTCAAATACCAACACACACACACACACAATCCTTCGGGGCCAAGCCTACTCTCCAAGCCAGCTCATTAGCTAACTACTCCGGACCACTTCCACGTCTAAGCTGCTCGCTGGCCAAGTGTCGCGCCAGTGTTTTGGTCGTTTAGTTCGCTAATTGCCACGTAAATTTGCAACCATTTTTGGCAGCTCATTAAATTTTGTTATTAAAACAAAAGCAAAGTTTAATTGCCATCAAATTGACAACGAAGCCGACGGATGACAACACCCGCCTAGTCTTCAAGCGTATTAATTGCCATGGAAACTTCATAATTTCATGTGGAAAAATGTGAACGTTAAATCGGAATGGGAGTTGGAGTGGACCCAGGACCAGAACTGGCATTTCGGTCTGTCCACTTGGTGGTTTATTTATGGCTTAGCAAAGTTTGATTGAAATGTGTTGTCTGTGAAATTGACAAGTTTTGGGTGAGATTTGCAAGGCTTGCGGTTGGAATTGGAGTAAGCCAATTAAGCATGAATCATTCGGCGCAGAGTTGCGCAATCTCTGATTAATAAGCCGCCCGCACATGACCGGGGCGAACTCAACACGCATGCGCCTACCCCTCGGTCGGCAATTACCGTTACAGGTTGGGTGTCAACACGCTCGTAACTTGCAATCAACTTAAGATGACAGTGAAAATGAAGCATTGACGCCTCGCACGTACCACAAAAACCCAAGAAGGAAGCGGCCGGCGGATGGCGGCCCCATCCCACTGGGTTGCCTGGCAGGCAATCAGGTTTTTTCACCTCCTGCGAGTGGGTACCAAATTAGACACATTTTATTATTAAAATCCACTTGTGTTGAAATAAAACACGACTTTCTGTGTCGCACATAATGAAAATATATGGCAAGTTAATGCCAGAATTTATTTACTCAACCAGCAGCGCCAAGCATCATCATCATCATCTGGCACTGTGGAATAGGTGCTGCGAATTGCCATCGAATTGGGGAAAATGTTGAGAAAAGTCATCACACTAGGTTTCCAAGGATGCATCTTTCAGATCTAGTATTCCCGAACCCAAAAATGTTCATTCAATCCCTTCGAATTTAAAGAATTGAATATAGTTTTTATACAAGCTTTTTAAATAGCAACTTTGATTTTAGCCAGAATATGATATGCCCCTTTTTGGGTTGTTCCCTGAAAACAACGAAAATTTGAATGTGAAAAGCAATTGCTTGACATGGAAAGGGCTGAACCATTATGCTTGCGTTCAAGATCCGTTTGAACTAAATATAAAAAAATAATATAAAATTAAAGAAAAATCAAATAAATAATGCTAATTAGCAAGGAAAGTCTCACATGCACACTCTAGGTACACGTCTAGCAGACTGAGGTTTATTTTATATCACACTACAAAAGATTTGCTGAACCAGACTCTTTTTTTTTTGAAAGCATGCGATTTAACCAAATTACGTAAAGGACCCCCAAAACTAAGTGCCAGCTTTGCAGTCTAGTTGTTGCTCAGTACCGAAACTGTACCGGTACAACGATTAGGTTCTTTTCGTTCTTTTCGGTTCCAAAAAATATCGGTTCTCGGATACCGGTAAACGCCTGCTTTGTTCTCAATTTCTAACTCGCCTACTTTGATTGAATATTTCACTTCAAACCGGGGAAACAAACCGAAGCACAATGGTTTGGGATCGTTTTGCATTGGACAAAATGCTGTAGTTTTCGAAACCGATAAAAATCTATTAAAAACTTGCTTAGAATTGCAAACTTTGAGGAATCTTGACTTATAAAATTGATAAGTCTAAAGAGAACAATGTAGTAAACCTACATCACAAATTCTTCGGGATTAAAGTGAAGGTTCACTAGAGGTAAATGTTTGTTGGTTTCCCAGTTTAGGTCACAGAGGGCAAAAACCAGGAACTGCTTCTCAGGCAAGAGCAATATTTGAAATTAGGTCGGACCAGTAAAGTGTAAGGTAAGTTAGTCATTGAATCCTTTAGACCAGGCATGCCCAAAAGCAGCATACGACAGAGCACTCACCAATACTCACAAAGAAAAGCACCAATAACAGTAATGAAATTTTTGTGGGTCACTTTGCTTGAGCGCGCAAACACCAATCAAAGAAGAGAACAAAACCGGTTTTTGTTCTACGCGACGCACACACACGAAATCGTTTGCACGTCGCGCCCTGCATGTATACGATCATTAATTTACTATCCTTGGTGCAATTACAAAAACAAAACGTACTCAAAGTGCATACGGCTGGGCATCGCTGCTTTAGACCATATCTTGATATTACCAAGGACGCTTTAAGCCTTGTGGCAAATGACAGAATGGAGGCTGTTAAAGCTCAAATTAGGTTTAAATCAAGGAATCAAACCGAATCGTATTTCGGTTCCGGTTCTGGTACGTACCGAAACTTCTGTTTTGGTAAAAGGTTCTGTTTTGGTTCCAATATTATTTCGGAATTCAGTTCCGTACCGTTTATTTCGGTATACCGGTACGTACCAGCATGTGCCCTTAAGATATAAAGAAAGATCTGTCATTGGTTTTGCGTCCACCCAATTTTTCAGCGATGACATAATAATTATACTCCAAAAAACAGACGTTTCTTCTCAAAGGCTAATGTGGAAACTTTGTCGAGTTTTCATCTTCGTTTGATGCCTTTAAACTGTTTGGGGAAAATACTCATCTAATTGAATTGTATGAATCCACTTAAGCTTCCACTTTTAACCGGTCCTGAACCGAACCCATAGAACCAGTTCGGTTTGGGTTTGTGACTCAATCGCACCGGATTTTTTTTACAATTTTTAACCTCCCGAACCTGGACCCGAACCGGACCTCTTCTGATAAAAAAGGTTCGGTTCAAAGAATATCTTTAGTCAGGTTTTTCAGAGTATCTAAAATTATCACAATGGGCGTGTTCGGCAGAATAATTGATCCCTGAGCAGGTATCAGAAAAACAGGTTGTATCGAATAGTTTCTGCTGGTGGGAGGGAGCAGTATCACTTTAAAGTAGCGTACTATTTCTTTGATACATGCTCCTGTATCATGATACCTCAAATTGGCTATTATGATGCATCTCTCGAGTTCAGTATTAAGATAATTGCAAATTTATACTTGATCAGGGAGCAAGTTGTTCTGCTGAACACGGCCAATATTTCGCTGAATCAGAGCATTACCATTTCAAAATTATATCCAAACTGCATATTACGACTTCGAGAAGGAAATAAAGTCAAGTTGTTAAATGACAAAACAAATCCGTTTATTGATTAACATAGAAGGTGCGGCCCTGGTAGAGAACTAATGAATGATTACTATAATGAACGAGATCCATTCGGGTATTGATAAACGTTTTTAATAGCTTCGTTAGCTGAAAGCTTCCTTATCAAAAAAAAAATGCTTTATTTTTTACCAAAAAATATCTCAACGATATCAGAATTCATGAACAAAGCTTCGAACCAAAACCTTAGGCTCAATAAGTAAAGGAACCGGTTTGAGAAGCGAACCTAACACTTTCCAAGGGGTTTGAACCCCCGGCCTGAACCTTCTTTAAAATTTCACAGGTTTGCAGCCTGGGTCAGAGCTGCTTTCCTCATTAAGTTTCATTTGAAGAGAAATGTATAAGGTTATCATGACATTATAATGAGGATCTAAAAATATAGGAAGCAACATTTTCAAAGAGAATGGTTTCTCGGTTTTTTTATATCACACTTACACTACAAAAGATTTGCTGAACCAGACTCTTTTTTTGAAAGCATGCGATTTAACCAAATTACGTAAAGGACCCCCAAAACTAAGTGCCAGCTTTGCAGTCTAGTTGTTGCTCAGAACCGAAACTGTACCGGTACAACGATTAGGTTATTTTCGTTCTTTTCGGTTCCAAAAATATCGGTTCTCGGATACCGGTATACAAAAAATTTCAAATATCGGTTCCGGTTTCGGTTCTGGTTCCGAGTTTTAATCGGTTCTTTTCGGTATACTGTTCCGGTTCTGGTTCCGATTTGATTCCCTGGTTTAAATAATATACCTAAATCATCCAACAGTTTCCCATTTTTGTATGTATTCGTAGAAAAACAGTTTGGTTCTGTGAAAAGTTTAGTTTAATTAGAACTCTCGATAATTCGATTTACCCCCATAATTTAGACTATTTTGCTGTCCGTTTAATAAAAGAAATCATCTCCGATATATAAAGTATGTATATATTCTTGATCAGCATGACGAGCCGAGTTGATATAGACATGTTCGTCTGTTTTAATGCTATCTTCTCTCTCAGTTTTAATGCTATCGTGACCTTACTTTGCACGAAGTCTTTATTTAAGCCTCATTTACACGACCTGATCACTCAGCTGAGTATTCGTCAGACCAAAACTCATCTGAGCAACTCAGTTTCGCTTTTACACGTGCCTAAGAAGCTCAGATGAGTCAGTTACAGAACCATTGGTTCATATGAACATTGTGACGTTGCTTTGTTTACATAAAAGAAGAAGGCAAGAGGAATAAAAAGCGAAATGAATAAAGAAAGAAAAAGAATGTACAAATAACCAAAAGAAAGTATACAAAGCGAGCAATGTGGAGCTGTGACTGACTTCGACGCCGAGTAGAAGGCCGAGATGTGGCCCAGCTTGTGTTGTGTGAACTGTAATACAAGGATCCGGATTCTTCATCTTTGCAAAATCTGGTGGACCATGAAGATATTGATAGAGTGGACTTCAAATAGGGGGAATGGCGCCAAAACGAACGCCTAATCGGCTTGGAGGCAGGTAAAAACCGTGCTGCCCTCTCACCAATGAAGGTGCGCGAAAAGTTTACTCAATATTTCAACGAGGAAGGTTCAGTTCCCTGGCAAGAAGTTGAATTTTTAATTCAATTTATTCCATTTTTTTTTCTATTTATCAATACTTAATCAAATTTCTTTAGCTTATAGCAATATTTTTAATTATTTTAAATAGAATACATGTATGCTATCATTCTTTGCACTTCCTGGCGCTCCTCTAAGACCGGGGCAGCTTGCGACTTAATTAATTTGCCTAAAGAGTTGACGCTTTGTGAATACTGGTTGACAGGTGTTTCAAAGCCAATATAGCCTTCTCCAAAACCTCGGTCTGCTTGTCGCTAGCTTGCGCTATTTTCATCAATGTTGGCTCGTTTTGGGTCTGGTGCTCCAAAAAAGAATCCTCTGAAAAGGACTCCCCGACACGTTCAATGGCCACCTGCAATAAAGTAAATTAACTTCAGATTGCAAATACACGGCTGTACAACATACTGAAGAGGTAGACATCGATGGTCGAGACTTAATAGAGCGAAGACCGCGTTTAGAAATGAGATAGCTAAACGC
>JBAMBO010000202.1:0-64747 GCA_037044535.1 Lordiphosa magnipectinata | reverse complement strand
CTCCTTCGCTCCATACATCCATCGCTCTCCTTGGATTGCCTTGCTCGCGATACCGCATATCTTTTCGATGGCATCTATGGTTGATCGTCCTTTCCTGAATCCATACTGCAAGGTAGACATCCATTTGTCTACTACTTCCTCCAGGCGCGCATGTATGATCCGTTCCAGGATTTTTCCGACCGTGTCCAGCATGCACAGTGGCCTAAAGGCTGATGGATCATCCGCTGGTTTTCCGTCCTTTGGTAGCAACACCAAACGTTGTACTTTCCACCGCTCTGGGAATATTCCCTCGGTAAGGCAGGAATTGTACAGGTCCATAAATGCATCCGGATTGGCTTTAATTGCCAACTTCAAGACCATATTCGGAACTCTGTCCGGTCATGGTGCCTTATCATCCCTGACTTTACATGTAGCCGAAAGGATCTCCTCCTCGGTTATACGCTGCCAGCCTGATGGAAGGGTATTTGGTGCGCGTCGAGTGATATTAATTCCGGTCGGAAAAAGGGTCTCCACGATGTATGCATTTGGGAAGGGCATGTTGTAGGTGACTGGCTGTAGGCCTTCAGCTTCTTCATTGCCAGCTTATAGGCAAACCCCATGGGTTATTTTCCAGGCCGCTGCAGCTACTCAAATAACAAGCCCGTTTGCTTTCCTTTATGAGTCGTTGAAGGATTTGCCTTTTCACCCTGAATACTTCTTGACGCTCATGTCTGCTCTCCAAACTACGTTGGCATCTCCTTTGATTGATCCCATTGATCCATTACACACGATTGTCAGATGTGCTGCCATCTTGTCCGCTTTCCCTAATGCTGTGCCATGCATTTCAAGACCCTCCATTAGGATTGGGATCATTGCTGGGTCTAGCGTTTCCAATTTGTGGCTGCTCCAGGCTAGGTAATTGCGCTGGCGTTTCTCTTGGCGATGGTGCAGACTAAATAGTATGGCCATGTGATCGCTCCCGGTAACGCACAAATATGTGTGTGTGTGTGTGTGAATTTATTCTATTAATAGACCGCTTAACTCGCTCTCTCTCTCTCTTGCTCTCTCACCGTCGCTCTCATGGAAAACCCAAAAATCAACAGCAAATTTACAAATTCTCAGGAAAATTTGTATGCATTTCTCTTGAATTTTCATAAAGATCTTTGAAAATGAAATGAACTTGATCGGATGGTGAACCAAAAAGTTTCATACAAAAGTTTTTCGCGAAATTTCCACATTTCCCGACAGAACTTTCCAAAATCCGTTTTGAGTAGTCACTTTCATCATAAAATCCAAGTACTGTGGAAAATTCAGCATCCTTTCTCTTTTGGTTTAGGCTGTGCGACGGTCACCAGTCAGTCAATTAGTCAGGTTGAACTTTTTTATATATATAGACTAGCATATAACCCGCCGCGCTTCGCTGCGTCGCCATCAGTATAGTGAACTATTACCGTCATCGTTATCGTTATCGGTATCTTTATCGCTATCGCTATCGTTACCGTTATCATTATCGTTATCGTTATCGTTATCGTTATCGTTATCGTCATCGTCATTGTCATCGTCATCGTCATCGTCATCGTCATCGTCATCGTCATCGTCATCGTCATCGTCATCGTCATCGTCATCGTCATCGTCATCGTCATCGTCATCGTCATCGTCATCGTCATCGTCATCGTCATCGTCATCGTCATCGTCATCGTCATCGTCATCGTCATCGTCATCGTCATCGTCATCGTCATCGTCATCGTCATCGTCATCGTCATCGTCATCGTCATCGTCATCGTCATCGTCATCGTCATCGTCATCGTCATCGTCATCGTCATCGTCATCGTCATCGTCATCGTCATCGTCATCGTCATCGTCATCGTCATCGTCATCGTCATCGTCATCGTCATCGTCATCGTCATCGTCATCGTCATCGTCATCGTCATCGTCATCGTCATCGTCATCGTCATCGTCATCGTCATCGTCATCGTCATCGTCATCGTCATCGTCATCGTCATCGTCATCGTCATCGTCATCGTCATCGTCATCGTCATCGTCATCGTCATCGTCATCGTCATCGTCATCGTCATCGTCATCGTCATCGTCATCGTCATCGTCATCGTCATCGTCATCGTCATCGTCATCGTCATCGTCATCGTCATCGTCATCGTCATCGTCATCGTCATCGTCATCGTCATCGTCATCGTCATCGTCATCGTCATCGTCATCGTCATCGTCATCGTCATCGTCATCGTCATCGTCATCGTCATCGTCATCGTCATCGTCATCGTCATCGTCATCGTCATCGTCATCGTCATCGTCATCGTCATCGTCATCGTCATCGTCATCGTCATCGTCATCGTCATCGTCATCGTCATCGTCATCGTCATCGTCATCGTCATCGTCATCGTCATCGTCATCGTCATCGTCATCGTCATCGTCATCGTCATCGTCATCGTCATCGTCATCGTCATCGTCATCGTCATCGTCATCGTCATCGTCATCGTCATCGTCATCGTCATCGTCATCGTCATCGTCATCGTCATCGTCATCGTCATCGTCATCGTCATCGTCATCGTCATCGTCATCGTCATCGTCATCGTCATCGTCATCGTCATCGTCATCGTCATCGTCATCGTCATCGTCATCGTCATCGTCATCGTCATCGTCATCGTCATCGTCATCGTCATCGTCATCGTCATCGTCATCGTCATCGTCATCGTCATCGTCATCGTCATCGTCATCGTCATCGTCATCGTCATCGTCATCGTCATCGTCATCGTCATCGTCATCGTCATCGTCATCGTCATCGTCATCGTCATCGTCATCGTCATCGTCATCGTCATCGTCATCGTCATCGTCATCGTCATCGTCATCGTCATCGTCATCGTCATCGTCATCGTCATCGTCATCGTCATCGTCATCGTCATCGTCATCGTCATCGTCATCGTCATCGTCATCGTCATCGTCATCGTCATCGTCATCGTCATCGTCATCGTCATCGTCATCGTCATCGTCATCGTCATCGTCATCGTCATCGTCATCGTCATCGTCATCGTCATCGTCATCGTCATCGTCATCGTCATCGTTATCGTTATCGTTATCGTTATCGTTATCGTTATCGTTATCGTTATCGTTATCGTTATCGTTATCGTTATCGTTATCGTTATCGTTATCGTTATCGTTATCGTTATCGTTATCGTTATCGTTATCGTTATCGTTATCGTTATCGTTATCGTTATCGTTATCGTTATCGTTATCGTTATCGTTATCGTTATCGTTATCGTTATCGTTATCGTTATCGTTATCGTTATCGTTATCGTTATCGTTATCGTTATCGTTATCGTTATCGTTATCGTTATCGTTATCGTTATCGTTATCGTTATCGTTATCGTTATCGTTATCGTTATCGTTATCGTTATCGTTATCGTTATCGTTATCGTTATCGTTATCGTTATCGTTATCGTTATCGTTATCGTTATCGTTATCGTTATCGTTATCGTTATCGTTATCGTTATCGTTATCGTTATCGTTATCGTTATCGTTATCGTTATCGTTATCGTTATCGTTATCGTTATCGTTATCGTTATCGTTATCGTTATCGTTATCGTTATCGTTATCGTTATCGTTATCGTTATCGTTATCGTTATCGTTATCGTTATCGTTATCGTTATCGTTATCGTTATCGTTATCGTTATCGTTATCGTTATCGTTATCGTTATCGTTATCGTTATCGTTATCGTTATCGTTATCGTTATCGTTATCGTTATCGTTATCGTTATCGTTATCGTTATCGTTATCGTTATCGTTATCGTTATCGTTATCGTTATCGTTATCGTTATCGTTATCGTTATCGTTATCGTTATCGTTATCGTTATCGTTATCGTTATCGTTATCGTTATCGTTATCGTTATCGTTATCGTTATCGTTATCGTTATCGTTATCGTTATCGTTATCGTTATCGTTATCGTTATCGTTATCGTTATCGTTATCGTTATCGTTATCGTTATCGTTATCGTTATCGTTATCGTTATCGTTATCGTTATCGTTATCGTTATCGTTATCGTTATCGTTATCGTTATCGTTATCGTTATCGTTATCGTTATCGTTATCGTTATCGTTATCGTTATCGTTATCGTTATCGTTATCGTTATCGTTATCGTTATCGTTATCGTTATCGTTATCGTTATCGTTATCGTTATCGTTATCGTTATCGTTATCGTTATCGTTATCGTTATCGTTATCGTTATCGTTATCGTTATCGTTATCGTTATCGTTATCGTTATCGTTATCGTTATCGTTATCGTTATCGTTATCGTTATCGTTATCGTTATCGTTATCGTTATCGTTATCGTTATCGTTATCGTTATCGTTATCGTTATCGTTATCGTTATCGTTATCGTTATCGTTATCGTTATCGTTATCGTTGTCGTTGTCGTTGTCGTTGTCGTTGTCGTTGTCGTTGTCGTTGTCGTTGTCGTTGTCGTTGTCGTTGTCGTTGTCGTTGTCGTTGTCGTTGTCGTTGTCGTTGTCGTTGTCGTTGTCGTTGTCGTTGTCGTTGTCGTTGTCGTTGTCGTTGTCGTTGTCGTTGTCGATATCGTTGTCGTTGTCGATATCGTTGTCGTTGTCGTTGTCGTTGTCGATATCGTTGTCGATATCGTTGTCGATATCGTTGTCGATATCGTTGTCGATATCGTTGTCGGTGTCGTTGTCGTTGTCGTTGTCGTTGTCGTTATCGATATCGTTACCGCCCCATTTCACTTTATTTCGCATTACATCCTTACAAACCGAGTTCCAAGCCAATCGGATCAAAATAGTTTTTGCATGCAGAATTTTCCGGGAATTTTCACGCCTGGGGGAGGATTTTTCCGACATTGGAAAATCACATTTCAAATTATTTCGTATTCTATCCTTACAAACCGAGTTTCAAGCCAATCAGATGAAAAATAGTTTCTTGCATGCAGAATTTTCCGGGCATTTTCACGCCCACTCTGAAGCTGAAAAGTTCTAAGTGCAATAAAAAGAAAACGGCAGCTAATCAGGCCAAACCAAGACAGGGTTTTTATTCTACCATCAGACCCTTTCAGAATTTTTGGTATCGACGCTATCAACATTTTTGAGTTCAAAAATGTGTCACAGTGCATATTGCATTTTGGTGATAGAAAAATTATCCGGAAGAATTCAGCCACAATCATCTTAAAGAATGAGTCCGAATCGCGCCTGCGCTACCTATCCACAGGTATGGATGACTGTCTCACACATTTTAGGTGAATCTCAATATAGTTTGAAGTTGCATGTTAGGGTCCAGCAGTTAAAGATCTCTAACACTATATAATGCCCAAGACTGGGAGAGCATAGCAAGCGATTTTTTCAGTATTTCAGTGTTTTTCAGATTCGATTGGCGCAGTTGATGGTACAACAAAAGAAAATGGTTTGAAAAAATAAATACTATTTTCACAAATAGGTTTAGGCAAACATTTCAAAACTCGGCCAATGAAGAATGCAGAGTCCACAGAATCTCAGCCTCAGGCTGTCAAGCTTATAGAGGAGAAGATCATGGTTTACAGAGTCAAAAGCCTTACTAAAGTCGGTGTAAATGACATCGGTTTGCTTTTTCTTAAGGAACCCATCATTAACCAATGAAGTAAATTCAAGCAAATTATTCATAGTTGACCGACGATTAATAAACCCATGCTGGAAAGGTGATAAAATCGATTTGCAATAATGCAGCAAGGTGGAGGTTATAATCTCTTCAAATAATTTAGGAATAGCGGAGAGCTTAGCTATGCCTCTGTAATTGGAAATATCAGATTTTCCACCTTTTTATACTCTGTACCGAAGGTACATAGAGTATATTAAGTTTGTGCAAAAGTATGTAACAGGGAGAAGGAATCGTTTCCGACCCTATAAAGTATATATATATTCTTGATCAGCATCAACAGCCATGTCCGTCTGTCCGTCTGTCCGTCCGTCCGTATGAACGAAAAGATCTCAGAGATGATAAGAGATAGAGGTTTGACATGTATGGGCCATATAGTTCTTATACTTGCAGGCAAGTCAAGTTTATTTTCAATTTTTGCCACGCCCCCTCCCGCCCCCGCAATTTGAAAAAAACGTCATATCTCCTACAGTTTTGAAGATAAATCGTTCGTACCTTCTACCTTGAAAACAAAATTATTTATCGATTTGCTGAAGGAATGATAAAGATCGGATGAACGATACTCAAGTTATGAGCAAAAAACGGCCAGTAAACACCCCCCACCCCACTTGAAATAACTCGGGAATGGACCATCTGATTTTATGTAACTTTGCTAATTCTGATAGCGACGAGAGATTCTTTTATAGTATATTCAATGGCTTTAGAGATTTAATGCGATGGCTGAGAAACGCAGGTCACAGATCTGGCATTTCTAACTTTTTTTTATAAATTCCTACTTTGGCCACCATCTCTAAAGCCATTAAATATACTATAAAAGAATCTTCTCGTCGCTGTCAGAATTAGCAAAGTTACATAAAATTAGATGGTCCATTCGCGAGTTATTTCAAGTTAAGTAAGCAAAATGAGCAATTAACGGTTTTTGGGCCCTAACTTCAGATTTTGGGGGTCCACGAGGAAAACCAAGTATGAGGGAGTGTTATACGCGACCTGCTCTACAGCGTATACTATGTCATTACCCAGGTTATTTCGCACTGTAGCACTGTGTTATTATTAATTATAAGAATAATCAACAAATATATCTTTTCTGGACATCCGCTGCAGACAATATCAGTTCTGGATATGTGAATTCTGCATTCTTCATTGGCCGATTTTTGAAATGGTTGCCTAAAACTATTTGTGAGCATAATATTTATTTTTTCAAAAAACTTTCTTTTGTTGAACCATCAACTGTGCCAACACAACCTTCGAAAAAATCGCTTGATATGCTCTCCCAGTCTTGGAAATCATCCCTGCAACCAGAAATCTACCTGTCTCTAAGAACTTGCAACTGGTTGCACTTCCTTTCCAAATCAATGTATGGAAGTCGTCCGTTTTACACAGACAAGGCATGTGACAATTGTCACCGGCTGCAGCCATTTGCAACCAGTTTAATGCCAGATGGCATAGGCGGGAGAGTATTGTCCCATGCAGCAGCCATTTTCAACCACCCTGCAGGGAAAGTGTCTAGTATACAACCAGAAATATACCTGTCTCTAAAAGCTTGCAACTGGTTGCACTTCCTATCCAAATCAATGTATTGGAGTCGTCCATTTTACACAGACATGTCATAGGCACGTGACAATTGTCCCCGGCAGCAGCCATTTGCAACCAGTTTAATGCCAGATGGCATAGGCGGGAGAGAATTGTCCCCTGCAGCAGCCATTTTCAACCAGTTAAATGCCAGTTCACCTTTGAATGTTCCTTATGACAGTCTGCTTATGTCGCTGCTCAGTATAACACAGTACATCGAAATCTGTCGGTCAACTCACTCATCACCAATTCGTTTGCAACTAGTTAAATTCAAATGGTTTACAACTAGCTCAAATTAGTATTTTAAACGAACATTTCTTCGAAACCTAATATTTTTTGTTGCCTAGCTCACCCAAATCTAGCTATTTTGCTACCAGTTATATTCTACTAGCATTCTAACTAGGTGTAGGACAGCTATGATTTGTTTCTAGTTGACAATTTCTCTGCAGGGGATATAGTGCTTGAGATCTTTGACTGCTGGACTCTATCATGCGACTGCAAACTATATTGAGATTCACCTAATATGAGTGAGACAGTCATACATAGTAGGCGTGATCCTACCTTTGCTTTTAAATCATTACCAAAGTTGTTGATCTTGGTTTGGCCAACAAAACATTTCTTTGTAGCAAATCAAAAAAATGATATCTTCATACTCAAAATTACTAAAGATGCCCAAAAAATCCAAGTTTTGAGCACTTTTCTACAGTTTTTCAACTACATCTTGAAACCCGTTTCAAGTTTGGACAAGTAATACAGCACAAAGTTGTAGCTTAGACCAAAATAAACAAACCGTTAAAACGAACGAACTTCATTTAGTTACTCTTACATATAGCTATAGGCCCAGAAGCACGTACAACTGTCTTAAAAACTCGAAAAATCGAATATTTTCGGTAAAAAAGTAAAAATATTAATATTTTTTTAATTACAGTTTTTAAGTTATGTTTTCTTTTCTTTTCTTTCTTTCGTAACTATACGAAGAACCAATCGAATGAAGTTGGTATGTTCCAATCGTTTGTTTATTTAAGTCCAAGCAACGTTTTTGTCCTGCATTGCTTAGTCAAATTCGTTAAAGTTTTCAAGACAAAGTTGAAAAATAGTAAAAAATGAGGGGAAAACATGATGATTTTCCTTTGACTTTTTTGAATTGCCACTTAAGAATGTTATGTGAGCCAAGCCAAGAGCAACGACTTCGTCTAAGACGTCAAACCGAAATTCCAAATAGTTTACGAGATATGGAGTTGCGAACACCAATCAGAAGCTGAAAGCTTCAAAGTGCAATAAAGAGAAAACGGCAGCTAACCAGACCAAACCCAGCGAAGGTTTTTGTACTACTATTATACCCGTTTAGAATTTTTTGGTCCCGACTCGATCAACTTTTTAGTGTTGCACAGTGTATTTAATTCAAATATACTGTCTGCTTCTCAATAATTGTTCGTTAAAATTGAATGTGTCGTCCCAGCCTCACTACTCTTGGCAGGAGAACGACCCTGCCCCATTATGAAACCGCCTAAAAGTATGCTTTAATACATATTTCGGTGGTACGATCAGATGTAGGTGTCGCTTCTACTAAGCTTTAGGTGAGCTTTTATTCTTCCTCCTCCTTTTTGTTTACTTTTTGTTTTATTTCCCCGCCTGAGACTTCTGTGACCAAACAATTATGAAGTTTAGAGTTTCTTTCAAATAAAGCTCACTGTGGTCAGTTTTTCAACAAACTCGAGTCCCGCGCTGTTAGCTTGATCCACTCTGCAGCCCCACTCCCTTTGATATCCCCTAAGGACTTTAATCTTTAGATGTACCCTGCGGAGCTCTGCTCTTGCTTATCTGCTTCCTAGTAGGGTTACTCACGAAAAAAAAAAATATATACTTAACATGCTAAATGTTTTATTTTTTTGAAGTAGATTATTCACAAATTGATCACCCTTTATGAATCAATCAGCGGTGTCACAGATATCTCTAGAGATTTCATCTTCGGTTGGTTTGCAAATCGCTCGAAAAATTCGTCGGTGTCACAGAACTTCAAGAGATTTCATTTTCTTATTTGAAAATCTAGTTAGAACAGAAGCGTTTCCAATTGAACTATCATCTCTAAAAACAGGGCTGCATCTCTCGCAAAAAAATTTCCTTTTTTATACCCTTCTAGAGGGTATATTAAAATTGTCCAGATCTTTGTAACGCATAGAAGGAAGCATCTCCGACCACACAAAGTATTTATATTCTTGATCAGCATGACGAGCTGAGTTGATATAGCCATGTCCGTCTGTCCTTCTGTCCGTCTGTTTCTATGCTATCTCCTCCGTCAGTTTTGAAGCTATCTTAACCAAACTTTGCACGAAGTCTTTTGGTACAAATACGCTGCACATTTGTCGGAACCGGCCAGATCGGATGACTATAGCTTATAGCTGCCATAGGAACCATCGGCCGAAAATGTTGTTTTAGTGATAAAAACTTTTTTGTCTTCAACGCAAACGTCCACAAACCTCTTCTTTATGAGTTTTCTATGCTTTCACATAATTCTACCAAGTTTGATAGGACAACTATATAGTATAGCTGGCATCGAAATTGGGTGTAGAAAATGTATATAGGAGGCCTTGTCAAAAATGTGTACATTTGGCCGAATGTACATATTTGTGTCTACTAATTTATATAAATCATACAAGCTACAAGGGTATAAAAACTTCGGTCGAGCCGAAGTTAGCTTTCCTCTATTTTTATACCCTTGCAAAGGGTATTATAATTTTGCCCAGAAGTTTGCAACGCATAGAAATATTCATTTCCGACCCCATAAACTATATATATTCTTGATCAGGGCGACGAGCTGAGTCGATTGAGCTTTGTCCGTCCGTCTGTCTGTCCGTCTGTCTGTCCGTCTGTCTGTCTGTCTGTCCGTCTGTTTCTACGCGAACTAGTCTCTCAGTTTTAAAGCTATCGAGCTAAAATTTTGCAGAGAGTCTTCTTTTTACTGCACGCTGCTAATATGTCGGAACCGACCGGATCGGATGACTATATCTTATAGCTGCCATAGGAACCATCGGTCAAAAAATGGGTCTTAGTGAGAAAAACTTTTTTGTTCTTAATGTTAGCGTTCCCAAACACTGTCATTATTAATATTATATGCTTTCAAACAGATTTGCAAACTTTGGTCAAAATCGGATGACCATATCTTATAGCTGCCATAGGACCGATTGGTCGGAAAATGGGTCTTACTGAGAAAAACTTTTTTGGTTACTATGTTAGCGTCCTCAAACTCGTCCCTTATTAATATTATATGATTTCAAACAGATTCGCAAACTTTCGTCAAAATCGGATGACTATATCTTATAGCTGCCATAGGACCGATCGGTCGAAAAATGGGTCTTAGTGAAAAAAATTTTTTTTCATGTAAATCGTTCTTAAGGTCGGTGATTATTAATATTAAACGCTTTCAAACTAATTTGAAAAATTTGGTCGAAATCAGATGATTATATCTTCAGGCTGCCATAGGACTTATCGGTCGGAAAATGAGTCTTAGTGAGAAAAACTTTTTTGTTTTCAATTTTATCGTTCTTAAACTTTTCGATTGTTAATTTAATATGCTTTCAAAAAGATTCGCGGAATTTGGTCGAAATCAGATGTTCATCTGACGGAAAATGGATTTTAGTTACAAAAGTTTTTGATTTTTATCTAAGCGTTCTAAAACTCTGTCATTTCAAAAACAGCGTTTGCAAGGGTATAAAAACTTCGGCACAGACGAAGTTAGCTTGGCCTTCTCGTTTTAGTTAAGCCGGGTATCCAGCACCGCGAAAACTAAAAATTCCTGGCAAGCTTCATATAAAAAAAACTGTGCCAGGAATTTTTAGTTTACCTTTTCGTTGCTTGAGTATCCAGCAACATGAACGAAACCCACAGATTCTTATCGATAGTTGGCCTATCGATAGCGCGTGTGGATCGAAAGAACAGCTGACACACAGGTCAGGAATATATTGGTAACAATTATTTTGGACGTGATGAGCGAAAAATTGGGGTGAAATGCCTTTATGTTTTTGTCATGAACTGTCATCTTGCTGGTGAACCAGCATCGTGCAAAGAATGGTAGGGGATGGTGCCAAGGGGACGCTTATGCCCAATTGCTGAGGCGGCCCGAGAGATGCCCTCCATGGACACAAAAGTCGATGGGATGTCGTAGGTTGAGACGACTTCTGAGCCTGTTCGTCGCCTGATCGGGGGCAAGTCTATGGGAGTGGGCCACCAGTCGGTCATGATACCTGCCTGGTGTGCATATTAATTTGGGGCGCATAATGGCAATGTATGCCTCTCATACCAGGGACCTCACATAGAAGATTCTAGGTTCTTGAGGGTAGTGGAGCATGCCGTACCCCATAACGGGATCCCCCAGATCCACCACTACGAAGCTTGAAAAGCCAATTGAGCTTCAATGTCATAGCTGCAACCGTAGCTACTGGCCGGGACACATAGACTTTCCTGATTAAGCGGCGGTTCAGAGACACGCCAAGTTATTGATCCTAGGAGTCGCACTCGGGGTCTCGGGGTCTTTCAGCGATCATGATAACTCTTTGGCTATGTTCCAGCGGTTCGCCCATAGACCAAAGCCAAGGTCCGGCCACTGAGTTGACAAAATCCTTAATATTAATACAAATGTATTTAGGCAATCTTGTATCGGACCATGAAATACTTCATTTGATTGGCGATCAATCGAGATGTCATACTACTTTGGAGATTGGAATGACATTATAAAGTTGTGCACATAATTGTGCTCCATCCGGGCCACACTGCAAAGTGACATTCTTAGCCATCGGCTTATCATCCCCTTGTATAAAGTAGCAACTACTTCCACTGGAAATTATTATATATTTTTTTTAAATTTATTTAAAGTCAAATAATTAACAGTGCTTAACAGCTGACTGATCAGAGTGACCATGCACCTTTTTGGTGGATGGTCACCCTGTTTTAGTTATGTTCCACACACACAAGAAATAACTATCAAATTCCTGGCAGGAATTTTCCGCAGTGCTGGATACAAGCCTTTAAGGGGTAATTTGATATTCAAGTGATATTTATTGATTGTGTTATATGTTTTATGATGCAATTTTAAATTAGTATTCGAATTTATATATTATATATTCATCAAATAATTTATTCATTTGATGCAACATATCCAGAAAAATAATGTTGTTTACATTTCCAAAACTAATTTTACTTGTCAAAATTGTTTGGGTGGTGAATTTTGCTTAATCTCCTGACAAAACACGAGAGATTTGAGACCAACCGAAAGAGATTTCTGTGACACCGTGAATTGGTTTTGGGTTGGAATTTGATAAAATTATACTTGGATGTAATCTTAAATAAATGAATTTCTATTAATTAATAATAGTTATTACAAATAATTTTTTTATGCGTCTTCTTTTTCTTATTCGGGGGTGACACAGAAATCTCTAGAAATTTTGCCGACGGTTGGTTTGTAAGTCTCTCGAAAAATTAGTCGGTGCCACAGAACTTCGAGAGATCTCATTTTTTTATTTGAAAACCAATTTAGAAGGTTTGTGTCCCAAATAAAGTGCCATCAACTAAAACCGTGATGCATCTCTCGCAAAAAAAGTTTCCCCATTGCTAATTATGGGTTATTTTGATGTTTAACTACAATTTTTTGATTGTGTTATATGTTTTATGATGCATTTTTTTTTTTTGGAGAGTTATTCGTTCTTGGATCAAGTACTGAAACTCTTGAATCAATAATTATTCATACTTGGATCAAGAGCAGAAACGCTTGAATCAGGAATGTCGGGATCAAAAATTCACTCTTGAATCAAGAATTTCGCTCTTGGATCAAGAATTTTCACTCTTACCGTACTTTTGAGAACGAATGCTCTTGATTCAAGAGCGAAATTCTCTATCTTTTCTCTGAGTGTAACGGGTATAAGAAGCTAAATTTGGTCGAAAAATGTCTTATGTAAACCGCGATACGCTAAGATGCCTTCAACTGAAGTATTCAAATGAAATTACCTGTTTATACCCGTTACTCGTAGAGTAAAAGGGTATACTAAAGTCGTGCAAATGTATGTAACAGGCAGAAGGAATCATTTCCGACCATATAAAGTATATATATTCTTGATCAGCATCAACAGCCGATTCGATATAGCCATGTCCGTCTGTCCGTCTGTCCGTCTGTCCGTCCGTCCGTCTGTCTGTATGAACACCTAGATCTCAGAGACTAGAAGAGCTAGAGCAACCAAATTTGAAATGTAGACTCCTATTGTCTGCACGCAGATCAAGTTTATTTTCAATTTTTGCCACGCCCCCTCACGCCCCCGCAATTTGGAAAAAACGTCATATCTCCTACAGTCTTGATGATAGATGGTTCGTACTTTCTAGAGATATCTAGTACTCAAAATTATTTATCGATTTGCTGAAGGAATGATGAAGATCGGATGAACGATACTCAAGTTATGAGCAAAAAACGGTCAGTTAACACCAACCACCCACCCCACCCATAACCTAAGCACTGCGTTCAGCAGCAATCTTAGTAAGAGAGAGAGAGAGAGAGAGAGAGAGAGAGACTCAGAGAGCGCACTGCGTTGTGCGTTGTGTGTTAACTGGCCGTTTGACTCGTGACCAAATTCGAGCTGCGACATTAAGGGTGCAGAGTATGTAATAGTCGGGCTTGACCGACGTTTTCAAAAGTTTTGTTGTCTGATCTGTTTATCGTGATGAATTTGGAGTCATTTATGTTGGATTTAGTAATTGACCTCAGGCATACAGGAAGGCTAATAAACATTTGTTTCCATGAGTAACGGGTATATCGAAGTCGGTTAGAGCCGACTTTAACTTACGCTCTCGTTTTCTGCTGGTAATGAAGCAATTTACTCATAAGATTAATTCCATAATTTTGGTGAAGCTGGTTTTGCCTAAATGGCCAATGTTGCTCTACAGCCTTAGAGCTATTACAAAAATGCCTATAAACCGCGAACCAAGGCTTTGTTGGTAAAACTGAAAACGCAGTTCGGTCTATTTTTATCTCTAGTTAATGGCCTATATGGACTCGATAATGGGTGATGTCAAATGTGGTACCCACTATCGCGGTTTTTCGATGCATGTTACCATCTCTTAAGGGCATATTTAATTGGTCAGCATCTCAATATATTTAAAATCTTATAAAATTCTATCGAGTGGTTTTCCATTGATTCCATTTTCTAAGTTTACCCTCTATGGGCGGGGTACTAACCGCTTGTCCATTGGAGGCAGGAATTTAGTATAACAATTGTGGTGACTCCCTTCATCTTTGGTGAATTTTCCAAAATTTTAGCTCTCACCTTTTTTTAACCAGCAACAGATGTTGTAGCTGTGTGTTGCTAGTATAAATGTGCCCATTAAACGCGAACTTGACGTGATCAAGAAAAACTGGGTATGAGGTGTTGCTCTCTGAGCGAAATATGCTTACGTTTGCCACTACGTTATGTTCAAAAATAACATCGCCTTTAAGTGCTGTTAACGCCTCTTTTTCCCGTGACGTGAGAAAAATAGTGACGGACAAGCTGAATTTAATAAACGCCGTGAAAGTGAAGAGCTAGGTGTATGACTTGGCGGATAAGAATAATTCGGAAGCCCGCCAGATAACACCGGCGGTCCCGTTCACAGGCATTAAAATAAGTTGCATTTTGTGGCACTGTGTAATATTTAATAACAATATGGAAATCTCCTAGATTAACCAAATACATTAAATATCAATCGAGTTGTTACAAATATTAAATCTAGTAGAATCAATTCTGCCTACTGCGCTGCCGGCAGCAGCAATGCCTCTGTCACTCATCAACAATATTGTGAGGCGATTTCATTAATACTTTGTCTCGCTCACAACAACGACGTTTTCCCATAATCAAAAAATTGTGACAATAATTGTTCGTTAAAATTGAATGTGTCATCCCAGCCTCACTACTCTTGGCAGGAGAACGACCCTGCCCCATTATAAATCCGCATAAAAGTATGCTTCATTACAGATTTCAGTGGTACGATCAGATGTAGGTGTCGCTTCTACTAAGCTTTAGGTGAGCTTTTATTCTTCCTCCTCCTTTTTGTTTACTTTTTGTTTTAGTTCCCCGCCTGAGACTGTGACCAAACAATTATGAAGTTTAGATTTTCTTTCAAATAAAGCTCACTGCTCACTTTGATGTAGATTATTCACAAATTGATCACCCTTTATGAATCAATCAGCGGTGTCACAGAAATCTCTAGAGATTTCATCTTCGGTTGGTTTGCAAATCGCTCGAAAAATTCGTCGGTGTCACAGAACTTCAAGAGATTTCATTTTCTCATTTGAAAATCTAGTTAGAACAGAAGCGTTTCCAATTGAACTATCATCTCTAAAAACAGGGCTCCATCTCTCGCAAAAAAATTTCCTGTTTTTTTGGGGTAATTTGATATTTAAGTGATATTTATTGATAATAACTACGTTTATACGTACGTCTAATTTGCAAATAAAAAATTTGTGAGTGACAAATTATTGCGTATGAACGCTGAGTTAATTCGTTATTTGCAAATAGCTAAGTCAAGAAAACAATTACTGATTAGTAGACTATTTGCAAATAGTGTGCTAGGCGTTGCCACTCTATTCAGTGATTTTGCTGTTCTTAACTATATGGTAGCACTGCTAAATTGTAATTGTCATTCATATCGACTGCAGGCGAAGGAAAAAGGTAAATGTTGAAGATAAAAACTTACAACGCTTGTTTGCAATTGAACCAAGGCGGATACCAAGGTACTTGACGGCAGCACTAAAAAATAGATTTACTTACGTATGATATTTAGCGTATAAACAGTGAGTTAGTTATTTACAAATTACTTCTATTTGCGAATAGCTGGCGTATAAACGTAGTATGTGTTATATGTTTTATGATGCAATTATAAATTAGTATTCGAATTTCTATATATTCATCAAATAATTTATTCATTTGATGCAACATATCCAGAAAAATAATGTTGCTTACATTTCCAAAACTAATTTTACTTGTCAAAATTGTTTGGGTGGTGAACTTAGCTTAATCTCCTGACATAACACGAGAGATTTGAGACCAACCGAAAGAGATTTCTGTGACACCGTGAATTGGTTTTGGGTTGGAATTTGGTTGGAAGAGACTTCTGTGACACCGCTGAATAAGGTTTTTTTTATTCAAAAGCATTTTGGGAGCTTAATTAAGCAAATCGCCGGCTCAAGGGTGCGTGATTTCCAAATCACTCGAAATTAGGCTCTGTGGAAGGGCGAAATTAAATTCGAACGAAAGTGATTTCTGTGGCACCCCTGTATATTTATACTGATTTTACTTACTACCTAGAAATAGCTTCGTGGAACAATGATGACATGAAATTATACTTGGATGTAATCTTAAATAAATGAATTTCTATTAATTAATAATAGTTATTACAAATAATTTTTTTATGCGTCTTCTTTTTCTTATTCGGGGGTGACACAGAAATCTCTAGAAATTTTGCCGACGGTTGGTTTGTAAGTATCTCGAAAAATTCGTCGGTGCCACAGAACTTCGAGAGATATCATTTTTTTATTTGAAAACCAATTTAGAAGAATTTAGAAGGTTTGTGTCCCAAATAATGTGCCATCACCTAAAACAGGGATGCATCTCTCGCAAAAAAAATTTCCCAATTGCTTGTTATGGGTTATTTTGATGTTTAACTACAATATTTTGAATGTGTAATATGTTTTATGATGCATTTTTAAATTATAATTAAAATTTTTGTCATATTCTCGAAAAAAAATGAAAAATTAAAAAATATGTTTGCGCCAATCATGAAGTACTACTAGCCAGTCCTTAGCCCTTGTTGGTACTCCTGTTGGTACACAGTGGGCGCAACTATATAGAGGGAGCCACATGAGGTTGAGTGGCAAATTGATTTGGCAACATTCGGTTTGTTTTGCGAACAATAATTGCAGCGCAAATATTAATATTAAAACAAATAAAATATTTCATACAGAAATTTCCCAATTTCCATCAATAAACATAATTAATTTTGCTAACAAAACACGAGAGGTTTGAAACCAATCAAAAGAAATTTCCGTGGCACCTAACAATTGGAATCCGGTTTGCATGTAAGAGGTTTCTGTGACACCCAGAATTTTTTTTTGATTTGCTTTAAATAAATGTAAACTACATACTATTATAAACACAAAAATATTTATTTTTCACATTTGCAGCCACTTCTATATACGGGGGTGACACAGATATCTCAAGAGATTTTCCCGACGTTTGGTTTGGTGCCGTCGGTGCCACAGAACTTCGAGAGATTTCATTTTTTATTTGAAAATAAATTAAGAAGGTTTGTGTCCCAGATAGTGGGCCAACTCCAAAAATAGGGATGCATCTCTCTCAACAAAATTTACCAATTGCAAGTTATAGGTTAATTTGATGTTTAACTGAAATTTTTTGATTGTGTTATATGTTTTATGATGCATTTTTAAATTAGAATTCAATTTTAAGTCATGCTCTCCAAAAATAAAATGAAAAATTTACAAATATTTTCGCACCATCATGAAGTATAACTTGCCAGCCCTAAGACTGCTGGCTGTCGAATAGAGGGCGACACCATCCCTAGAGGGCGCCACATGAAGGTTGGTATTGGTTGATTTACAGGCTTTGGTTGGTTTTGCGAACAATTATTGAAACGCAAATTTTAATATTAAAACAAACTAAATATTTAATACATTTGATGCAACCTATCCAGAAATACAATGTTGTTTACATTTCCATCCATAAACATAATTAATTTTGCTTGTCAATATTGTTTGGGTGGTGAATTTTGCCAAGTCTCCTAACAAAACACTGGAGGTTTGAAAACAAACAAAAGAATTTTCTGTGGCACCAAAGAATTGGAGTTCAGTTTGAATGTGGTTGGAAGAGGTTTCAGTGGCACCCCCGATAATGGCCCAATTATTTTAACAACAGCAGATCACCACCAACCATCTTCCAATAATATCAACGCAGCACGTACTCCCACCAACGCACACACAAGGAAGCACAACCCAGTCGGACTTGTATGCACGCCAGAAGTACATATTTCATGCCTACTTCTCACGTCAGTAGGCATGAGAAACCTGAAAATTCCCATTCGTTTTTATTAAGCAACGCCGCAAGACTCAGGGGTTGTTGTTGTAACCGTTAACCGTTTGGGTGACGTCACGCGGCAGCCTTCGGGATCTGCTTTTCTCTCTACAAACTCAGTACTTCAGATGTACCAACTTTGTATATCGTAGGTAGGAAGAGTTGAGACATTGGCTGAGGAACACCTGACTTTTGTATGAAATGTCACCCCATTATTTAATTAAATAGATTTGAGTTTATTTGCAATTTTTTGTTTTTCTTTAAAGGTTCCACGGTTCGCGAAAAATTTCTCGTGGAAGAGTTGATATTCCGCACATTCTTAACAGAGTCTGCTAAGTCGCTGCTATAAACTCGATAACACAATTTTTATCTTTCGATAAACGTTTCAAAGCAGTATCGGAATGAAGTTGGTATGTTCCAATCGTTTGTTTATTTAAGTCCAAGCAACATTTTTGTCCTGCATTGCTTAGTCAAATTCGTTAAAGTTTTCAAGACAAAGTTGAAAAATAGTAAAAAAAATGAGGGGAAAACATGATGATTTTCCGAAATTTTTGTAATTTTGAGTATATAGATGTGACTTTTTTGACTTGCCACTTAAGAATGTTATGTGAGCCAACGACTTCCTCTAAGACGTCAAACCGAAATTCAAAATAGTTTACGAGATATGGAGTTGCGAGCCCCAATCAGAAGCTGAAAGCTTCAAAGTGCAATAAAAAGAAAACGGCAGCTAACCAGACCAAACCCAGCGAAGATTTTTGTACTACCATTATACCCATTCAGAATTTTTTGGTCCCGACTCGATCAACTTTTTAGTGTTGCACAGTGTATTTAATTCAAATATACTGTCTGCTTCTCTTTGAGGGAAACTTATTTTTTCCGTCTTATTATAAAATTTATAACACAGTGGAACACTCAAAGTTGCCTGGGAACGGGACCAATAAATTATGAAACTAGGGAGCAACACCTCATACCCAGTTTTTCTTGATCACGTCAAGTTCGCGTTTAATAGGCACATTAATACTAGCAACGCACAGCTACAACATCTCTTGCTGGTTAAAACGAGAGCGTAAGTTAAAGTCGGCTCTAACCGACTTCGATATATCCGTTACTCATGAAAACAAATTTTTAATAGCCTTCCTGTGTGCCTGAGGTGGGACAGCCGAAAAGTGTGCAACATTTTTTAACTCGGTTAGGTGCTAGGTGTTTTGGGTTGGAACCCACAGTTGAGACTTTCTCCCTATATTTCCAGGCTTAAGCTTTTAGACTTACCTTCACTTGAGCATAGACGTACCATGTTGGGTATAATGTTTCTAAACAAGCTTATAAAGGGTAATATTGACGCTGAGTACCTACTCGGACGCGTGAACCTTAATGTCCCTTCAAGACAAACACGAAACTATATTCCCTTGAGGCTTCCTGTTGCTTCTACTTTATATGAATCTAATTGTCCTTTTCGCATTCTATGTAGGGATTACAATAATATCTTTCCTCTTCTCAGTGATAACCTTTCCGACGAAGGCCTGCGGTCTTTTATTCTTCACAATCTTGCACTTGCATAGTCTCTAGTTTTTCTAGGAAGTTCCTTCCGATCACCAACGCTGCGAGCAGGGGCGTAGCTGGTCATAACGACAAAATAAACGAGAGCGTAAGTTAAAGTCGGCTCTAACCGACTTCGATATACCCGTTACTCATGGAAACAAATGTTTAATAGCCTTACTGTATGCCTGAGGTGGGTCAGCCGAAAAGTATGCAACATTTTTTAACTCGTCTCTCTCTCTCTCTCTCTCTCTCTCACTAAGATTGCTGCTGAACGCAATGCTTAGGTTATGAGTGGGGTGGGTGGTGGGTGTTAACTGATCGTTTTTTGCTCATAACTTGAGTATCGTTCATCCGATCTTTATCATTCCTTCAGCAAATCGATAAATAATTTTAAGTACTAGATATCTCTAGAAAGTACGAACTATCTATCATCAAAACTGTAGGAGATATGACGTTTTTTCCAAATTGCGGGGGCGTGAGGGGGCGTGGCAAAAATTGAAAATAAACTTGATCTGCGTGCAGACAATAGGAGTCTACATTTCAAATTTGGTTGCTCTAGCTCTTCTAGTCTCTGAGATCTAGGTGTTCATACAGACAGACGGACAGACGGACATGGCTATATCGACTCGGCTGTTGATGCTGATCAAGAATATATATACTTTATATGGTCGGAAATGATTCCTTCTGCCTGTTACATACATTTGCACGACTTTAGTAGACCCTTTTACTCTACGAGTAACGGGTATAATTACCCCCACCGGATCGGAAGGCATTTCTTCTATTTACTCTTTTTGTTTTCCTTTCTATCCCCCTTATTTTGTATCATTTTTTATTCTATTATATTGTAGTTGTGTCTTTTAGACGAAGCTGCAATTAAAATAAAATAAATAAATAAATAACGAGAGCGTAAGTTAAAGTCGGCTCTAACCGACTTCGATATACCCGTTACTCATGGAAACAAATGTTTAATAGCCTTCCTGTATGCCTGAGGTGGGTCAGCCGAAAAGTATGCAACATTTTTTAACTCGTCTCTCTCTCTCTCTCACTAAGATTGCTGCTGAACGCAATGCTTAGGTTATGAGTGGGGTGGGTGGTGGGTGTTAACTGATCGTTTTTTGCTCATAACTTGAGTATCGTTCATCCGATCTTTATCATTCCTTCAGTTAATCGATAAATAATTTTAAGTACTAGATATCTCTAGAAAGTACGAACCATCTATCATCAAAACTGTAGGAGATATGACGTTTTTTCCAAATTGCGGGGGCGTGAGGGGGCGTGGCAAAAATTGAAAATAAACTTGATCTGCGTGCAGACAATAGGAGTCTACATTTCAAATTTGGTTGCTCTAGCTCTTCTAGTCTCTGAGATCTAGGTGTTCATACAGACAGACGGACAGACGGACAGACGGACATGGCTATATCGACTCGGCTGTTGATGCTGATCAAGAATATATATACTTTATATGGTCGGAAATGATTCCTTCTGCCTGTTACATACATTTGCACGACTTTAGTAGACCCTTTTACTCTACGAGTAACGGGTATAAAAATAAAATTTATCATCCTATCTTTATGAAAATTTCAGGGCTAATAGATGTTGCGAATATAACTCTTAGATTTAAATTTGAGATCGATATCTCAAAAATTTTGGGAGTTATTCGACATTTTTCATTGTGTGGGCGTGGGTGGGCGTGGCAAAAATTTGAAATAAACTTGATCTGCGTGCAGACAATAGGAGTCTACATTTCAAAGTTGGTTGCTATAGCTCTTTTAGTCTCTGAGATCTAGGTGTTCATACAGACAGACGGACAGACGGACGGACGGAAAGACGGACAGACGGACATGGCTATATCGACTCGGCTGTTGATGCTTTTCAAGAATGTATATACTTTATATGGTCGGAAATGATTCCTTCTGCCTGTTACATACATTTGCACGACATAAGTATACCCTTTTACTCTAATAGTAACGGGTATAAAAAGGTGACAGCTAAAATTTTGAAAAATTCACCAAAGATGAAGGATGAAGGAAGATTTCCCGCCTCCAATGGACAAGCGGTTAGTACCCCGCCCATAGAAGTCTAACTTAGAAAATGGAATCAATGGAAAACCACACGATAGAATTTAGTAAGATTTTAAATATATTGAGATGCTGACCAATAAAATGTGCCCTTAAGAGATGGTAGCATGCATCGAAAAACCTCGATAGTGGGTACCACATTTGACATCACCCATTATCGAGTCCATATAGGCCATTAACTAGAGATAAAAATAGACCGAACTGCGTTTTCAGTTTTACCAACAAAGCCTTGGTTCGCGGTTTATAGGCATTTTTATACCCGTTACTCGTAGAGTAAAAGGGTATACTAAAGTCGTGCAAATGTATGTAACAGGCAGAAGGAATCATTTCCGACCATATAAAGTATATATATTCTTGATCAGCATCAACAGCCGAGTCGATATAGCTATGTCCGTCTGTCCGTCTGTCTGTATGAACACCTAGATCTCAGAGACTAGAAGAGCTAGAGCAACCAAATTTGAAATGTAGACTCCTATTGTCTGCACGCAGATCAAGTTTATTTTCAATTTTTGCCACGCCCCCTCAAGCCCCCGCAATTTGAAAAAAACGTTATATCTCCTACAGTTTTGATGATAGATGGTTCGTACTTTCTAGAGATATCTAGTACTCAAAATTATTTATCGATTTGCTGAAGGAATGATAAAGATCGGATGAACGATACTCAAGTTATGAGCAAAAAACGGTCAGTTAACACCCACCACCCATCCCACCCATAACCTAAGCCTTGCGTTCAGCAGCAATCTTAGTGAGAGAGAGAGAGAGAGAGAGAGAGAGAGAGAGAGAGAGAGAGAGAGAGAGAGACTTAGAGAGCGCACTGCGTTGTGCGTTGTGTGTTAACTGGCCGTTTGACTCGTGACCAAATTCGAGCTGCGACATTAATGGTGCAGAGTATGTAATAGTCGGGCTTGACCGACTTTCTTATTTGTTTCTATTAGGAAAGGTGATACGTTTTCAAAAGTTTTGTTGTCTGATCTGTTTATCGTGATGAATTTGGAGTCATTTATGTTGTATTTAGTAATTGACAAATGTCTATTAATATCTGGCGGATAATAAATAGCCGAGTTACGAAATGTTGCATACTTTTCGGCTGGCCCACCTCAGGCATACAGGAAGGCTATTAAACATTTGTTTCCATGAGTAACGGGTGTATCGAAGTCGGTTAGAGCCGACTTCAAATTACGCTCTCGTTGTAATAGCTCTAAGGCTGTAGAGCAGAGATGGGCATGCACACATATCGACACACTTTTCACACGCATACAAGCACAATTTGCGTGCGCCCCATTCGTGTTCTATAAATAGCTTTCAATGCTTATAGCGTACGTGTGATTTTGTGGAGTCGGCCGCGGCAGAGCTCCTATGCACACGAGGCAGCGCGCTGCCTCGTGTGCATTGGAACTTCGCGACGCGCCCATCTCTGCTGTAGAGCAACATTGGCCATTTAGGCAAAACCAGCTTCACCAAAATTATGGAATTAATCTTATGAGTAAATTGCTTCATTACCAGCAGAAAAACAGGTAATTTCATTTGAATACTTCAGTTGAAGGCATCTTAGCGTATCGCGGTTTACATAAGACATTTTTCGACCAAATTTAGCTTTTTATACCCGTTACACTCAGAGAAAAGATAGAGAATTTCGCTCTTGAATCAAGAGAATCAAGATCGTTCTCAAAAGTACGATAAGAGTGAAAATTCTTGATCCAAGAGCGAAATTCTTGATTCAAGAGTGAATTTTTGATCCCGACATTCCTGATTCAAGAGTTTCTGCTCTTGATCCAAGTATGAATAATTATTGATTCAAGAGTTTCAGTTCTTAATCCAAGAACGAATAATTCTCAAAAAAAAAAAAAATTCAAAAGAATATTTGGGGTGGGGGGTGTGGTAGGGACACTACCGACCCGACCCGACCGACGTTGTCCGTCTCCCTCCCCCCTCCCCACTCACCATTATCAACCAAACCAACCCCAACCACCACCCACCAAACTTTGTTTTAAACTGTGATTGATTTTGAGATAACCCCACATAAATATTTTTTTTTTTTGCTTACTCTTCTGGGACTTGAACACGGTACCTCGAAAGACTGAAACACACACAGGCGACGGGCAGCTTAACGAGCTCAGCTAACTTCCGTAAGCTAGAAGACGCGACGAAATCACACTTATAAATAAACGCAGTTGCCTTTCGTACGCACCGCACAACAACAAACTGCGCCTACGCTCTCACTCTCTGCGCTCTCATTCTCTCAACGACCACCTGCGCATGCGCCCTCACTCTCTGCGAGAGCGACTCCAAAGCTACTCTCTCAAAGTTAAGTTGCCCTCACCCCCCTTGCCTATAAAAAACAAAATTGAGAACGTTTAGAACGAATTTATCTCGATTCCAAGAGCGAAATTCTTGAAAATTCAAGAGCGACTAATTTTTTTTTATACCCGTTACTCGTAGAGTAAAAGGGTATACTAAAGTCGTGCAAATGTATGTAACAGGCAGAAGGAATCATTTCCGACCATAACCATACTTTTCGGGTATATTCTTGATCAGCATCAACAGCCGAGTCGATATAACCATGTCCGTCTGTCCGTCCGTCTGTCTGTATGAACACCTAGATCTCAGAGACTAGAAGAGCTAGAGCAACCAATTTTGAAATGTAGACTCCTATTGTCTGCACGCAGATCAAGTTTATTTCAAATTTTTGACACGCCCACCCACGCCCCCACAATAGAAAATGTTGAATAACTCCCACAATTTTTGAGATATCGATCTCAAATTCAAAACGTAGATTTATATTCGCAACATCTATAAGCCCTGAAATTCATCAAGATCGGATAATAAATAGCCGAGTTAAAAAAATGTTGCATACTTTTCGGCTGACCCACCTCAGGCATACAAGAAGGCTATTAAACATTTGTTTCCATGAGTAACGGGTATATCGAAGTCGGTTAGAGCCGACTTTAACTTACGCTTTCGTTTCAAGAGCGTTCGTACTCAAATTATTCGTTCTAGTTTTTTCTTAGTGTACTAGTAGAGTAAAAGGGTATACTAATGTCGTGCAAATGTATGTAACAGGCAGAAGGAATCATTTCAGACCATATAAAGTATATATATTCTTGATCAGCATCAAAAGCCGAATCGATATAGCCATGTCCGTCTGTCCGTCTGTCTGTATGAACACCTAGATCTCAGAGACTAGAAGAGCTAGAGCAACCAATTTTGAAATGAAACTCCTATTGTCTGCACGCAGATCAAGATTATTTCAAATTTTTGCCACGCCCACCCCCGCCCCCACAATAAAAAATGTTGAATAACTCCCACAATTTTTAAGATATCGACTTGATATTTAAAACGTACATTTATATTCGCAACATCTATAAGCCCAGATCAAGATTTCATCAAGATCGGACGATAAATAGCCGAGTAAAAAAATGTTGCATACTTTTCGGCTGTCTCACCTCAGGCACACAGGATGGCTATTAAACGTTTCTTTCCATGAGTAACGGGTATATCGAAGTCGGTTAGAGCCGACTTTAACGTACGCTCTCGTTATGTCTAGTCTATTGCGAATATGGACTCGATAATGGGTGATGTCAAATGTGGTACCCACTATCGCGGTTTTTCGATGCATGTTACCATCTCTTAAGGGCATATTTAATTGGTCAGCATCTCAATATATTTAAAATCTTATGAAATTCTATCGAGTGGTTTTCCATTGATTCCATTTTCTAAGTTTAACCTCTATGGGCGGGGTACTAACCGCTTGTCCATTGGAGGCAGGAATTTAGTATAACAATTATGGTGACTCCCTTCATCTTTGGTGAATTTTCCAAAATTTTAGCTCTCACCTTTTTTTAACCAGCAACAGATGTTGTAGCTGTGTGTTGCTAGTATAAATGTGCCCATTAAACGCGAACTTGACGTGATCAAGAAAATCTGGGTATGAGGTGTTGCTCCCTGAGCGAAATATGCTTACGTTTGCCACTACGTTATGTTCAACGAGAGCGTAAGTTAAAGTCGGCTCTAACCGACTTCGATATACCCGTTACTCATGGAAACAAATGTTTAATATCCTTCCTGTGTGCCTGAGGTGGGTCAGCCGAAAAGTATGCAACATTTTTTAACTCGGCTATTTATTATCCGCCAGATATTAATAGACATTTGTCAATTACTAAATCCAACTTAAATGACTCCAAATTCATCACGATAAACAGATCAGACAACAAAACTTTTGAAAACGTATCACCTTTGCTAATAAAAACAAGAAAGAAAGTCGGTCAAGCCCGACTATTACATACTCTGCACCCTTAATGTCGCAGCTCGAATTTGGTCACGAGTCAAACGGCCAGTTAACACACAACGCACAACGCAGTGCGCTCTCTAAGTCTCTCTCTCTCTCTCTCTCTCTCTCTCTCTCACTAAGATTGCTGCTGAACGCAATGCTTAGGTTATGGGTGGGGTGGGTGGTGGGTGTTAACTGACCGTTTTTTGCTCATAACTTGAGTATCGTTCATCCGATCTTTTTCATTCCTTCAGCAAATCGATAAATAATTTTGAGTACTAGATATCTCTAGAAAGTACGAACCATTTATCATCAAAACTGTAGGAGATATGACGTTTTTTCCAAATTGCGGGGGCGTGGCAAAAATTGAAAATAAACTTGATCTGCGTGCAGACAATAGGAGTCTACATTTCAAATTTGGTTGCTCTAGCTCTTCTAGTCTCTGAGATCTAGGTGTTCATACAGACAGACGGACGGACGGACAGACGGATAGACGGACATGGCTATATCGAATCGGCTGTTGATGCTGATCAAGAATATATATACTTTATATGGTCGGAAATGATTCCTTCTGGCTGTTACATACATTTGCACGACTTTAGTATACCCTTTTACTCTACGAGTAACGGGTATAAAAATAACATCGCCTTTAAGTGCTGTTAACGCCTCTTTTTTTCCGTGACGTGAGAAAAATAGTGACGGACAAGCTGAATTTAATAAACGCCGTGAAAGTGAAGAGCTAGGTGTATGACTTGGCGGATAAGAAAAACTCGGAAACCCGCCAGATAACACCGGCGGTCCCGTTCACAGGCATTAAAAAAAGTTGAATTTTGTGGCACTGTGTAATATTTAATAACAATATGGAAATCTCCTAGATTAACCAAATACATTAAATATCAATCGAGTTGTTACAAATATTAAATCTATTAGTATCAATTCTACCTACTACGCTGCCGGCAGCAGCAATGCCTCTGTCACTCATCAACAATATTGTGAGGCGATTTCATTAATACTTTGTCTCGCTCACAACAACGACGTTTTCCCATAATCAAAAAATTGTGACAATAATTGTTCGTTAAAATTGAATGTGTCATCCCAGCCTCACTACTCTTGGCAGGAGAACGACCCTGCTCCATTATGAATCCGCCTAAAAGTATGCTTCATTACAGATTTCGGTGGTACGATCAGATGTAGGTGTCGCTTCTACTAAGCTTTAGGTGAGCTTTTATTCTTCATCCTCCTTTTTGTTTACTTTTTGTTTTAGTTCCCCGCCTGAGACTTCTGTGACCGAACAATTATGCAGCTTAGAGTTTCTTTCAAATAAAGCTCACTGTGGTCAGTTTTTCAACAAACTCGAGTCCCGCGCTGTTAGCTTGACCCACTCTGCAGCCCCACTCCCTCTGATATCCTCTGAGGACTTTAATCTTTAGATGTACCCCGCGGAGCTCTGCTCTTGCTTATCTGCATCCTAGTAGGGTTACTCACGAAAAAAAAAAATATATACTTAACATGCTAAATGTTTTATTTTTTTGAAGTAGATTATTCACAAATTGATCACCCTTTATGAATCATCCAGCGGTGTCACAGATATCTCTAGAGATTTCATCTTCGGTTGGTTTGCAAATCGCTCGAAAAATTCGTCGGTGTCACAGAACTTCAAGAGATTTCTATTTGAAAATCCAGTTAGAATAGAAGCGTTTCCAATTGAACTATCATCTCTAAAAACAGGGCTGCATCTCTCGCAAAAAAATTTCCTTTTTTGTACCCTTCTAGAGGGTATATTAAAATTGTCCAGATCTTTGTAACGCATAGAAGGAAGCATCTCCGACCACACAAAGTATATATATTCTTGATCAGCATGACGAGCTGAGTTGATATAGCCATGTCCGTCTGTCCTTCTGTCCGTCTGTTTCTATGCTATCTCCTCCGTCAGTTTTAAAGCTATCTTAAACAAACTTTGCACGAAGTCTTTTGGTACAAATACGCTGCACATTTGTCGGAACCGGCCAGATCGGATGACTATAGCTTATAGCTGCCATAGGAACCATCGGCCGAAAATGTTGTTTTAGTGATAAAAACTTTTTTGTCTTCAACGCAAACGTCCACAAACCTCTTCTTTATGAGTTTTCTATGCTTTCACATAATTCTACCAAGTTTGATAGGACAACTATATAGTATAGCAGGCATCGAAATTGGGTGTAGAAAATGTATATAGGAGGCCTTGTCAAAAATGTGTACATTTGGCCGAATGTACATATTTGTGTCTACTAATTTATATAAATCATACAAGCTACAAGGGTATAAAAACTTCGGTCGAGCCGAAGTTAGCTTTCCTCTATTTTTTTAGTTAAGGGGTAATTTGATATTCAAGTGATATTTATTGATTGTGTTATATGTTTTATGATGCAATTTTAAATTAGTATTCGAATTTATATATTATATATTCATCAAATAATTTATTCATTTGATGCAACATATCCAGAAAAATAATGTTGTTTACATTTCCAAAACTAATTTTACTTGTCAAAATTGTTTGGGTGGTGAATTCTGCTTAATCTCCTGACAAAACACGAGAGATTTGAGACCAACCGAAAGAGATTTCTGTGACACCGTGAATTGGTTTTGGGTTGGAATTTGATAAAATTATATTTGGATGTAATCTTAAATAAATTAATTTCTATTAATTAATAATAGTTATTACAAATAATTTTTTTATGCGTCTTCTTTTTCTTATTCGGGGGTGACACAGAAATCTCTAGAAATTTTGCCGACGGTTGGTTTGTAAATCTCTCGAAAAATTCGTCGGTGCCACAGAACTTCGAGAGATTTCATTCTTATATTTGAAAACCAATTTAGAAGGTTTGTGTCCCAAATAAAGTGCCATCACCTAAAACCGGGATGCATCTCTCGCAAAAAAAATTTCCCAATTGCTAGTTATGGGTTATTTTGATGTTTAACTACAATATTTTGATTGTGTTATATGTTTTATGAGCATTTTTAAATTATAATTCAAATTTTTGTCATATTCTCGAAAAAAAATGAAAAATTAAAAAATATGTTTGCGCCAATCATGAAGTACTACTAGCCAGTCCTTAGCCCTTGTTGGTACTCCTGTTGGAACACAGTGGGCGCCACTATATAGAGGGAGCCACATGAGGTTGAGCGGCAAGTTGATTTGGCAACATTCGGTTTGTTTTGCGAACAATTATTGAAACGCAAATATTAATATTAAAACAAATAAAATGTTTAATTCAATTGATGCAACCTACCCAGAAATATAATGTTTACATTTCCATCAATAAACATAATTAATTTTGCTAACAAAACACGAGAGGTTTGAAACCAATCAAAAGAAATTTCCGTGGCACCTAACAATTACTATTATAAACACAAAAATATTTATTTTTCACATTTGCAGCAACTTCTATATACGGGGGTGACACAGATATCTCAAGAGATTTTCCCGACGTTTGGTTTGGTGCCGTCGGTGCCACAGAACTTCGAGAGATTTCATTTTTTATTTGAGAATAAATTTAGAAGGTTTGTGTCCCAGATAGTGGGCCAACTCCAAAAACAGGGATGCATCTCTCGCAAAAAAATTTACCAATTGCTAGTTAAAGGTTAATTTGATGTTTAACTGAAATTTTTTGATTGTGTTATATGTTTTATGACGCATTTTTAAATTAGAATTCAATTTTAAGTCATGCTCTCCAAAAATAAAATGAAAAACTTACAAATATTTTCGCACCATCATGAAGTATAACTTGCCAGCCCTAAGACTGCTGGCTGTCGCATAGAGGGCGACACCATCCCTAGAGGGCGCCACATGAAGGTTGGTATTGGTTGATTTACAGGCTTTGTTTGGTTTTGCGAACAATTATTGAAACGCAAATTTTAATATTAAAAGAAACTAAATATTTAATACATTTGATGCAACCTATCCAGAAATACAATGTTGTTTACATTTCCATCCATAAACATAATTAATTTTGCTTGTCAATATTGTTTGGGTGGTGAATTTTGCCAAGTCTCCTAACAAAACACTGGAGGTTTGAAAACAAACAAAAGAATTTTCTGTGGCACCTAAGAATTGGAGTTCGGTTTGAATGTGGTTGGAAGAGGTTTCAGTGGCACCCCCGATAATGGCCCAATTATTTTAACAACAGCAGATCACCACCAACCATCTTCCAATAATATCAACGCAGCACGTACTCCCACCAACGCACACACAAGGAAGCACAACCCAGTCGGACTTGTATGCACGCCAGAAGTACATATTTCATGCCTACTTCTCACGTCAGTAGGCATGAGAAACCTGAAAATTCCCATTCGTTTTTATTAAGCAACGCCGCAAGACTCAGGGGTTGTTGTTGTAACCGTTAACCGTTTGGGTGACGTCACGCGGCAGCCTTCGGGATCTGCTTTTCTCTCTACAAACTCAGTACTTCAGATGTACCAACTTTGTATATCGTTGGTAGGATGAGTTGAGACATTGGCTGAGGAACACCTGACTTTTGTATGAAATGTCAACCCATAATTAAATTAAATAGATTTGAGTTTATTTGCAATTTTTTGTTTTTCTTTAAAGGTATCCAAGGCTCGCGAAAAATTTCTCGTGGAAGAGTTGATATTCCGCACATTCTTAACAGAGTCTGCTAAGCCGCTGCTATAAACTCGATAACACAATTTTTTCTTTCGATAAGCGTTTCGAAGTAACCTTGCGCTGCTCTGGCGCTGTTAAATATGCCCGCGAACTTACAAAAAACCACACCTGGCAGGATTATGAATATAACATAACTAATGTGCTATTTTAATATATTTTTATTATTAAATGAAATTAATAATAAATAAATTGTTCTTATCATTATGACTTTTGACAATCTACAGTATTAGTGCATTAAACGTTAGTAATTGCCTCTTCCGACATTTTCTTTAAAATTGTGTCTGGCACGATCAATGGCATTAAATGCAGTTCGATGTAGTCCCGAGCAGCGGCACTTAACGAACACCTCGCACTTGGCTGCCACTGAAAAGATTTCGTTCATCTCGATTGGAAAGTAATTCGCGGATTTCTGGCGATTTTCCTCCTTAAAGTTGGTCAGGTCAGCATGAGGATCTTCTGGATGAACTGCTGTAGCATGTGTGATTTGGCGGCGTCTATAGCTCCGCTGAACTCGAAAATGGTATTGGCCAGCGGTCCCTGGGTGGTCACATAGCACTTGGCCACGAAGTCGGGGCCCTGCCAGGGAAACGTTAAGAAATGGAAGTGAGTTATGAAGTTGAAGTTTGGTTCGCCCATTTTTAACCTTGGTATAATTGGCATTGATGTAGGGACCATCCTCGTTGCCCGATCCGCTTTTGCACCGGCGGCTGCTCAATGATATTCCTCTTGGTCTGGTAGCTGTGATCGAACACATAGGTGAGGCGAATCAAATTGACCGGATTGAGGGGACTGGAGGCGCTTAGAAGTGTTTGAATGCTGGCCAAATACATTTTAAACTCATCGCTGGTGGTTTGTGGTGACAGGGGACGTCAAATGATGTTGCGCACACCGCCACCAACACCCACACAGGTACAGACCAGACCGTGCTCCGGTCCGCCGGTGTTGTCTGGCGGGTTTCCGAGTTTTTTTTATCCGCCAAGTCATACACCTAGCTCTTCACTTTCACGGCGTTTATCAAATTCAGCTTGTCCGTCACTATTTTTCACACGTCACGGAAAAAAAGAGGCGTTAACAGCACTTAAAGGCGATGTTATTTTTGAACATAACGTAGTGGCAAACGTAAGCATATTTCGCTTTTGGTAGAAACCGAATATGAAACGGCCATGCGAAAAAATTCCTCCAAGCAAGCGAGCAACCAAATTTGAAATGTAGACTCCTATTGTCTTCACGCAGATGAAGTTTATTTCAAATTTTTTCCAAGCCCAGCCCCGCCTCCACAATAAAAAAATGTTGAATAACTCCCACAGTTTTTAAAATATAGATCTCAAATTTTAAACGTACATTTATATTCGCAATAGCACTGAAATTTTCATCAAGATCAGATGACAAATAGCCGAGTTAAAAAGTGTTGCATACTTTTCGGCTGTCCTACCTCAGGCACACAGGAAGGCTATTAAACATTTGTTTCCATGAGTAACGGGTATATCGAAGTCGATAAGAGCCGACTTTAACTTATTTGAAAATCTAGTTAGAACAGAAGCGTTTCCAATTGAACTATCATCTCTAAAAACAGGGCTGCATCTCTCGCAAAAAAATTTCCTTTTTTGTACCCTTCTAGAGGGTATATTAAAATTGTCCAGATCTTTGTAACGCATAGAAGGAAGCATCTCCGACCACACAAAGTATATATATTCTTGATCAGCATGACGAGCTGAGTTGATATAGCCATGTCCGTCTGTCCTTCTGTCCGTCTGTTTCTATGCTATCTCCTCCGTCAGTTTTAAAGCTATCTTAAACAAACTTTGCACGAAGTCTTTTGGTACAAATACGCTGCACATTTGTCGGAACCGGCCAGATCGGATGACTATAGCTTATAGCTGCCATAGGAACCATCGGCCGAAAATGTTGTTTTAGTGATAAAAACTTTTTTGTCTTCAACGCAAACGTCCACAAACCTCTTCTTTATGAGTTTTCTATGCTTTCACATAATTCTACCAAGTTTGATAGGACAACTATATAGTATAGCAGGCATCGAAATTGGGTGTAGAAAATGTATATAGGAGGCCTTGTCAAAAATGTGTACATTTGGCCGAATGTACATATTTGTGTCTACTAATTTATATAAATCATACAAGCTACAAGGGTATAAAAACTTCGGTCGAGCCGAAGTTAGCTTTCCTCTATTTTTTTAGTTAAGGGGTAATTTGATATTCAAGTGATATTTATTGATTGTGTTATATGTTTTATGATGCAATTTTAAATTAGTATTCGAATTTATATATTATATATTCATCAAATAATTTATTCATTTGATGCAACGTATCCAGAAAAATAATGTTGTTTACATTTCCAAAACTAATTTTACTTGTCAAAATTGTTTGGGTGGTGAATTCTGCTTAATCTCCTGACAAAACACGAGAGATTTGAGACCAACCGAAAGAGATTTCTGTGACACCGTGAATTGGTTTTGGGTTGGAATTTGATAAAATTATACCTGGATGTAATCTTAAATAAATTAATTTCTATTAATTAATAATAGTTATTACAAATAATTTTTTTATGCGTCTTCTTTTTCTTATTCGGGGGTGACACAGAAATCTCTAGAAATTTTGCCGACGGTTGGTTTGTAAATCTCTCGAAAAATTCGTCGGTGCCACAGAACTTCGAGAGATTTCATTCTTATATTTGAAAACCAATTTAGAAGGTTTGTGTCCCAAATAAAGTGCCATCACCTAAAACCGGGATGCATCTCTCGCAAAAAAAATTTCCCAATTGCTAGTTATGGGTTATTTTGATGTTTAACTACAATATTTTGATTGTGTTATATGTTTTATGAGCATTTTTAAATTATAATTCAAATTTTTGTCATATTCTCGAAAAAAAATGAAAAATTAAAAAATATGTTTGCGCCAATCATGAAGTACTACTAGCCAGTCCTTAGCTCTTGTTGGTACTCCTGTTGGAACACAGTGGGCGCCACTATATAGAGGGAGCCACATGAGGTTGAGCGGCAAGTTGATTTGGCAACATTCGGTTTGTTTTGCGAACAATTATTGAAACGCAAACATTAATATTAAAACAAATAAAATGTTTAATTCAATGGATGCAACCTACCCAGAAATATAATGTTTACATTTCCATCAATAAACATAATTAATTTTGCTAACAAAACACGAGAGGTTTGAAACCAATCAAAAAAAATTTCCGTGGCACCTAACAATTACTATTATAAACACAAAAATATTTATTTTTCACATTTGCAGCTTTGCAACTTCTATATACGGGGGTGACACAGATATCTCAAGAGATTTTCCCGACGTTTGGTTTGGTGCCGTCGGTGCCACAGAACTTCGAGAGATTTCATTTTTTATTTGAAAATAAATTTAGAAGGTTTGTGTCCCAGATAGTGGGCCAACTCCAAAAACAGGGATGCATCTCTCGCAAAAAAATTTACCAATTGCAAGTTATAGGTTAATTTGATGTTTAACTGAAATTTTTTGATTGTGTTATATGTTTTATGATGCATTTTTAAATTAGAATTCAATTTTAAGTCATGCTCTTCAAAAATAAAATGAAAAACTTACAAATATTTTCGCACCATCATGAAGTATAACTTGCCAGCCCTAAGACTGCTGGCTGTCGCATAGAGGGCGACACCATCCCTAGAGGGCGCCACATGAAGGTTGGTATTGGTTGATTTACAGGCTTTGGTTGGTTTTGCGAACAATTATTGAAACGCAAATTTTAATATTAAAACAAACTAAATATTTAATACATTTGATGCAACCTATCCAGAAATACAATGTTGTTTACATTTCCATCCATAAACATAATTAATTTTGCTTGTCAATATTGTTTGGGTGGTGAATTTTGCCAAGTCTCCTAACAAAACACTGGAGGTTTGAAAACAAACAAAAGAATTTTCTGTGGCACCTAAGAATTGGAGTTCGGTTTGAATGTGGTTGGAAGAGGTTTCAGTGGCACCCCCGATAATGGCCCAATTATTTTAACAACAGCAGATCACCACCAACCATCTTCCAATAATATCAACGCAGCACGTACTCCCACCAACGCACACACAAGGAAGCACAACCCAGTCGGACTTGTATGCACGCCAGAAGTACATATTTCATGCCTACTTCTCACGTCAGTAGGCATGAGAAACCTGAAAATTCCCATTCGTTTTTATTAAGCAACGGCTGACAGAGATCCTCTAACTGAACCCTCCCCGAGGGTGTCGGCTGGGCAATGGACACTGTATGCACCTCGGCTAAAAGCGAGCTATACCTAGTGTCACTTGCGCGTCTTACACCCAGGAAATGCAGTGTCTAGCTAAGGCGAAGGCCAGCACTATCCAGCTTCAGTTGGGTAGAGTTGAGCCGGAGCCATGGTTAAGAGGTGCCTGGCAGCAGGCATAAAATGCTATGGGGTGGTTCTCAAGAACAAAAAGTAACCAATATGGGTCCATTAACATGCACAAAGTACAAGACCAAACTCGGGCTGGGATATCAGCCCAAACGTCGGTGGAAGGCGTGACTGCTACCACCGGCGGGCACGGTGAGGAGAAATCCTCTCTTCGTGTCGCCAGCGGTCACACCTCTGTCGCGGTTGGAGCAGGCCAAGACAGTTGTACAGCTACTGCCAAGACGACAGATAAAGCCAAAGTGTGGCGTGGTACCGCAGTCCATGCAGACTCGGACTGCGAGTCGCACGGCGGCTCAATAAACTCGGAGGCCGAGGAAAAGCTGCTGCTCTCCCCAGTCCAGGCGGGTTCTAGTACCTCAAGTAAGGTAAGGCCCAAAAGGACCAAGGAGGGCATGCGAGCGAAGGCCCAATACAAGGCGGCGCTTAAGATCAAAGCGCGGCTCGATGGCAGCGGTAAGCTCTCCCCAGAAGAGAGCAACAAGCTGGCATGGGCCGAGCAAAAGATCAAGGAGGGTCGCAAGCACTTTGCGGAGAGACCGGCGATGAAAGCCACCTCCGCCGCATACGTTAATAAGGTGGAGGAAAGCGTGGTAATGAAGCGGCAGCGCTCATCCGAGCAAGCGAAGGCAGAGGCCCCAGCCACCAAACGGCCATGCCCAAGACCGCGGAGCCATGCTTTACCAAGCTCCACCCCAAACACACAAAAACCGACAAAGGAGTCAGCCAGCGACGTGGCAAAACGGCATCTCACCGTAGCCCTAGTCGACAAAAGCGACCCTTTCGGAAAAATGACGCCAGAACAGTGGAAGCAAGTGGAGGGGATGCTGTTCGAGGAAATTTTTAAGAGGATGGACGACCCAGCAGCGCAACCGGTAACGTTTGACGGAGCAGGCTGGCTGTTTGGAGTCAAGATCCTCAAATGCATGGACGATCTCACCCTCAAGTGGGTCAAAAGCGTCGTTGCAGACATGGGAAGCCCATGGGAGGGTGCTCAGCTGGAGGTTGTTGACAGAACATGTATTCCGTCAGTTCCGAAGGCGAAAGTGCTCTTCCCAAGGGTAGTACCAAAGGAGCAGGCGCTGAAACTGCTACGGTGGCAAAACCCGGACGTGCCAACAAGCGACTGGAAGGTGCTATATGTTGCTAAGCCCGACAAGAACGGGCAGCACATGGTCCTCCAGATCAACAAGGAGGCCGACGATTTGCTCTACCCAAGGTTCGGGAAGATGGCGTGGGGAGTAGGTAGCGTGCACCTACGACTCAAAAAGCGCCACCCGGAAGACAAGAACGAGCACACGCTGGAGGCAGGGGAGGTCGAAAAGGACCTTGGCATCGACGAGATGGTCGAAAGAGCCAGCAGCCTCGACATTACAGAGGCAGTGCACTCTGCTCAAAACGAAGGGGATGGTGTCTCAGCCATGGGAGCTGACCCATCCAGCCTGGAGAACGACGAGGATGAGGATTCAACCATGGTAGTTGACCCATCCAGCCTGGAGAACGACGAGGATGAGGATTCAACCATGGTAGTTGACCCATCCGGGCCGGGGGACGCCGACAACGATCATGCAGTTGAAGGTCCTCCAGGTCAACTTGCATAAAAGCAAGCTTGCGTCGGCGGAGCTCCTGATAACCCTTGAGGAAGGGCCCGCCGATGTGGCCTTAGTTCAGGAACCTTGGATTGCGGCAGGGAACAAGGTCTCAGGGCTAAGGTCACCAAATTACAACACTTTCCACCCCACCGCGGTAAGTAAGGCACGGACAGCCATTCTGGTAAGAAAAGGCATCTACGCTTACCTTATGTCAAATTACAGCACGGACGACCTCACAGTTGTGGCCCTGGAAGGCCACGATGATGAGCCAATAATAATGGCGTCCTGCTACATGGCACACGAGCGAGAGTCACCACCATCCGAGCTCGTACGTCTAACGGCCGAGGCGGGTAGGAAAAACCAGCCACTTGTCATCGGAACGGACGCCAACGCACATCACACAGTGTGGGGCAGTCCGGACATAAACGACAGAGGTGAGTCTTTATTAAGCTTTATACTACAAACTAACATAAAAGTAGAAAACGTTGGAGATGTGCCTACATATGTGGGACCAACATCGGCCAACGTCCTAGACCTAACTCTGACCTTAGGGAACAGTACTCAGGCATCAGAATGGAGAGTCCTCGACAGACTCTCCTTCTCAGACCACAAGTACATCCTTTTTAAGATCGAGTTCAACCACAACCAAACCAGAAAAACCTACAGGAACCCCCGGAACACCAACTGGGTGAAGTACCTGAAAACGGTAGAATCAAAACTACCCACGCCAGTGATCATCTGCTCGGTAGACGATATTGAGATGTCCGTGAAGACGCTCACGTCCAACCTAACCGAAGCATACAAATCCTCATGCAAACTCACAGTTAGCAAACGGAGAACCAGACCACCCTGGTGGACCCCAGCGCTGAAAGAGCAGAGGAAGGACGTGCAAGAATGCTTCAAACTCGCCAAAGAAGCGGAGGAGCAAATAATTTGGGAAGAATACAAGATAAGACTTCGCTTCTTCAAAAAAGAAGTACGAAAGGCAAAGCAAAACGCGTGGAGAACCTTCTGCTCCAGCATAGAGAAGGTCTCCGAAACAGCTAGACTCAGGAAACTGCTGTCAAAGCAGCCACCTATGCAGAGTCAGCTGAAAACGAACGACGGCCACTGGACGGAAAGCAGCAGGGAAGCGACATGCGCTCTTCTTGATGCGCACTTCCCAGGCTGTACTGTAGTCACTGAGTCAGATAAGCCTCTTGACCTACACACGCATCAAAGCAACATCCCAACTAATATCATCACTCCAGAGAAAATCCGTTGGGCGATCGACTCGTTCGCGAGTTACAAATCCCCAGGACTGGATGGAATATTCCCAGCCATGCTAAAGACGATCAAATGCGCAATCGTCCCATGGCTGCAATCCATTTTTGAAGCTTGCTTGAGATGGAGCTATGTACCTGTGGTCTGGAGGACAGCACGCGTTGTATTCCTGCCAAAAGCGGGAAAATGCAGTCATGTGCAACCAAAGGACTACAGACCCATAAGCCTCACATCATTCTTGCTCAAAACAATGGAAAAACTGCTAGATCTCCACATAAGAGAAGGCTTGAACCTGACCTTGGAGAACAATCAGCACGCGTACACGAAAGGGAAATCGGTGGAAACGGCGCTACACTCCCTAGTAGCCACCATCGAGAAGGCACTGTACCATCAGGAATTTGCCCTGGGAGCATTCCTAGATATATCTGGTGCATTTAACAACGTCACCACAGAAGCGATAATGCGAAGCCTAAGGGCACTAGCAATCCACAAGACATTGTACTCCTGGATATACAACCTGCTGAGCTGCAGAAGAGTACAAGCCGAGTGGGGTACCACAACCATGACGAAAGAGGCACATGGAGGAACGCCTCAGGGCGGAGTCCTGTCGCCCCTTCTATGGAACCTTGTGGTCAACGAACTACTACGAAAATTCCGCAGGAAAGCACCCAAGATAACCGCATATGCTGACGACATAAGCATAATTATCATGGGGAAATATCCATCGACTCTTAGCTCAATCATGGACTCTACTCTCAAAGAGATACTAAAGTGGGCCACAGAAGCCGGACTCAGAATCAATGCGGAGAAGACGGACCTGATTCTCTTCACCAAGAGATACAAGGTACCGCAATGGACTCCACCTACGATAAATGGAATACAGCTAACGCCAAAGAACAACGTAAAATACCTTGGAGTAGTTATCGACAGTAAACTGTCATGGAGACTCAATGTGGAGGAAAGGGTGAAAAAGGCAACCAATGCGCTATATGCATCCCAGAAGATGCTAAGCAGCACTTGGGGCCTATCACCAAGTCTAACGCACTGGCTCTTCATCTCAATAATACGACCGATACTACTACATGGCATATTGGTATGGTGGCAAGCCACGGAGAAGTCCACATATCTAAAGCTGATGGAAAAGGCCCAGCGGCAGGCATTAGTCTGCATAACGGGGGCGCTGAGGTCCACTCCAACAAAAGCACTCGAACACATCCTAGGAGTCAACCCCCTGGACATCCAAGCACGCCTCCTTGCACAAAAGACGGCCCAAAGTCTTTGTGCGGCAGGCACCATGGCGCTACAAAGCTATGGACACAGCACGGTGGGTAGAGTGATCAGCAGTAGCACGGACTACATGATCCCAAAAACCAACTTCACAGGTGCATCAGCATTAATGGGACCAGAAGACTGGCGTATAGGACTGGCCCAGGAAGCAATGCACCTATTTACAGACGGCTCCAAGATGACCTCAGGAGTCGGAGCCGCTGTATACTGCGATGAGCCGGAATTGAGGCTCTCCTATAAACTGCCAGACCACTGCACCATATTCCAGGCGGAGGTCTTCGCAATAAGGAAAGCAGCGGAATTGGCAGAACAATACGCACCAAACAACCAAATAAACATATACGTTGACAGCCAAGCGGCAATCAAAGCAATGCAAAGACACACCATTAATTGCAAAAATGTTCTGGCAAGCAGGGAGGCAATAGATTCCCTCAGCATCTCTAGAAAGGTGCAAATCTATTGGATTCCCAGCCACCGGGGCATTGATGGAAACGAAATGGCTGACAGTCTTGCAAAAGCCGGAACCGCTCTAAGCCAAGAAGCAACACTAAACATATCTATCTCCGTACAGACGCTACACAGCAAACTGGAGGAGATAGCGGAGAAAGAAGCAGAGGAAAAGTGGAAGAACACAACCGGCTGCAGAATCTCGAAAATCATGTGCAAGACAAGAGACAAAAAACTCACGCACTATATGCTACAGCTCCAAAGAAGAGACTGTAGACTGCTTATAGGCATACTAACTGGTCACTGCCTAGCAGCCGCTCACGCGAAAAAGCTAGGCATCACGACAACGGACATCTGCAGGAAATGTAAGGAACCTGGAGTCGTTGAAACTCTGGAACACCTCATCTGCAGCTGCCCAGCGATCGCTAAGACGAGACTAAAACATCTGCACTCCCCAAGTCTCAACTCTCTTGAAGAGGCGGCAAGGAGGTCTCCCAAACAACTATTGGCATTTGCCAAAACGTCAAACATCCTCTTGGATTTCTAATGGTACCCAGAAAAAGCCACCCGGCCTCACTAAGGACCGTAAGGTCTATGTGTGGTCCCTACAAAGGGCCAGCCGGAACTACCTACCTACCTATTAAGCAACGCCGCAAGACTCAAGGGTTGTTGTTGTAACCGTTAACCGTTTGGGTGACGTCACGCGGCAGCCTTCGGGATCTGCTTTTCTCTCTACAAACTCAGTACTTCAGATGTACCAACTTTGTATATCGTAGGTAGGATGAGTTGAGACATTGGCTGAGGAACACCTGACTTTTGTATGAAATGTCAACCCATAATTAAATTAAGTAGATTTGAGTTTATTTGCAATTTTTTGTTTTTCTTTAAAGGTATCCAAGGCTCGCGAAAAATTTCTCGTGGAAGAGTTGATATTCCGCACATTCTTAACAGAGTCTGCTAAGCCGCTGCTATAAACTCGATAACACAATTTTTTCTTTCGATAAGCGTTTCGAAGTAACCTTGCGCTGCTCTGGCGCTGTTAAATATGCCCGCGAACTTACAAAAAACCACACCTGGCAGGATTATGAATATAACATAACTAATGTGCTATTTTAATATATTTTTATTATTAAATGAAATTAATAATAAATAAATTGTTCTTATCATTATGACTTTTGACAATCTACAGTATTAGTGCATTAAACGTTAGTAATTGCCTCTTCCGACATTTTCTTTAAAATTGTGTCTGGCACGATCAATGGCATTAAATGCAGTTCGATGTAGTCCCGAGCAGCGGCACTTAACGAACACCTCGCACTTGGCTGCCACTGCAAAGATTTCGTTCATCTCGATTGGAAAGTAATTCGCGGATTTCTGGCGATTTTCCTCCTTAAAGTTGGTCAGGTCAGCATGAGGATCTTCTGGATGAACTGCTGTAGCATGTGTGATTTGGCGGCGTCTATAGCTCCGCTGAACTCGAAAATGGTATTGGCCAGCGGTCCCTGGGTGGTCACATAGCACTTGGCCACGAAGTCGGGGCCCTGTCAGGGAAACGTTAAGAAATGGAAGTGATTTATGAAGTTGAAGTTTGGTTCGCCCATTTTTATACCCGTTACTCGTAGAGTAAAAGGGTCTACTAAAGTCGTGCAAATGTATGTAACAGGCAGAAGGAATCATTTCCGACCATATAAAGTATATATATTCTTGATCAGCATCAACAGCCGAGTCGATATAGCCATGTCCGTCTGTCCGTCTGTCCGTCCGTCCGTCTGTCTGTATGAACACCTAGATCTCAGAGACTAGAAGAGCTAGAGCAACCAAATTTGAAATGTAGACTCCTATTGTCTGCACGCAGATCAAGTTTATTTTCAATTTTTGCCACGCCCCCTCACGCCCCCGCAATTTGGAAAAACGTCATATCTCCTACAGTTTTGATGATAGATGGTTCGTACTTTCTAGAGATATCTAGTTCTTAAAATTATTTATCGATTTGCTGAAGGAATGATAAAGATCGGATGAACGATACTCAAGTTATGAGCAAAAAACGATCAGTTAACACCCACCACCCACCCCACTCATAACCTAAGCATTGCGTTCAGCAGCAATCTTAGTGAGAGAGAGAGAGAGAGAGAGAGAGAGAGAGAGACGAGTTAAAAAATGTTGCATACTTTTCGGCTGACCCACCTCAGGCATACAGTAAGGCTATTAAACATTTGTTTCCATGAGTAACGGGTATATCGAAGTCGGTTAGAGCCGACTTTAACTTACGCTCTCGTTAACCTTGGTATAATTGGCATTGATGTAGGGAACATCCTCGTTGCCCGATCCGCTTTTGCACCGGCGGCTGCTCAATGATATTCCTCTTGGTCTGGTAGCTGTGATCGAACACATAGGTGAGGCGAATCAAATTGACCGGATTGAGGGGACTGGAGGCGCTTAGAAGTGTTTGAATGCTGGCCAAATACATTTTAAACTCATCGCTGGTGGTTTGTGGTGACAGGGGACGTCAAATGATGTTGCGCACACCGCCACCAACACCCACACAGGTACAGACCAGACCGTGCTCCGGTCCGCCGGTGTTGTCTGGCGGGTTTCCGAGTTTTTTTTATCCGCCAAGTCATACCTGCTCTTCACTTTCACGGCGTTTATCAAATTCAGCTTGTCCGTCACTATTTTTCTCACGTCACGGAAAAAAAGAGGCGTTAACAGCACTTAAAGGCGATGTTATTCTTGAACATAACGTAGTGGCAAACGTAAGCATATTTCGCTTTTGGTAGAAACCGAATATGAAACGGCCATGCGAAAAAATTCCTCCAAGCAAGCGAGCAACCAAATTTGAAATGTAGACTCCTATTGTCTTCACGCAGATGAAGTTTATTTCAAATTTTTTCCACGCCCAGCCCCGCCTCCACAATAAAAAAATGTTGAATAACTCCCACAGTTTTTAAAATATAGATCTCAAATTTTAAACGTACATTTATATTCGCAATAGCCCTGAAGTTTTCATCAAGATCAGATGACAAATAGCCGAGTTAAAAAGTGTTGCATTCTTTTCGGCTGTCCTACCTCAGGCACAGAGGAAGGCTATTAAACATTTGTTTCCATGAGTAACGGGTATATCGAAGTCGATAAGAGCCGACTTTAACTTATGCTCTCGTTTTTTATATAGTGTTAAACCAACAACAATTTTTGTCTACTTATATTAATATTATTGATGTTCGCCATGGTGCCTTTCATGTTGGCTTTCGTTGCTGATGTTAGCGAGGATAGTTAGCGATTTGGCCTTTAAATGTGTAGTTGTTTGTAGTTTTTAAACAAGCAAGTAAAGATTTATTAATAGAATTTTGGTAAATAATTGATAATAATAACACATAATTGCTTAAAAATCCCCAAATGTAATTAAATTCGATACGCACCAAGAATATATTGCGCATTTGTAATTATAAAATTATTATTTCCGCAAAAGCCAAAACCGAATTGACTTCATAATTTTTTTCGAATTCGCTCTCTCGTTTGGTCAAAGTTCATCAAGCGTTCGGGGATAACTTCACTTTTCTACTTCGTGTACCATCTCCACGAGAGAGAGTTTGAACCGTTTCACGATAAGCAGACTCTTAGCCTTATGAATAGCTGAGAAATTAACGTGCGAGTTTGTCATGGTGAAAAATTGACTCTTTTTATGCTAAACGAGAGCGTAAGTTAAAGTCGGCTCTAACCGACTTCGATATACCCGTTACTCATGGAAAGAAATGTTTAATAACCTTCCTGTATGCCTGAGGTGGGTCAGCCGAAAAGTATGCAACATTTTTTTAACTCGGCTATTTATCATCCGATCTTGATGAAAATTTAAGGGCTTATAGATGTTCCGAATATTAATCTACATTTTAGCTTTGAGATCGATATCTCAAAAATTGTGGGAGTTATTCACCATTTTTTATTGTGGGGGCGGGGGTGGGCGTGGCAAAAATTTGAAATAAACTTGATCTGTTCCCGTTACTCATGGAAAGAAACGTTTAATAGCCTTCCTGTGTGTCTGAGGCAGGACAGCCGAAAAGTATGCAACATTTTTTTAACTCGGCTATTTATCATCCGATCTTGATGAAAATTTGAGGGCTATTAATGTAAGTTTTAAATTTGAGATCGATATCTCAAAAATTGTGGGTGTTATTCAACGTTTTTTATTGTGGGGGGCGGGGGTGGGCGTGGCAAAAATTTGAAATAAACTTGATCTGCGTGCAGACAATAGGAGTCTACATTTCAAAATTGGTTGCTCTAGCTCTTCTTGTCTCTGAGATCTAGGTGTTCATACAGACAGACGGACGGACGGACAGACGGACAGACGGACATGGCTATATCGACTCGGCTGTTGATGCTGATCAAGAATATATATACTTTATATGGTCGGAAATGATTCCTTCTGCCTTCTGCACCTGTGGTGACAGGGGACGTCAAATGATGTTGCGCACACCGCCTCCAACACCCACACAGGTACAGACCAGACCGTGCTCCGGTCCGCCGGTGTTGTCTGGCGGGTTTCCGAGTTTTTTTTATCCGCCAAGTCATACCTGCTCTTCACTTTCACGGCGTTTATCAAATTCAGCTTGTCCGTCACTATTTTTCTCACGTCACGGAAAAAAAGAGGCGTTAACAGCACTTAAAGGCAATGTTATTTTTGAACATAACGTAGTGGCAAACGTAAGCATATTTCGCTTTTATTAGAAACCGAATATGAAACGGCCATGCGAAAAAATTCCTCCAAGCAAGCGAGCAACCAAATTTGAAATGTAGACTCCTATTGTCTTCACGCAGATGAAGTTTATTTCAAATTTTTTCCACGCCCAGCCCCGCCTCCACAATAAAAAAATGTTGAATAACTCCCACAGTTTTTAAAATATAGATCTCAAATTTTAAACGTACATTTATATTCGCAATAGCCCTGAAATTTTCATCAAGATCAGATGACAAATAGCCGAGTTAAAAAGTGTTGCATACTTTTCGGCTGTCCTACCTCAGGCACAGAGGAAGGCTATTAAACATTTGTTTCCATGAGTAACGGGTATATCGAAGTCGATAAGAGCCGACTTTAACTTATGCTCTCGTTTTTTATATAGTGTTAAACCAACAACAATTTTTGTCTACTTATATTAATATTATTGATGTTCGCCATGGTGCCTTTCATGTTGGCTTTCGTTGCTGATGTTAGCGAGGATAGTTAGCGATTTGGCCTTTAAATGTGTAGTTGTTTGTAGTTTTTAAACAAGCAAGTAAAGATTTATTAATAGAATTTTGGTAAATAATTGATAATAATAACACATAATTGCTAAAAAATACCCAAATGTAATTAAATTCGATACGCACCAAGAATATATTGCGCATTTGTAATTATAAAATTATTATTTCCGCAAAAGCCAAAACCGAACTGACTTCATAATTTTTTTCGAATTCTCTCTCTCGTTTGGTCAAAGTTCATCAAGCGTTCGGGGATAACTTCACTTTTCTACTTCGTGTACCATCTCCACGAGAGAGAGTTTGAACCGTTTCACGATAAGCAGACTCTTAGCCTTACGAATAGCTGATAAATTAACGTGCGAGTTTGTCATGGTGAAAAATTGACTCTTTCTATGCTAAACGAGAGCGTAAGTTAAAGTCGGCTCTAACCGACTTCGATATACCCGTTACTCATGGAAAGAAATGTTTAATAACCTTCCTGTATGCCTGAGGTGGGTCAGCCGAAAAGTATGCAACATTTTTTTAACTCGGCTATTTATCATCCGATCTTGATGAAAATTTAAGGGCTTATAGATGTTCCGAATATTAATCTACATTTTAGCTTTGAGATCGATATCTCAAAAATTGTGGGAGTTATTCACCATTTTTTATTGTGGGGGCGGGGGTGGGCGTGGCAAAAATTTGAAATAAACTTGATCTGTTCCCGTTACTCATGGAAAGAAACGTTTAATAGCCTTCCTGTGTGTCTGAGGCAGGACAGCCGAAAAGTATGCAACATTTTTTTAACTCGGCTATTTATCATCCGATCTTGATGAAAATTGGAGGGCTACTAATGTAAGTTTTAAATTTGAGATCGATATCTCAAAAATTGTGGGTGTTATTCAACATTTTTTATTGTGGGGGGCGGGGGTGGGCGTGGCAAAAATTTGAAATAAACTTGATCTGCGTGCAGACAATAGGAGTCTACATTTCAAAATTGGTTGCTCTAGCTCTTCTTGTCTCTGAGATCTAGGTGTTCATACAGACAGACGGACGGACGGACGGACAGACGGACATGGCTATATCGACTCGGCTGTTGATACTGATCAAGAATATATATACTTTATATGGTCGGAAATGATTCCTTCTGCCTGTTACATACATATGCACGACTTTAGTATACCCTTTTACTCTACGAGTAACGGGTATAAAAAGACTACATACGGGAGTGCCACAGAAACCTCTTCCAACCAAATTTGTAGTGGCGCTTTTTCCAAAACCAGTAAGAAATTTTGCTTAAGCCTAGAAGTATGCAACAAAATTTGCTTTACCGTTGTTATCTGATACAAGTATGTTTTTCATATTTAGTAGTAGATTCTTATAGTCTTAGTAGTATTTTGCTTTTCTATACTTGCGAAAAACAGGAGAATAACTGTCCAAATTCAGCTGAAGAAATTAGTTTTTTTAAGATTTTTTTTTTATTTTTATTGGTTATCGCCTATATTGCCTATATCGGAAATGACTTTAGTATACCCTTTTACTCTACGAGTAACGGGTATAAAAAGACTACATACGGGAGTGCCACAGAAACCTCTTCCAACCAAATTTGTAGTGGCGCTTTTTCCAAAACCAGTAAGAAATTTTGCTTAAGCCTAGAAGTATGCAACAAAATTTGCTTTACCGTTGTTATCTGATACAAGTATGTTTTTCATATTTAGTAGTAGATTCTTATAGTCTTAGTAGTATTTTGCTTTTCTATACTTGCGAAAAACAGGAGAATAACTGTCCAAATTCAGCTGAAGAAATTAGTTTTTTTAAGATTTTTTTTTTATTTTTATTGGTTATCGCCTATATTGCCCATATTGAAGGGCAGGAATTCTCAATCGTAACCGATCACGCATCGTTGAAGTGGCTGATGTCCCAGTAAGATTTGAGCTCGAGGTTAGCTCGATGGGCACTCAAGCTACAGGTATTTGATTTTAAGATTCTACACAAAAAAGGTAGCCAAAATGTTGTGCCGGATGCACTTTCGCGTGTTTACACGGAGGACTTGTCTGCTATCAGTGTCGATAGTTTTTTGGATTTAAACTCAGAACATTTCGAGTCAGCGGAGTATAAATCTGTCAAAGAACGAGTATTGGCCCGTCAGTCTCGAATGCCAGACGTCAAGGTGGTTGACCGATTTGTATACAGACTTGCTGAGCATGCGACTGGCGAACAAATAGCCGATGACCTTTGTTGGAAGCTATGGGTTCCCAAAGCGCTAGTGTCTAATGTTCTCAAAGAGAACCACGAATGTCCATTAGCTGCCCGCAGTGGCATTAATAAAACGCTGGAACGGATTCGCAGGTTCTATTACTGGCCAAACTTGGTGACGGATGTAAAAGATTACATCAACAGCTGCGAAATGTGCAAGTGCACAAAACACCCAAGTCGCACACTGCGTCCACCAATGGGGAAAACGGGAGAACCTCAACGGTTTTTCCAAAAGATCTATGTAGACTTTTTGGGTCCGTATCCCCGCAGTCGTTCGGGTAATATAGGGATATTTGTAGTGCTCGATCACTTTGCTAAATTCCCGTTCCTTAAGCCTATTAAAAAGTTCACCGCAGACTCTATTACGCGATATTTGGAAGAAGACCTCTTCCATTGCTTCGGTATCCCTGAAGTTGTCGTGTCTGATAACGGAGTGCAGTTCAAGTCGAATCTGTTTAACGCCTTGTTGCAAAAGTATCAGATACAACACTCCTATACGGCACTATACTCTTCGCAGACAAACGCGTCCGAGAGAGTAAATCCGTCCGTCATAGCGGCAACTCTGGAGGGGGCGAATAAAGACATAGGAATTACACTATTGTAAATTCGCAGCCCGAATTTCGGATATGGTTTTTTGTTTGAAGGTGTTTGTTTACCAATTTATTGTAATTATTTCTGTTGCTTATGGCTGCTGCTAGGTGGTTGGGCTATCCGTCCAATGATCCTTCTTAGCAGGGCCACGAGTTTTTTTGGACGGATAGCCCAACCACCTAGCAGCAGCCATAAGCTGCAGAGTTTAAATACTAACTGGATGTTTGTTTGAAGTGTGAACAGCAAAACAAGTCCGCTGATGAGAGAATTTGGTTATTCTCGTAACAGCGATCGTTTTACGGACATACCCAATAGCTATTCCAAAATGTTGTAATTAATATCTGTTGGTTTGTGTTGGTTATAAAGACTTATTATCAACCAAAGACCTTGAGATAGCCAGTTGTAACATTGACTAAAATCAACGAGAGCGTAAGTTAAAGTCGGCTCTAACCGACTTCGATATACCCGTTACTCATGGAAACAAATGTTTAATAGCCTTCCTGTATGCCTGAGGTGGGCCAGCCGAAAAGTATGCAACATTTTTTTAACTCGGCTATTTATCATACGATCAGGGCTCATAGATGTTGCGAATATAAATCTACGTTTTGAATTTGAGATCGATATCTCAAAAACTGTGGGAGTTATTCAACATTTTTCATTGAGGGGGCGGGGGTGGGCGTGGCAAAAATTTGAAATAAACTTGATCTGCGTGCAGACAATAGGAGTCTACATTTCAAAATTGGTTGCTCTAGCTCTTCTAGTCTCTGAGATCTAGGTGTTCATACAGACAGACGGACGGACGGACAGACGGACAGACGGACATGGCTATATCGACTCGGCTGTTGATGCTGATCAGAATTATATACTTTATATGGTCGGAAATGATTCCTTCTGCCTGTTACATACATTTGCACGACTTTAGTATACCCTTTTACTCTACGAGTAACGGGTATAAAAATACCTTGTGTATTTACAAAAAACTCGTGGCCCTGCTAAGGAGGATCATTGGACGGATAGCCCAACCACCTAGCAGCAGCCGTAAGCAACAGAATTAATTACAACAAATTGGTAAACAAACACCTTCAAACAAAAAACCATATCCGAAATTCGGGCTGCGAATTTACAATAGTGTAATTCCTAGGTCTTTATTCGCCCCCTCCAGAGTTTAAATACTAACTGGATGTTTGTTTGAAGTGTGAACAGCAAAACAAGTCCGCTGATGAGAGAATTTGGTTATTCTTGAAACAGCAATCGTTGTACGGACATACCCAATTGCTATTCCAAAATGTTGTAATTAATATCTGTTGATTTGTGTTGGTTATAAAGACTTATTATCAACCAAAGACCTTGAGCTAGCCAGTTGTAACATTGACGAAAATCACAAACAGGTCACTAAACCCCATATACACAAAATGAAGAACTCTTAAAACAGCCCCCCTGATCCACTTGGACCGCCGAAAGATCTTTCGCCGCTGGACCGGAAAAGCTGTAAGTTGGAAAAGAAAAGTTGAAAATCATTTATTTTTGAATCGTTGTTGAAATGGTTCTTAGTTTTTTTTGTGAACAAACATAGTTTTATCTCAGTCGCCACATGCCATGGATCGTGTCAACCAAAATTTCTAATTGTTGTTGTGTTATTGCTATGTGCAAACCGAAGATGAGAATAACGGCAGAGCGCATATGAAAGCTAATAGAGACTTGCTGTAAAGTTATTTTTGTTCGTTGACATTGAAATTTGGAGCCCTTTGATGTTGTTTCTTTGTTTGCTGCTTGAACCAACTGCACTCAGCTAGTTGATATTTACATAATACAAAATAATTAAATATAAATAATTTTTTTTAATGAAAACCAAAATAAAAACAAGTAAGAGCGCTGTAGTCGAGTTTCCCGACTACAAAATACCCTGTACAATTGAGACGCACATGCAAACACACTCACATACACAACGCATACACACTTACGAGCGCACACAAACACACACGCGCGCTCACACGCGGCCTGCGCAGGCAGCGCTACCTGCATGAAGTGGCCGCCTCCCCCACCCCGCTCCTATAAGCTAAATTGTTTAATAGCTTTGGTGTTTTTGCTCGTATCGTATTTTTCTTTGGAGAGTAGTAAGATATAAGGCCTAGGATAATATAAAGTAAGCCACCAGGTTCTAACTTTAAAATTGTGGCTGTGACAGTTTTTTGCCGTTTACTACGGGGAGGGGGGGGGATATTTTCAAAATCTGAAAGAAACTTGATCTGGGTACGGTATACACTTATGTGCGTGCCAAAATTTGTGTCTCTATCTCTTATAGTCTCTGAGATCGACGCGTTCATACAGACAGACAGACAGACAGACAGACGGACAGACGGACATGGCTATATCGACTCGGCTGTTGATGCTGATCAAGAATATATATACTTTATAGGTCGGAGAAGCTTCCTTCTGGCTGTTACATACATTTGTACAACTTCATGATCCCCTTTTCCCATTTTTAATGGGGAACAGGGTTTAATAAGAAAATGGAAAAGCAATATTTATATTAGAGTCAATCTTAGTTAATAATTTTTTTTCTTTAGCCAACTTATATTTTCGTATATATATTCTATAAATTTAAATATAATGTTTAGTTCCTCCTCTCAGTTTCATATATATAATAAATCCATTAAATGAATTCTACCAAAAGCGTTTATCCTTTCGGAAGTTATGAGAAGCGAACCTGAACAACCATGAATCCTGATTAGTGTGCTTGAGGGTTCGTCCCCAAAAATGAACTTGCTTCTGGACGATAATGGTAGGGTGGGGATATAAGGCTCCCAAATGTCACCTATGGGTAGCCAACAGCCACTAATAGTTTTAAAATAGAGGCAGCTTTCCTCTATTCTGTTCTTCCTACTCTTTTCCCGTGTCTCTTGTCCCTTTCCTTGTCGTTCTATCAGATTGATAGGCGATCTCCCCAAAACAGCACGCGAATTTTAATAATTAATATCTTAATTGCAATCGAGCATGTAGCATCGCAGTACCCTTTTATAACCCCTACTATATATCCCAACTATATGATGTATGTTACATTAATTATTTTGGCGCCCAAACGTGTGTGGCCCGATCTGGCAAGGCCCGATCAACAATAATAAACAAAATTTTACTATCAGTCAATAACATCTGACTGTAGTCAATCAATCTAGAACTTTCTTTCACCTTGTCCTCGTTTATTTGGTTAATGCTCTGGATTCGTTACAGTTTGTAAATAACCAATGTTACAACTGGCTAGCTCAAGGTCTTCTTTGGTTGATTATAAGCCTTTTTATAACCAACACAAACCAACAGATATTAATTACAACATTTTGGAATAGCAATTGGGTATGTCCGTACAACGATCGCTGTTTCGAGAATAACCAAATTCTCTCATCAGCGGACTTGTTTTGCTGTTCACACTTCAAACAAACATCCAGTTAGTACTTATATTCTCAAGGTGGCGAATAAAGACATAGGAATTACACTATTATAAATTCGCAGCCCGAACTTCGGCTATGGTTTTTTGTTTGAAGGTGTTTTGCTTACCAATTTGCTGTAATTAATTCTGTTGCTTATGGCTGCTGCTAGGTGGTTGGGCTATCCGTCCAATGATCCTCCTTAGCAGGGCCACGAGTTTTTTTTTTTTTTGTAAATACACAAGGTATTTTTTTTTTTGTTTGTTTTATAATAGGGAAACCGTTTTTTGGTTTTTATTACAAACATTATGGCGTGCTGACCATTATTTATATGTATGTGGGGTTTGGTGACCTGTTTTTGATTTTAGTCAATGTTACAACTGGCTAGCTCAAGGTCTTCTTTGGTTGATTTTAAGCCTTTAAAGCCTCTAAAAGCTTATAATCAACCAAAGAAGACCTTGAGCTAGCCAGTTGTAACATTGACTAAAATCAAAAACAGGTCACCAAACCCCACATACAAATTTAAAGCCTCTAAGTTCAGATTTGCTGGATGAGTTTGTTCTTTAAACTAGAACTAACGCCGCATTCCACAGTAACTTTTGTGAACTATCCTTGTGTTCTTAGCTGTTCTGTGAAATTTCTTTTGGACGCGGCTTTTAACGTGGCCTAGAGCTACGGCTTACCGTTGAACTAAAGCAGGATAGAAAGATACCCTTAGTGATCTCGTGGAAAGGTGATACTTTCAAAATAAGTTCACTACCACAGAGAACACAAATCCTTTCCTCTTGTTTTCCTTTTATTTCCCCACTTCTTTCGATTGATTTTGCTAATATAGCTTATTTCAAGCAAAATTTAGTACATTTCAGTTTTATTCTTTTATTTCCGCATTTTTTCAAAATCTTTCTGGATAAATACCTGAGTTCAATAACCTGTTATTTTAGTTTTTCTTTTCTTTGCTGGTGCGTTATTCTGGCTAAAATAGCAATAGGATAGATTCATTAAAGGTATACCGTTATTTTTTGGAAAATGTTAGAGTGTCTAATCGAGGAAAATAACCTTTGGCTGTAAATCGGTCATGGACTTATTTACTTTCCTAATAGATGCTCTCTCTGCGCAGTTGCTTACAAACGAGACACTTTATCGATAGTCAAAGTTAAAAGTCTTCTGGGATGCGTATTGGAGGCCACTCAATCTGATTGTCTTCATTAACAATACACCACTGGCTTAGCTAAATTACCGAAGAAGTACTATCTGTGTCAAGATAACTCTGGCGTTCAGGCATATATTGATATGAGGCTGATCGTTGCTTTATTAAGGTCCGACAGATTGTGAGTAACGCAACTTAGCAACGTCTTTACTTACTGCCTGGATCATAACTTCCGGATATATTTATGAATTTTTTTTGCTACTGAAAGTTAATTTGTTTTACTTTTACAATATATTTTGCGCTCCTAAACCCACATCTGCTCTATTTTTATTAAACTTAGGCTGAAAATAGTAGTAGCTTAAAATTGTTATCATGCCTTTGAGCCACAATTGCGAAAATTAATGATACTAATCAGGTTTGTTGCATTTGCGCGGAAACTATCGAGTACCAAGCGCAGCTCTTAGTCACCAGTTGCAATCACGCGTTTCGTCTCGTTTGCTTTTCCACGATAGCTGGCAATAAGAAAGTGTGCCCTGTTTGCAAGACCTCGTTACAACCTTCGATACCAAACTTAACTGAAGACTCGGCCAGTGGGCAACCTTCAACATCGCAGTCGGCAGCACATTTAAATATGACTCGATCTAGATCAAGAGCCAACAATAGAACGGGGAATACTCACACTAGTCTCGAAAGGGAAAATGTAGTAAACGAAGGCCAGACTTTTGAACAATTTTTGCAGTTCGCGAATCTTTATCCGCAAATAATATGGTATTACCAACACCAGTTGGATCACAAGCTTCAAATGTAAGGTCAGAATCTGTAGCCGCAAATAATGGGGCGTTAACAACTCCAGCTGGATCACAAGCTACAGATTTTAGGTCAGAATCTTCAGCCGCTAATAATGGGGCGTTAACAACTCCAGTTGGATCACAAGCTACAGATTTAAGGTCAGATCGAATTAGCCAAATAATTACGAACTGGAAGTTAAGGTTCTCGGGACATCCATCAATCGCAGTGGATGAATTTATTTATCGAGTCGAGGCTTTAACCAAGCAAACTATTGGTGATCTCGAATTAGTGGCTTGCTATGCGAGTAATTTGTTTGAAGGTAGCGCCAATAAATGGTTCTGGCGCTATCATAAAACGGTACAAAAAGTCACTAGGCCAGAATCGAGTGCCGCGTTAAAGACTCAGTTCAAAGACGGCAGAACTGATTTGGAGATTCGCTCGGCCATGTCTCAAAGAAAGCAAAAGGCAAACGAATCGTTTGACACTTTTTATGAAGCTATAGTGGCGTTAGCTGAGAAGCTTCTTGAACGTCTATCAGAGACTTCTATTTTAGAAATTCTGCGGGCAAACCTTTTGCCTGACATTCAGCATGAAATTCTGTATGTGCCTGTTTGCACCATTTCGCAAAGTGTTTTGCTACGGATGTGGCAAAACCGATACATATAGACCCTCCTGTAGCAGCTGTAATGCATCAAAAAACTCCGTAGGGCGTGCACTGCCGACCAATGCCCGCAAACGTATCGTCTCGAAAGCGACCAATACCGAGTAGCGGACCTTGGGTCAATTCCGCTCCAACCAGACTTACTAAAACTCCCGGACATACCTGCATACCCGGACTTTGCATGATCGCGTGCAACACGTATCTGACAGATCTTTAAAGAATGTTGTAACGCGTCGGCAAAAGCGAAGAATTGTTTATATACAAAGATGTTAATTAAATAAAGAAGCTGTGGCTGCTTCTGTAGTCAATAATTCGCAAGATTACAGGCCTTACGCAGAAGTCACTTTGCTCGGAAGAACTTTGAGTGGTTTAATGGATACAGGTGCGTCCATTAACTGCATTGGAGGAACACTGGCAAAAGAATTGGTTGAAAAGAATACAAATATAGTACCAGTTCGATCTGCTGTCCGAACTGCAGATGGAAAGAGTCAAGCAATTGTGGGCAAAATCACCACAAGCGTTGTTTTCCGAGAAGAGACTAAAAGGTAAAAATTCTATATCGTTCCGACACTATCTCTAGACCTATACTTAGGAATTGAGTTTTGGACTAGCTTCAATTTGTTGCCTGCGTTTCTGGCGAACAAAGCTAACAGTCCAGCAATAGCAACGATTGATGTTGACGATATTTCACATATTCCCCTATCAGATGTTCAGAAAAAGGAGTTGGCCGAAACTATTGAAGTGTTTCCATCATTCGCTGAAAAGGGATTAGGCAAGACGACCTGGCTGACACATGACATTGATGTGGGTGAAGCAAAGCCGATTAAGCAGCGACACTATGCTGTGTCTCCAGCAGTGGATGTAACGCTTGTATTTGCAACAAACTTCAGCTGTCCGCTAAATTTATTTTGAAATGCGAATATCGTAAGGGTAAAGCGCCATCCATCGGTAGCGATATAGAGAAAGTGGTGCAAAGACAAGGGTCGAAAATTATTTGCTATGCCTTTCTCTCAAGATGGCCACTTTCACCACACCATGGTAAAAGGTTCCCTCCAGAACTCCAGCGTCATAGTCGTTCTATTTCTCTTTGAATTGTGCTCCAGACCACTTGTGTTCGCGCTTACAACTCCGACCATTTTCATCCTCGGCCAAAGTAAAAGATTTAAGCGAAAAAGTATAAGTGTCGCGAGTGGTCTTCGACAATCAAGTGGATCAACATATAATTAGAACAAAAAGAAAAGCATTTCGTTGGCGCTAAGCCTAGCAATAGGGTGAGCTAATTTTGTCCTCAGTTTGAGTGGGTTCTGTCCACTAGTAGAGGCTGGATTCAACTTGGATTGATTTCCAGGTTTGGCGCCCTATCTGGAGTCAAAAATTAAACCCTTGGCCAAGCTGGATTAAGCTTAAGTTGAGTGGCGGAGCTACCAGCGTTTTTGGAGTCACTTTTAAATTCGGCAAAATTCCACCTTGAGCCCCCATTTCCAACGCAACTAAGCGAGTGTTCCCAAAATATTCACTCGAGTTTGAGTTTTTGTTGTGTGCGCAGCCTTGCTAAATCGTCTTCGTGGGAGGAGGTTCAGTCTGCGATCGAGTGTGGTGTGGCTATCATTGCCGACAAGAAATCGCTTTTTACATTCGGGTCGGATAACTAAAGCCCAGACGAAAAGAGTCCCGTTTTATTCGAGCGTATAATAGTGCTGGTGGCCTGTTGGACCGACGACGGTTCAAAGTTCGATCAAAAGAAGGAAACGAAGAAAGTCGCATGAGAAAAAAGAAAAGAATCAGTAAATTGCCAATGATTAAGTTGGTGTTTTAATTAGTTCAAATTTAGGATATTAAATTAGGGTTTAATTCAAATCCCATATGAGGCCAAACAAAAATTAATGGCCGTTGCGTAAAAATTAAATTCTTTTTTTTGTGCTTAAATTGCCCTGCAAGCCGAAAGCAGAGGAGAAAACTAGTGAGGAGAGAAACAGTTTTTTTGAGTGAATTTTGAGTTTTTTTTCTTGCGGCCGAAAAAGAAGTTTAAAACAAAAGGAGCCGTAGAGATTTTTGATTTAAATAATTTCCCTTATTAATTGAACAGCGGTCCCAGCATCGGAGAAAGTACTTTCGGCGATGGATAACAAGACTATGTAAGTGTTCAACCAATTGATTGTTTAAACAGTGTAAGACGCAAAAGAGACACATTTAAAATCTTTTATAATTACTAATACCTGAGTCAAGAAAAAAAGAGAAAAAAAAAACTATTTCCGTTAAAATAAGAACTCTAAATTCTCGCTCAAGCGTTGTTCTCTTTCCTCAAGCGCCTCGTTAAGCTTGGACCGCAATTTAGCGGAGACACCAACCATAAGTTGATTGAGTGATTTTGCCTTTCACATATTAGCGAGCCATTTGCTTTTGGTTATTCAATGCCATTTAATATGTTTTACTCGTAATTAATTTTTAGTTATCACCATTTCTATTTGATTTTAAACCCTGCTCGAATTTTATTTGATTTTAAACCATTTTTAGATTTACATTTTATATATTAATTCTCTCTTTAGCTTTTTAGCAATTTATATGTTATAATTTTAAATTTTATTGTTGGGTCGCTATTGTTTCCTTAAGATTATTTTTTTTTTGCCGGCGATGCCCAAATTGATGACTAGTTTTAACTTCAATAGTTAAATCAAATTCTTTATAATGTTCTAAACCAATATTTTTGATCTCTACTAGCATGCCACCCCTGTAGTTCTCCTTAGTTTAGAGGGGTCATTCGAGATATATTTTAGGGGATTTTCCTAGGCGCTGAATGACCATGGAAGGGAGGGCGATCTACCTCATTAACATCTGAGGAGCCAGCGTTTGAGTTGTCTTGCTGAAGTACATCCTGTCCTATCTTAGGCTAAGTGTTAGTGTGTTCTCTCCCGGTTTTTGTGATAGCTTGTCAGAGCACGCGAATTTAAAAGGAGTATCTATGTAAAGGCCAACCATAGGGGAGAAGCAAGATCACCACCCCAATTGTCGACGAGCTAGAGCCGAAAAAAATAACCGCGTGCGCTCTCTCCTATGCCGACCACTAGCCTGGATCTTAACCCGTAACCCGTTACAGGTATGATTATATAATAGCATATTATTTTATGGCGCCCAACTGTGTGGCCAACATTAATTTTGTGACTCACACACACACACAAACCACTAGTTTTCAAACATTTATTTTCTTTTCCTATCCTCAAGTAGCAACATTGGGTTGAAGATTTTGTAGTTTAGCTACTCTTGTAGATTTTTAACCAAGGTTGGTGCTGCGACTGGAGGGTAAGTCCATCCTTGAGTTTCTTGTTCTCTTAATCTGCAGGCGTTCTACTTACTAGTAATAGATCACATGGCCACGGCTGATGATTGAACATGACAATTCATAATTCTATTCTATTTTTCTATTCTTTTCTTTGAGTCTCCAATATTGCCCGATCAGGTGCATAGGATTAGCAGGTAAAAGTGTTACAATTAATATATTACCTGACCACGTCTGACAAGCTTTAGAGAAGCTTTAGAAAAATAATAGCGTTAACATTTTATACATTCATTATCTTCGGAACAGCAGTGAGATTTTCTTTTATTAGAATTCCACTGACCACGATTGAAGGTATAAAAGCTCTAATTCCTTTATTATTAGGAAGACAAACGGAGTTAATTGTGATTCGCCCTTTGGCCACAGCTCATAGGTATTGTGGTTGTGCGATTGAGATAATAGTAGAGTTGCGACAATTTTGCTTAGATCAGCCGCACACTCACTCGTCGTCGCACACAGCAGCCGAGTTTTTTTCCATTTCTTTCTTTTGATGTACCAATACAGACCACAAATTAGGTGATAAGGGATTTCTGCAGGGAGCATTGTCTAAGTAAGAGATCAAATTATGTTTATGATTGTTTTAATCTTCGTCGATTTGCCGTTAACTTATTTTGCTATTTATTTTTAGTCATTACCGTTTTTTTCACATACAAAAATAAGTTTGAGTGGTTTTCTTCGACTCGTTTCGGTATTCGTTTGGTTTGAGTTATTTTGCCTATGTTGATGAATTTTTAGGCTTTGCAAGCGTAGCAACTGAACAGCTGCTCAGGCGCGAAAAGGGTCAATCAACTTTTGTTTATGATTTTGTGATTTGCCGAATTATTTAAGGGTATTAGTTGAATTAGTTTTTTTATATCTGTTGTTCGTATTTGCTCATTCGCTGCAATTTCTCACAAGCGGAAAACAGCTGTTCAGACTGGCGAAGGGTGAATGACCTTGGCTCTGCGTTTTGTTGTGATATCGGCTGTTTGAAGTTAGATTGGACAGAGTCTTCTAAATAAAATGGCAGGCTCAGGTGATGAGGGTGGCGCGAGTGCCAGTCGTGCGATAGAGTGCTGCTTGTGTAAAAAGGACATAACAGCAGCCATGTCCTACAAAACTGCATGTGGGCATGAATTCCACAAAAAGTGCGTTATGACGTACGCGCGCTCCTCTACCACTTGTCCGGTGTGCAGGGCTGTCTGTATTGTGGACCCAAGCGACACCATATCACAAAATACCAGGCTGCAGGCAAAGAACCCTAGGGACGATTCGGCTCATCCGAGTCCTAAGCCTACTTCCAGTGTAAGCCAAGATCAGCGAAACCAACAACAAGTGGTGAACTTGGTGAATTAGGCAGTGCGTACGATGCAGAACGAATTGCTCACACAACTATCGGAGCGAATGGCAAGACTTGTGGAGTCAAGCATAGCCACAAATTTGGGGTCGGTGGTTGCTCGAGCCCAAGCCCAAACTCCGAATCAGGCACAGGTGGTAGATCAAGCCGGAACTGTAAACCAGCCAATTCGAGCTCTAGCATCTGGTTCGGATGGCCATGCAAATAATCAGTCTGAATCGCAAAGGACAGGTAGTTCAACTCCTTATTCTACGCGAGCGGTAACTCCCATTAACTCCGACTTGTTACAGAGGCCAAATAAAGTCGGCCACATTTTAAATAGTTGGAAGTTACGTTTTAGTGGGAGCCCCGACGGCATCAGTGTAGATAATTTTATATACAGGGCCGAAACACTAACTCGTCAAACACTAGGAGGAGACTTTCCCGTTCTCTGTGGCAATGCTACCCTATTATTCGATGGAAAAGCCAGAGAATTTTATTGGCGATTCCATAAGACAGCACCTCTTCTTAGTTGGGATCTTCTCTGCCAATCATTGAAAAAACAATTCAGAGATTCTCGAACTGATGCTGAGATAAGAGAAGCTGTTAGGGATAAGAAAACAGCGCGAAAAGGAAAGTTTTGACTCCTTTTATGACGCTGTAGTGCAGCTAATGGATGGTCTCGAGAACCCTATGCCGGAACAGAGCATGGTAGAGATATTAAAAAGAAATTTAAGGACAGAAAACCGACACGAGTTGTTAAACGTAACAATAGACTCAGTAAGCCAGTTGCGTGATACTTGCCGACGTCGGGAATCGTTCCTCAAGGATGTTAAGAGAGAGCAAGGTTATCAAAAGACAGTCCCTTTCCGAAAGCAAGTTGCAGAACTTATTGAAGAAGCTCAAGCCGATGATGCCACTGAGTTTTCCGATGTAGAAGAAGCTGAGGAAATTGGGGCGGTGGCATTAATATGCTGGAATAGTCGGAAAGAGGGGCATCGGTACCATGATTGTGAATCTAAGCGCTGAATATTTTGCTACGGATGTGGGACCCCAAACACATATAAGCCTTCTTGCGGTAAATGTCAAAAAAACTCAAAGCTGAACACACAGCCTCGGCAGCCCCAGTGTGTTCAACGCAACAAGTCGACGAATGCTGCTTAAATCCGATAGAAAACAAAAAATTAATCCTCCCTGACGTGCCAAATTCTGTGGATGTGGAACTGCTCGAAATGTGGCCACAGAAGCTCAATTCTTTCCTGAACGAGTCAAATTCGGAAAGTGGTTCAATCCCAGAAAATCTTATACTCGCAGCGCAAAGCGTATACGAGGGCCTACTGGCGAAGCAGCCAAAACGATAAACGCCATATTCGACAAAATAACAACGACAAACGACCTTATGCAGAAGTTCGACTGCTGGACCGTGTTGTACTTGGTCTAATGGACACGGGAGCGGCTATGAGTTGTGTCGGTGAGCAACCACTAGCCAAACAAATTATTCAAGAGAGAATGCCTTTCAAAAGAATAGGGAGTAAGGCGTGCACAGCAGACGGAAATAAACAAGAAATTGTGGGACGATAAAAAACCCCAGTGAGATATCAAAGTCAGGTCAAGGAGCTCGATCTGCACATAATTCCTTCCCTCAGTCAAGACCTTTATCTTGGCATAGATTTTTGGTCAGTTTTTAATTTACTGCCACCAACTTTGCAAATTGCAGAATTATCCTCTGACTCTCATGATCTATCTCCATCCATAATTGATCAATTTCCATCTTTTACGATTTCCGGACTCGGAAAAACATCACCGCTGATGCACGAAATCGATGTTGGTGACGCCAAACCGATTAAACAGCGGCATTTTCCTATATCTCCAGCACTCGAAAAGCTTTTATACGCAGAAGTGGACCGAATGCTTAAGTTAGGAGTTATAGAAGAGTCGGATAGCGCCTGGTCATCCCCAGTAGTATTAGTCCAGAAACCTGGAAAAATCCGCCTCTGTTTGGACAGTAGGAAAGTAAATGCTGAGACTCGAAAGGATGCTTATCCTCTTCCGCAGATTGACGAGCCAGGTACATCTCAAGCTTTGGACTTAAAAGATGCATATTGGCAAGTCCCATTACATCCATCGTCTCGGGACAAAACCGCCTTCACTATACCCGGCCGGCCTCTCTATCAATATAAGGTCATGCCGTTCGGTCTAACCAATGCTTCTGCCACTATGACCCGGTTAATGGATAGAGTTATTCCCGCTGCTCTTAGAAACGAAGTGTTTGTTTATCTAGATGATCTCTTGATTATCTCCGACAGCTTCGAATCGCATCTGAAGGTATTCAGTCAAGTAGCAGGCCACATACGATCAGCTGGATTGACACTCAATGTGGAGAAGAGCAAATTTTGCATGCGTCATGTCAAATATTTGGGACATATTGTTGGTGAGGGGGTAATCCATACAGATCCGGAGAAGATCTCCGCAATGACAAATTTTCCATTACCTAAAACTTTAAAGGCACTTAGAAGTTTTCTCGGAATGGTTGGTTGGTATAGGAAGTTTATAAGTAATTTTGCAGCAATCGCTTCTCCACTCACTGATTTGTTGAAACCACGACAAAAATTCCTCATGACTCCTGAAGGCGATCAAGCTTTCGAAAATCTTAAGTTGATGCTTTGCTCCGCACCAGTGCTTCGCAGTCCCGAATTTGACAAGCCTTTTTATATACACTGCGACGCGAGCAAAACGGGTGTAGGAGGTGTGTTGGTACAAAAGACAATGGAGGGAGATGAGTATCCCATAGCCTTTGTGTCGAAGAAGCTCAACAAGGCACAAAAAAATTATTCTGTGACGGAACAGGAGTGTCTGGCAGCATTAGTTTGCATTAAACGTTTTCGGGCATACGTGGAGGGACATGAATTTACAGTAATTACCGATCATGCTTCCTTAAAGTGGCTGATGTCTCAGCCAGATCTACATTGTCGACTCGCTCGGTGGGCATTAAAGCTCCAAGGATTCCGTTTCAAGATTGAGCATCGCAGTGGCAAACTCAACGTGGTTCCTGATGCGTTGTCAAGGGTAAACGAGCATGAAATAGCAGCTTTAGATGCTAGTCATGGGTTATTAGTCGACTTGCAATCTCCACATTTCAAGTCCGACGAATATATTGAGCTTATGGAGCGGGTTAAGGCTAATAGCGATAAATTACCTGACGTCAAAGTGGTGGATAATCTGGTATACAGGCGGTCAGATCACGTCAAAGGAGATCAGCTAAACGATATATTCGCTTGGAAATTATGGATTCCCAAAGAGTTGTTTCCGGAGGTGTTAAAGAATGGGCATGATAATCCTTTAGCTTCCCACGGTGGTATACACAAGACTTTGGAAGGATCCGTAGATATTATTATTGGCCTGGCCTAGTAAGCGACGTAAGAACATATTTGGCAGCTTGCGAAACATGCAAAATGACCAAAGCTCCCAACATAGTTTTGAGACCACCTATTGGACAGCCACCGGAGTCACAAAGGTTCTTCCAAAGTCTTTATATAGATTTTCTTGGTCCGTATCCGCGCTCCCGTAGTGGCCATATTGGTATTTTTATCGTCCTGGATCACTATTCGAAGTTTGTGTATCTTAAAGCGGTAAAAAGTTATCTGCAGATGTGGTCATAAAGTACTTGCAAGAAGAACTTTTTCACACATTTGGAGTTCCCGAAACAATTGTCTCGGACAACGGTTCACAGTTTAGGGCAGATGCTTTTCAAAAATTACTTCGTCAGTACCAAATTTCCCATACTCTAACAGCAGTGTACTCGCCTCAAGCGAATGCATCAGAGCGTGTGAATCGCTCAATCATCGCTTTGATTCGATCTTATATCAGATCGGACCAAAAAGACTGTAATGAAAACTTAAGCAGTATTTGTTGTGCGTTAAGATCGGCCGTCCACTCTGGCATCGGCACAACCCCCTATTATATGGTGTTTGGCCAACATCTCATCACCTCTGGGTCGACCTATAAACTGCTGAGGGCTTTGAGATTGCTAGAAGACAAAGCAGTAGTATTCAATCGTGAAGACTCTCTGGAGGTAATTCGTAGCAAGGCTTGTGAAGTAATGAAGAAGCCGAACGAGAAAAATTAGCGTATTTATAATACTCACTCAAGAGAGATATCGTTTAATGTGGGCCAAGAAGTTTTCAGGAGGAACTTTAAACAAAGTAATTTTGTGGCTGGATATAGCTCCAAATTAGCGCCTGCCTTTGTCAAAGCCAGAGTTAAGAAAAAACTGGGTAATTCATACTACGAATTGGAGGATCTCCAAGGTCGATTAGTTGGTGGCTATGATGCGAAGGATTTGAGACAATAAATGATACAAGCTTAGGTGTATCAGACTTGAGTTCCTGAGCCCCAAGTCTGATTTTAATGGGGGGCAATTTGTAACGCTTGTATTTGCAACAAACTTCAGCTGACCGTTAAATTTATTTGGAATTGCGAATATCGTAAGGGGCAAAAAGCGCCATCCATCGGTAGCGATATAGAGAAGCAGCGGTGCAAAGACAAGGGGGAGTGAAAATTATTTGCTATGCCTTTCTCTCAAGCATGGCCGACTTTCACCACACCATGAGGTAAAAGGTTCCCTCCAGAACTCCAGCGTCATAGTCGTTCTATTTCTCTTTGAATCGTGCTCCAGACCAGTTGTAAAAACGCTTACAACTCCGACCATTTTCATCCAAAAAAAAAAAAAAAAATTTAATCGAAAAAGTATAAGTGTCGCGAGTGGTCTTCGACAATCAAGTGGATCAACATATAATTAGAACAAAAAGAAAAGCATTTCGTTGGCGCTAAGCCTAGCAATAGGGTGAGCTAATTTTGTCCTCAGTTTGAGTGGGTTCTGTCCACTAGTAGAGGCTGGATTCAACTTGGATTGATTTCCAGGTATGGCGCCCTATCTGGAGTCAAAAATTAAACCCTTGGCCAAGTTGGATTAAGCTTAAGTTGAGTGGCGGAGCTACCAGCGTTAAAAAAAAAAAAAAAAAAAAAAAAAAAACTCCACCTTGAGCCCCCATTTCCAACGCAACTAAGCGAGTGTTCCCAAAATATTCACTCGAGTTTGAGTTTTTTTTGTGAGCGCAGCCCTGCTAAATCGTCTTCGTGGGAGGAGGTGTGTGGTGTGGCTATCATTGCCGACAAGAAATCGCTTTTTACATTCGGGTCGGATAACTAAAGCCCAGACGAAAAGAGTCCCGTTTTATTCGAGCGTATAATAGTGCTGGTGGCCTGTTGGACCGACGACGGTTCAAAGTTCGATAAAAAAAAAGGAACGAAGAAAGTCGCATGAGAAAAAAGAAAAGAGTCAGTAAATTGCCAATGATTAAGTTGGTGTTTTAATTAGTTCAAATTTAGGATATTAAATTAGGGTTTAATTCAAATCCCATATGAGGCCAAACAAAAATTAATGGCCGTTGCGTAAAAATTAAATTCTTTTTTTTGTGCTTAAATTGCCCTGCAAGCCGAAAGCAGAGGAGAAAACTAGTGAGGAGAGAAACAGTTTTTTTGAGTGAATTTTGAGTTTTTTTTCTTGCGGCCGAAAAAGAAGTTTAAAACAAAAGGAGCCGTAGAGATTTTTGATTTAAATAATTTCCCTTATTAATTGAACAGCAAAAAAAAAAAAAAAAAAAAAAAAAAAAGCGATGGATAACAAGACTATGTAAGTGTTCAACCAATTGATTGTTTAAACAGTGTAAGACGCAAAAGAGACACATTTAAAATCTTTTATAATTACTAATACCTGAGTCAAGAAAAAAAAGAAGAGAAAAAACTATTTCCGTTAAAATAAGAACTCTAAATTCTCGCTCAAGCGTTGTTCTCTTTCCTCAAGGGCCTTGTTAAGTCTGGATCTGGATTAGTGGATACATGAGGAATAATGCTTGAAAAAATGATTTTGCCTTTCACATATTTAAGCGAGCCATTTGCTTTTGGTTATTCAATGCCATTTAATATGTTTTACTCGTAATTAATTTTTAGTTATCACCATTTCTATTTGATTTTAAGCCCTGATCGAATTTTATTTGATTTTAAACCATTTTTAGACTTACATTTTATATTTTAAACTCTCTCTTTAGCCTTTTTAGCAATTTATATGTTATAGTTTTAAATTTTATTGTTGGGTCGCTATTGTTTCCTTAAGATTATTTTT
>JBAMBO010000201.1:0-11479 GCA_037044535.1 Lordiphosa magnipectinata | reverse complement strand
TCCAGCTTCGTATTGAGAAACTTATCCATGGCAATCTTTTCATCCACCTTCTCCTTCGTTTCGACGTAATGTTCATGAAGTTCTCGGTGCAGGTCGGCCAAACGGCTCCGAGCTGCTGGATCCATTGGGAGCGCACTCACATCATCATGACGCACGGGACGCCACGAACGCCTTGTGGTTCCCAAAATTCGTCTATCATCGGGTGGTTGTTGATCCATCTTAAGACAAATTCTTTAATTCTGATTCGCAGTCAATTCTGTGAAAAACAGTAATGGCTGACAATATGTCGACCAGTGTTGTAAAAGGCAACTTTATGAAAGGGCAAGCAAATACTGCAAAAATACTATATCCGTATTTTCCATGTTTTTATCGATAGCTCAAGCGGTATCGCACACTGTCGATACACATATATGATATATCGGCTGAAATTTGAATAATTTTCAAATCAATGATCAACCGCAATTTTGAAAGCAAGTTACAAAACACCATGAGAGTTTAACCAAATTTTGAAATGCGCTGGATTAATGGTATCAAGCATGCGTAGTGTGTCACCTACACGTTAAGGAGAGACGACTGCCCCGGAGTTTTCATGTAAGATCAATTTCTAGACCATCATCACATACACAGGTACCTGGAAGTGAACCAAGACAGGCGCCCGACTCTTGTCTTGCACATAAACCAGTTCACAAAGTCGCTGCATAGAAGAGCTGCTCAATTGGAAACCAATTGTCATTACTATTTGTAGTATTTGGTATTGCAGCTACAACGCAACTACACCAGATTCGTGTCCTCCAAGCCAAAATATTGCGCAGACTAAATGTCCCAATAATAGGCGACGTACATCTTAAACAATCTGCTGACTACATTGAGAGACTCAGAGGACAAATCGGTTAGCAAAGCAACTACTTCGCAGTAGAAAGATAAATCGTGACAGAGCCAGAAGAAGACTTTTGAGAATCCTCCCTTGGCTATATTCATTTCAGGGTATATAAAGAAAATTCAAATTTGAATAAAAACGCCATCTGAAGAAACACATTCACACAAACGAACCTAGAGATATGAGATTTTACATAGACCTTCGTTTAGTTATGCAGGCGCGCACTATGAGAGAAAATTTGACCGCGAAGTGGGTGAAAGTTACAAAAAAAAAAGTTTGTATGGGAAATAACTCTCTATTTTTTGTGTAACTGTTGTCTATTGTCTCCATACATAAATGAAACCAGCAACAGTCGCAAAGGGATAACAGTCAAATGCTCTCACGACATTTCTGCTCTCGTGATCAAAATCCGCGGGAGTGCAGTGCAAGTAGCACCGACAACGACACCAACGATTACATAGTATATCTTTTTTAATAACTTAAGCTGCCTTTACACTTGTCATACATCTCTAAATAGTCGGTTGTCAAACTTCTCTAAAAAGAAAATCTTATTAAATTAAACCTGTCAAATTACATCAAAGAAGGCTAAGTTTTCTAAATATTTAGTCAGAGAGTCTCTTTAGAGATATATTACAAGTGTAATGGCAGCTTTAGCTCTTATTTTATTTCATTTGCTTAAGCTGCCTTTACACTTATCATATATCTCTAAATAGTCGGTTGTCCAAATTCTCTAAAGAGAAACTCTTATCAAATTAACCCGGTCAAATTGCATCAAAGAATGCTAAATTTTCTAAATATTTAGAGTTATTTGGTTTGCTATTACACTATCGTCAGAGAGTCTCTTTAGAGATATATGACAAGTGTAAAGGCAGCTTAATATTGTACTTGAACTGAATTTAAACTTGAGAATTACAAGTGTTGGCGTAATTTGAAACCCAACGGCCCATGACTTCTGCATTCCATATGTATCAGCTCATAGAGTTGGATGTCTTCCATTTTAATCTGAAAATTATAAAAATTAATATATTTAAACTCGCATAAGTTTTTTTGTGCATGTGTGCGAAATCTGCCGAAAGAAAAGGCTGAGCATGCGGTTTTTTGTTCTGCCCTTGAACTTCAAACAGCGCACATATACATACAAACATGCATATGTTTGCATATGCATGTATGTGTGCTTGTCTGCTGTTTGACGTTCAAGGGCAGAACAAGAAACACGCATCGCGGACCCAAAATATGTATACACACATATTTACATATTTAAACACTCACTTCTACTGCGTAGAGAGCTCAAAGTGAAAAAAAACACGCGCAATATGTATGTTTATAGTGTGTGTATAATAATCGTACATACTATTAGCGACTGAATAAAGGCAATAGCCTTTTGCAATTTATTAATTTGCAAGTACAACAACAGTACAACAAAACATACACATGCAATTCACATTTTATTCACTTTTACTGTTTACATTTTTTAGGCACCGCACTTTTTAGAACTGGAAACGTACCATAAAAACCAGCCACTACCGTTTTCGCTGCAGCAGCAGACCAATGAGCATTGTTTTTGCTTTTTTCGAGATCGACTATTGCTGTCTCTCTTTGATTTGAGAAACTCTGTGTGTATTTGTCTCTTTCCAAAGTTTTGTATCTTTTTAAATTGATTCACTAGCTCATTTTTCACATCACTTTGATCATTTCACTTTTCAATATAATATTTTTAGTATCAATGTGGTATTACAGGTTCATATTAATATTAAATAGTTTCACTTTCATATGCAAATATTGATATTACTAATATGATTTTGAAATACCTAATCTTATTTTTTTCTGTGTATGCATATGTATATATGAAGTTGTTTTCCATGTGAAATTTAAATTATGCAAGAAAAATCAATCGCCCCGTAATCAGACAAATTTTGGCGCCAAACGCAAATGTGTGTTAGTTAAATACATATGTACCCATACACACAATAGCGTTTGGCGCCAAAATTTGTGTGGTGTATTCGAGACTGTGTCCACGTGTACATTACATACATACATATTATCTACATATGTACTAAGAAGGTTGCACATAAATATTTATGTATGTATATGCCAAGCGTCATCGTAGAAGTCTACGTTGATAACATCCAGGGTATCACGAAGCCAGCTATCCGCCGTTTGGCTCGCCGTGGCGGTGTCAAGCGTATCTCTGGTCTCATCTATGAGGAGACTCGTGGTGTGCTCAAAGTGTTTCTGGAAAATGTAATCCGTGATGCAGTCACCTACACCGAACACGCCAAGCGGAAGACGGTCACAGCCATGGATGTTGTGTATGCCCTGAAGAGACAAGGCCGCACTCTGTACGGCTTCGGCGGTTAAGCAAATTTGTACATCGCTTGCTACAAAATCCTATAAACAATCGGTCCTTTTCAGGACCACCAAAAATAACCAAAAGGGAAAGAATTTTCATATTTATTTCAGCTTTGCATTTGCGCTCGAAATTATGCTGCAAAAAAATATATAAAATTTATATAAAAAAACAAAAAAATATATATATATTTATAAAATTAATAAAAAATTGCTGGGCAATGCCAACAACACGCGGTGTTCCCAAGCGGTCCCCCATCTAAGTACTAACCGCGCCCGACGCTGCTTAATTTCGGTGATCGGACGAGAACCGATGTATTCAGCGTGGTATGGTCGTTGGCGAAAGCCTCACAGCTAAACGTTTATTTTGTATGCCATTTTTATGTGGATTTCTAATTTTGCTGGCTGGCACAACAGCAACAAGCATAGCCATTGCCAGCCCCTTTTATGAAAAACGACTGTACTACCCCACACACACAAATATAAATGTGTATAAATAAAATGCGACTCAGGTAACAAGCGCTTGGGTCTGAATCTCTTTGTGTTTGACCTGAGAAAATGTTTCTACCTAATAAAACGCATTTATGTTTTTTATTATTTTGTTTGAAAATTCTATCAATTTCTTTGAATAAAATTGGTCGTCCTGAAAAGGACGGTTGGTTTAAATGTATGTTGTATATACAGGGATGTGAACGATTTAGGTCGCTTGGGGATTTCTTAAGCCTTCTTCTCGGTCTTCTTGGGCAGAAGTACAGCCTGGATATTGGGCAGCACACCACCCTGGGCAATGGTTACGCCGGAGAGCAGTTTGTTCAACTCCTCATCGTTGCGGATGGCCAGCTGCAGATGACGAGGGATGATTCTCGTTTTCTTGTTGTCGCGGGCAGCATTGCCAGCCAACTCAAGAACTTCAGCGGCCAAGTATTCCATGACAGCAGCCAGGTAGACGGGAGCGCCGGCACCAACGCGCTCAGCATAGTTTCCCTTGCGGAGCAGACGGTGAATACGACCAACGGGGAACTGCAGACCAGCACGGTTGGAGCGGGACTTTGCCTTTCCCTTCACTTTGCCACCTTTACCACGACCAGACATTTTTCTTTATTTTTTTTGTTATTTCACTGTTCACTGTTACCACACGAATGTTGATGCCTGGCCGGAGAACTGCCATTTTATTTATACTTTTTTGAGCTACCGATTGGCTCGGTTAGGGGTGGGTCGACAGCTGCTCGGCAGCTGCATGCATAACGCTGAACGCATGGCTCAAATAAAAGTATAAACTGTGCGCCACTTCTCTGTGCCAACCAACTTAAAAGTGAAGTGTGTTTGTGAAAAAATTTAAGTGAAAAATGCCGCCTAAAACCAGTGGAAAGGCAGCCAAGAAGGCTGGCAAGGCCCAGAAAAATATTACCAAGAACGATAAGAAGAAGAAGCGCAAGCGTAAGGAGAGCTATGCCATCTACATCTACAAGGTGCTGAAGCAGGTCCATCCCGACACTGGCATTTCCTCCAAGGCGATGAGCATCATGAACAGCTTTGTCAACGATATTTTCGAGCGCATTGCTGCTGAAGCCTCTCGCTTGGCCCACTACAACAAGCGTTCGACCATCACCAGTCGGGAAATCCAGACTGCTGTGCGTCTATTGCTGCCCGGTGAGCTGGCCAAGCACGCCGTCAGTGAGGGAACCAAGGCTGTCACCAAGTACACCAGCTCGAAGTAAATTTCGCAATAGCGGATCCCCGAATCAACCCAAAAAGGCCCTTTTCAGGGCCACAAATATTTCTTCAAAGAATATGAGAATTTTCGTACAGCCATTGGGTAAGAAATGTGATGCTACCAAGAAAGGGCAATGTCAAAGACTATGACAATTTTCATTAAATAAATCGGAATAAATAAAACGAATTTTGCCAAAGAGATTTGACAGAGATACATGGGAGGCATTTATTTGATTTAATTCAGCATTTAACTGGGATTCATTAAATAAATCGGAATAAATATAACTAATTTTGCCAAAGAGATTTGACATTTAGGCATTTATTTTATTCAAACTGGGACTCCAGGCAAATCCTCGTCCAAATATGGCAGAGTGCTTCGTGCACATTCTGCTTAGCTACACAATTCAATCAAAATATGTAATAAGAAAATTCTGTTTCTCTTTAGATATAAATTTGTAGCCCTGAAAAGGACTTTGTATAAATCAAATTTCAGATATTCGAGATCTAAAATTTGCGCAAACTTGCGTCTGCAATATCGAATTTGTGTGGGACAAATTCATTTACTTCTTGGCAGCCGTTGTCTTAGCTTTGGGCTTCTTGGCTGTAGCAGGAGCGGTGGCCTTTTTCGTGGTCTTCTTGGGCTTGGCAGCAGAGACGGCAGCCTTGGCCTTGGGCTTGGCTGCGCTGGACTTGGCCTTAGCAGCGGCTGGTTTCGCCTTCACTGTTCCCGTCTTCTTGACATCCTTTACCTTAGCCTTCTCGGTTTTCTTCTTCTCGGCGGTCTTCTTGGTTGCGACTGCCTTCTTGGCCTTGGGTTTCTTGTCACCGGCAGCGGCTGCTTTCTTGGCACCAGCGGGCTTCTTCTTGGCTGCTCCGGCTGTAGTGGCCTTCTTGGCCTTGGTTTTCTTCTCAACAGAAGCAACCTTTGGCTTGGGGTCTTTCTTGGCGGCGGCAGACAGTTTGAACGAGCCAGATGCGCCCTTACCCTTGGTTTGGATCAGCTTTCCATTGGCAACGGATGTCTTCAAGTACTTCTTGATGAACGGGGCCAGTTTCTGGGCATCGCACTTGTATGTGGCACTGATATATTTCTTGATGGCCAACAGCGATGAGCCACCACGTTCCTTCAGGTTCTTGATCGAGGCGTCGACCATTTGCTGGGTTGGCGGATGCGATGGTGGTGCCGCTGGCTTCTTTGCCTTTGTGGCGGCCTTCTTGGCGGCCACCTTCTTCTCAACGGGTGCTGGTGGGGCAGCCACTGGCGACGCGGATGTAACAACTGCAGAATCAGACATCTTTTCACTTTTATATGCACTTTTAATACGTAAAATTTACAGCTCAAAGTTTTGGCGCACACCCACCCTTTTTCTTGAGAATCGCGGAGAGAGGCGCAACGAGCATGTTTTTCGTATTCGTCATTTGTTCTGTTTAAGTTTAATTAAATATCCAACTTATTTTAACGTTTTTCATCACATAAGACTGAAAATTGGTATAAACGTTAACATATTCTGGTATATAATTGTTTCATTAACTATTTGCAGTTGGTTTCATCCGAATATATTTGTCCGTCTCTTTTTAATGGCCGTCTAAAGTTGAACTTTGTGTACTCAGATCAAAATGTTTATATTTAAGCTTATTAAAAAATTAGAAATATAAAAGATTTTGTAAAAATTGTTAAGCCATGATGAAATTTGAACAATTTACTTTGGAAATCAGTCAACAGTTTGTGGCATTTGTTATTTTATGTTATTTTTAAAGCGATTTGAAATTGGCTCTATGCTGTCTGAACGGACGACTGGCAGGGCACAGGCAGCATTAGTTTTTGATATCGGAAAAATAGAAATATGTAATAAATATGATGTAAAAGTTATTTTTGCGAAGGAAGTTCATTAGACTTATCGTCCTGATGTGGTTTCGATCCATTTTATTGGCCAGTTGACTTTTAAAATGCCCTTGTTGGCTTTCTTTGGTGGCCGTGCCAAGGCTGCGGTGCATATTAGGTCATGGGAAAAATCGAAAAATAGTATTATTTAGCTTTTTAAATGTTTACACAGATTAGTATGGGTCTAAGCATGGTGATAGATTAGCTTTTGTTGAACATTTATGGATTTTTCGATTTTTTAAGGCCACTTGACTGATTGACTGACTTGGCCCTTGCGCCATACACTGGCCCACTAAATGTGGGTTAAAAAATCGAAAAATTAAAAAAAATTTTAATTTTTTGATCAAAACACGTTCGTATTTGTCTACTTAAGCTGTTTGTTAAAGAAATTTGAGCAAAATGTGAATTTTTCGATTTTTTAAGCCCACTTGAAGTGATCGGCCCATACCAGCCCACAGCCTTGTATGCGAAAAGGCCTCTTCCCATACACTCGTGCGCTAAAAGCAGTGGGAAAAATCGAAAAATTGAATTTTTTGAAAATATTATTTAGTAAGCTGATTGATATTTGTCTATTCAATGTATTTGTTTAAGATTTAAGAGCAATTTTCCATTATTTCGATTTTTTATGGCCGTTTGAAATGACCGCCCAATACTAGAGTATGGGCCAGAGTCTATACAAGAGTAGACACATATTCTCATACCAAATGGACTGGAAAAAATCGAAAAAACCATTTTTTTGCCAATTTTTTTATTTATGCCGGTTGATATTTGTCTACTAATAGTAGTTGATAAATATTTATTAACGATTTTCCAATATTTCGATTTTTTATGGCCATCTGAATTGCCAAAAGTATGTATGGTCACGCGCCTGCCTACAAATGTGTAGACCAGCGCACATATACTCTTACATTAAAAGCAATGGGAAAAATATAAAAAACTTATTTTTGTCAAATTTTATTATTTAAACCTATTGATACTGGCCCATTTGTACTGATGGTGTTGCATTTCTATAATATTTAATCCATTTTCCATTTTTATTCCCATTAAATAATGCCAACCCAAAAATGCCAACATACGAGCATTTGCCCAGCCAAGCCGCCATATCTCTTTGAAAAAAAATAAACAACAAAACCAAACGAAAACGCAAATCTCATTGAAAATTAAATGTTTTGTGGTCCTGAAAAGGACCGATTTGTATAAATTTATGTTCAAAATAGAACACAGAGCGGACTCAACTTAAGCGCGCTCGCCACGGATGCGTCTGGCCAGCTGGATGTCCTTGGGCATGATGGTGACACGCTTGGCATGGATGGCACACAAGTTGGTATCTTCGAAAAGGCCAACCAAGTAGGCTTCGCTAGCTTCTTGCAGAGCCATGACGGCAGAGCTCTGGAAACGCAAGTCAGTCTTGAAGTCCTGAGCAATTTCACGCACCAAACGCTGGAAGGGCAATTTGCGGATGAGCAACTCAGTGCTCTTCTGGTAGCGACGGATCTCACGAAGAGCAACTGTACCAGGGCGATAACGATGAGGCTTCTTCACTCCACCGGTCGCTGGTGCGCTCTTACGGGCTGCCTTTGTGGCCAGCTGCTTGCGCGGCGCCTTGCCGCCAGTAGATTTACGGGCAGTTTGCTTGGTACGAGCCATTTTTTTTTTACACTATTCACTGTTCACTGTTCAAAACACAATATGCGAGCGACTCGGTTTGGCACTCACTTATATAGCAAAACAGCCCAGGGTGGGAAAGAGAGAGAGAGAGCGTGAACGAGAGGGAATTTTGAAGGAACGCCAGCCGAGCGAGAGGGACGATATCGCTGACTCCCTTCTGTATTCGACGTTTTTGGTATAAATAGATGTCATGCACTCTGAAGCAGCATTAGTTCTTCTGTGACTCTTGTGAAGTGTGCTTAAGTGAAAAAAAGAAATAAGTAAAAATGACTGGTCGTGGCAAAGGTGGTAAAGGCTTGGGAAAAGGAGGTGCCAAGCGTCATCGTAAAGTGTTGCGTGATAACATCCAGGGTATCACGAAGCCAGCTATCCGCCGTTTGGCTCGCCGTGGCGGTGTCAAGCGTATCTCTGGTCTCATCTATGAGGAGACTCGTGGTGTGCTCAAAGTGTTTCTGGAAAATGTAATCCGTGATGCAGTCACCTACACCGAACACGCCAAGCGGAAGACGGTCACAGCCATGGATGTTGTGTATGCCCTGAAGAGACAAGGCCGCACTCTGTACGGCTTCGGCGGTTAAGCAAATTTGTACATCGCTTGCTACAAAATCCTATAAACAATCGGTCCTTTTCAGGACCACCAAAAATAACCAAAAGGGAAAGAATTTTCATATTTATTTCAGCTTTGCATTTGCGCTCGAAATTATGCTGCAAAAAAATATATAAAATTTATATAAAAAAACAAAAAAATATATATATATTTATAAAATTAATAAAAAATTGCTGGGCAATGCCAACAACACGCGGTGTTCCCAAGCGGTCCCCCATCTAAGTACTAACCGCGCCCGACGCTGCTTAATTTCGGTGATCGGACGAGAACCGATGTATTCAGCGTGGTATGGTCGTTGGCGAAAGCCTCACAGCTAAACGTTTATTTTGTATGCCATTTTTATGTGGATTTCTAATTTTGCTGGCTGGCACAACAGCAACAAGCATAGCCATTGCCAGCCCCTTTTATGAAAAACGACTGTACTACCCCACACACACAAATATAAATGTGTATAAATAAAATGCGACTCAGGTAACAAGCGCTTGGGTCTGAATCTCTTTGTGTTTGACCTGAGAAAATGTTTCTACCTAATAAAACGCATTTATGTTTTTTATTATTTTGTTTGAAAATTCTATCAATTTCTTTGAATAAAATTGGTCGTCCTGAAAAGGACGGTTGGTTTAAATGTATGTTGTATATACAGGGATGTGAACGATTTAGGTCGCTTGGGGATTTCTTAAGCCTTCTTCTCGGTCTTCTTGGGCAGAAGTACAGCCTGGATATTGGGCAGCACACCACCCTGGGCAATGGTTACGCCGGAGAGCAGTTTGTTCAACTCCTCATCGTTGCGGATGGCCAGCTGCAGATGACGAGGGATGATTCTCGTTTTCTTGTTGTCGCGGGCAGCATTGCCAGCCAACTCAAGAACTTCAGCGGCCAAGTATTCCATGACAGCAGCCAGGTAGACGGGAGCGCCGGCACCAACGCGCTCAGCATAGTTTCCCTTGCGGAGCAGACGGTGAATACGACCAACGGGGAACTGCAGACCAGCACGGTTGGAGCGGGACTTTGCCTTTCCCTTCACTTTGCCACCTTTACCACGACCAGACATTTTTCTTTATTTTTTTTGTTATTTCACTGTTCACTGTTACCACACGAATGTTGATGCCTGGCCGGAGAACTGCCATTTTATTTATACTTTTTTGAGCTACCGATTGGCTCGGTTAGGGGTGGGTCGACAGCTGCTCGGCAGCTGCATGCATAACGCTGAGCGCATGGCTCAAATAAAAGTATAAACTGTGCGCCACTTCTCTGTGCCAACCAACTTAAAAGTGAAGTGTGTTTGTGAAAAAATTTAAGTGAAAAATGCCGCCTAAAACCAGTGGAAAGGCAGCCAAGAAGGCTGGCAAGGCCCAGAAAAATATTACCAAGAACGATAAGAAGAAGAAGCGCAAGCGTAAGGAGAGCTATGCCATCTACATCTACAAGGTGCTGAAGCAGGTCCATCCCGACACTGGCATTTCCTCCAAGGCGATGAGCATCATGAACAGCTTTGTCAACGATATTTTCGAGCGCATTGCTGCTGAAGCCTCTCGCTTGGCCCACTACAACAAGCGTTCGACCATCACCAGTCGGGAAATCCAGACTGCTGTGCGTCTATTGCTGCCCGGTGAGCTGGCCAAGCACGCCGTCAGTGAGGGAACCAAGGCTGTCACCAAGTACACCAGCTCGAAGTAAATTTCGCAATAGCGGATCCCCGAATCAACCCAAAAAGGCCCTTTTCAGGGCCACAAATATTTCTTCAAAGAATATGAGAATTTTCGTACAGCCATTGGGTAAGAAATGTGATGCTACCAAGAAAGGGCAATGTCAAAGACTATGACAATTTTCATTAAATAAATCGGAATAAATAAAACGAATTTTGCCAAAGAGATTTGACAGAGATACATGGGAGGCATTTATTTGATTTAATTCAGCATTTAACTGGGATTCATTAAATAAATCGGAATAAATATAACTAATTTTGCCAAAGAGATTTGACATTTAGGCATTTATTTTATTCAAACTGGGACTCCAGGCAAATCCTCGTCCAAATATGGCAGAGTGCTTCGTGCACATTCTGCTTAGCTACACAATTCAATCAAAATATGTAATAAGAAAATTCTGTTTCTCTTTAGATATAAATTTGTAGCCCTGAAAAGGACTTTGTATAAATCAAATTTCAGATATTCGAGATCTAAAATTTGCGCAAACTTGCGTCTGCAATATCGAATTTGTGTGGGACAAATTCATTTACTTCTTGGCAGCCGTTGTCTTAGCTTTGGGCTTCTTGGCTGTAGCAGGAGCGGTGGCCTTTTTCGTGGTCTTCTTGGGCTTGGCAGCAGAGACGGCAGCCTTGGCCTTGGGCTTGGCTGCGCTGGACTTGGCCTTAGCAGCGGCTGGTTTC
>JBAMBO010000200.1:0-96276 GCA_037044535.1 Lordiphosa magnipectinata | reverse complement strand
CTGATTTCGTAAAAAAAAAAATAGTTTATCTTTTCGGAAATGAATATTTCTATGCGTTGCAAACTTCTGGGCAAAATTATAATACCCTTTGCAAGGGTATAAAAAGGAATTGTGGGGGGTAATGGGGGAGGCGCCTACACAGATAAAAAATATTCGTTTGTTAAATCAATCCATTCTGAAAGTAAATTTTACTGCGAAATATTGTTCATGTAATTTGTTCTTGTTTTGTTAAATGTATTTTTGGTATAAATTACCCATACAAATAGTGAATCTATCGTAATTTCTGTGCTTTGATTTGTTGATTTTGAAACTGCGACTTGCAGTAATATTGTTCCATTGAAATAGAACCTCGCACGTGGTATTTGTATTGTTTGTGCTATTTGTATGGTACATTTTTCTTCCTCATTAAGACTTTCCATGTACTGTTCAGTGCTCTTTTTTTGTCGCTAAGTTTGGAATTTATGTGCTTTTCAAACGACATGTTTGAAGATAAGGTCACTCCAAGATATTTGAACAGCTTTACCGTTTCTATTTCTATATTCGCAAGTGTCCATTTCACAACTCGCGCCAGACTTCCTAGTCCATTTTTAACTACCTTTGTTTTAGACTTGTCCGTGTTGATTACCAGCCCCCCTGATCATATCCTGTAGCATCTTTGGTGATTCAGCCAAATTGCGATCCGCCATGGAGTTCAGTGGAGATATCATTTACAAATAAGGAGAACAAAAGAGGGCTAATAATACACCCGTAATATTTAAGATTTGCTTTGAGCCAGGGCGAAAGATTAGATCCATGCCACACCGCCGTTTCATTTTCTCTCATTAACGCCTTTTATTACTCGTAGTATCTTAGAAATTTAGTAGCTCATAAATCAGGAGTTTCTTGTCTACTAAATCAAATGCTGCTTTAAAATCAATAAAGAACAGGTACAGTTTTTTGTTTACCCTCGGAAAGTTCCTGCATACCGAAGTCAACACGAAGATGCTGTCTATCGTGGAATACACTTAGAATACTGATGTAAATGTTTTAACTAGGGTGTGCATATGCCTCTGTAATTGCTCACTTCTTTAGGGTTGCCTTTTTTAAAGATTAGGTAAATGATGTTCTTCTGTAAGCTTTAAGGGACACATCAGGTGTTAAAAATTTCATTAAGAGCCTCAGTTAACTGCACCACAAAAGCCTCTGATGCGTTTAGCAGAAATTCTGCGGTTACTTTGTCTTCTCTTGTCGCCATTTCTATATTTTGTTGTAAGAATCTTTTTATTTCCTTTACAAGCAGATAATCGTTTACGTCTTGTATACCTCTAATTTCGCTGTATTTACCCCTTTTCTTTTCCTTTCCATCTATTCATTTGTCACGATTTTAATTTGACTAACGAATTAATGTGTCCCCTCGTTAAATAAGAAAAGCACATTACTATTTTCATTATTGCCAGCTAGTAACTAAATGAAAATTTCCCCTTTAACCCGTTTCGCGTTAAGTTTTCAATTTTTTATCTGTTTTCTTTTTTGGGGTTTCTGTAAGCGACACATGAAGGGATTATTTTTTGGGTGTGCCACAGAAAATTTTTCCAGCCACGCCCACTCACTCCTCCCGTACAAAATATGTCAAACAAAAGCGCAGAATTTGCTGGCATCCTGGACGGCATATATGCATTTGTTTTAATGCCAGGACGATGATGCTTAGGCCTGGGAAATGAGTTGCACAATTTGGCGCTCGCCTGCTGTTAAGCCGAAAATCGACTTGCACCCACCGCACGCTCTGGCCCCCGGCTGTGGTCTTTCACACGCCCCTGACGAGACGTATTCAATATGGAACAGCGTCAAAACTGGGGACGTCCTGATCCTGATGCGGCAACTTTGGCACTTGGCCAACGGAATTTGCAGGCATAAAATACAAAATATTCCCACTGCCTACCGCCTGCATGCTCCAAGCGAGTCCACAACTTGGAGCTTATTTCTGCTCGCTTGACACTCAGCAATGGTGCAGCCTAAATTTGCTTCGTAAGTGCAATTCGTTGTGGCATCGGGCATCGACTCGGCATAAGAAGAGACTCAATTGTCATAGCATTTACGCTCCAAGTTATTTTGTTTTGTTTTTATTGTTCTTTAAACTGCATCTTTTGAGAAGCAAGATGAACTAGAAATTTTTTAAACTCTTTTAAAATGTGGGAAACAATCGTAAGTGTGGTAAAGTTAAGGTGAATTCAGAATAAAATGGGATTAGATTTTAAAATGAATAATTTCTAAATATTTTACTTAAACATTCAAACCCCCAATAGGAAAAAGGTTCACTCCGAGGCAAAGCTAGCTTAGTAAAAGTTTGCAGAGCGAGTTCAAGTTGTCCGTGACTATTTAATAGGCTCAAGGCCAATTACAGGTTTTTCAATAATTAATAATTAAACAATCATAATTATTTAGAAATAAGAAATGATTTGAAGTAATTTGGTTGCAAGCTTTCTTTACAACAACCCAATTGTAAGGGCAATCCAATTTTTAATAACTCAATAACCCTAATGGTAATGTTTATTCAATTTTAAAGTTACGTATTTCTAGAAAAACCCCCTAACTTTTAAAAGTGTTATATCATTGTAGCCAAATTGCACAAAATGCCTATGTAACTTTGATAAATATTTCGCTGATTTGTATTGATTTTTAACCTCAAAAACTATATGTTTTGTATCAATTTTTTCAGCTGTTAAGGTTTGAAAATATGCTCGTAAAGAGCCTTAGAAAGGGCAACTTTATAATATGTAAAATAATGTCATAATTAAGGATTTATATGAAAAAGTTATGCCGTATACTCACGCCCTCTCACAATAAGAACTTGTGCAACTTGAACTCTGGACATTTTGAACTTGTCTCACACTGCACTTCATAATCAGCCATGTTGGCTGGCATATCAATCTCTCTCTCCTCTTGTGGAAAAAAGTTTTCCCTGCTCTGCTCTCGCGTATTCGCGGAAATGACACTGCGGGGCATGAATACTAATTTCTAATTTCGATGCTGACACCCACTGCGAACACATTAAGTTGCCCTGAAACGTCGACAACTAAACCAAAAAATTTGCTCTGCGTTGAGCATATTTTGTGGTTGGTTTTGGGAGCTTGTGGGAAAAGGGAGGGGTGGGAAGCAGAGCTTAGATGAACATCACTTGGCTGCAGTAGACAAAGTTATGCGTTTGCATTTCCGTCAACTCCAGAAACAAGCAAGCAAGCAAAATGGAAAAGAAATGTTGAAAATAATATGACAAACACCGTAGGTTAAATGCTCTAGTTTTAATTTCTTTCTTCTCAATCTCTGAATCTTACATACATCAATCATCAAAAATCATACATCAAACATCAACCATAAAAAAAATTGATTGGCTTATGCCAAACGACTTTGATGGAATTTTTAGTAAAAAATGGTATGCACGAAAATTATCGTTTTAATTTTAAATGACAGTTGGAATTTTTCTGTTTTTTTTCATCCATCGCAGTCCCAAATACTGGCAATCATGACACATCACATTCGTCACATTCGATTTTTGGTCATCGATTTGTGCTGGTGAACACGGCCTATTACTTACCAGCTATTCATTCATTTCGATATACCCTGTACTCTGCAATTCAAATATCCCTTCCTATCGGCAGTTGCATCTAAAGCACTTGCCACATTGTTGTTGTGGTTTTTTTGGCCAGCAGCTGCAACCAGCCGCAAAAGCCAGCAGCGACTTCAGTTTGTAATGTTACTTGCAGTTCCAAAAACTTTAAACTGCTTCCGGTCTCGGAGGTCTATGACCAAAATGGAAAATTTTTTTTCCCGTCTTGCTCATTAGGACCTAATTGCACTAAGTTAATAAACAAATTAAATAAGAGATGGCTAAGCTTTTGTTCATTTTGTTATCTACTTTAGCTGCAGCCAGTTGACATTTGCACAGGGTCTGTCTGCCATTCAAATTCTTTTAGCCCAACCAAAAGCATTTTTTGGTGTGTTGTCTGCAAGGACCCAGACTTTTGTTTGCCTCATCAAGTTCACGACTCTCGCCATCAAAGTAACTTTACCTGTTAAATTTGCATCGATTATGCTTCAGCTGAAGGCAGTTTGTGCAACCAAATAAAATATGGAAATGAGAATGAAATGAGATGGCAGTCAGTATTGTAGAAGCCGGAGTCACACTAAGCCAAGAAGCAGTGATTGGAAAGGTACTCTGTTTTCTTACCTATAGGTAAGGTACAAGGTAAACGTCAAAAAATATACCTAGATGAGGTAAAAAGTAGACGGAATTTCCAGTACCTAGGTAAAGGTAAAGGTAAAGGTACTAAAAAAGCAGCTTTTAAATTTAAAAGCGTGGTTCACCTATTTTTATTAGTGATGAATATTAAAAATAGAGGAATGCTAACTTCGACTCGACCGTAGTTTATATACCCTTGCAGCTTGTATAATTTATATAAATTAATAGTCTGATTCTACTGACCCAAATATGTACATTCGGCCAAATGTACGTTAGGTCGGACCTCAAAACAGCAAAATGGAAAAAATTAGATCACTCAGTATTCCCAAAGCTAATATTTGTTGCATAATTAATAATTGTGAAAAAAAAATTTATATTTAAATTTTAATTTTTTTCAAAATCGGTTAAATAGTTCCCAAGAAATTTGGGTCAAAGTGCGTTAATACATGATAAAAAATAATCACAAAAAAATTTCGGAGTACATTTTTTTTTTCAAAAGCTACTTTTTGGAACATAAACATTTTATAACTTTTTTTCGAAGTTTTTTGACTAAAATAAAAGGAAAAAACATGGAATTTATAAAAATCCGAGGGTCGATGAAAATTTTGTTCATATATGAGGGTCGGAAAAAACAATGATTTTGTTTATTTTTGTAAAACATAATGTCGGATCTACTTAAAAGGTTTAAAGGATGTTTTTAAGACCCTAAAAGAACGTTTAAGCTAATAAAAAATTTTGAAGGTATATAGAACCCTTAAGTATAGATTCTAAAGATTTGGATTTATTGGCAAGATAAGTGAAGACTTCCATTTTAATATTAGAATTTGCATAACATTTCTCAGTTTCATTAAATCTTCCATTACTGGTATCTTAAAAGTCTTCAGAATCCTTTGAATTTAAACTCTCATCATCTCAGTCAAGTTTTCAATAAAAGAAAATAGTTGTAAAACTCCTTTTTTAAGAGCACCTTTAATTGAATCAGATTTTAAGTTATTTAAGCAATCAAGTTTATGTATTACTTTAATTAAAGTGGGCAGCAAAAATCCTAAGTCAGAGAGATTCGCCCTGCAAAAGATCATTAGCCTTAGCGAATATGTCGGTGACTTTAAACAATTCTTGCAAAAAATGGATTCCTATATTTGTAAATCATGTTTTTTTTAAAGTTGCACAAACACTTTTTAAAATGTGTTATTGTTCCAAAATACGTTGAATAATGGCATTAAAACCAAGGCTGCAAACCAGTCCCGAACCGAACCCTTAAGAACCGGTTCGGTTCGGGTTTTTTGGGTCCGACAAAATGGACTATGAACCGAACCCCTACTATTTTTAACTCCTCGAATCTGAACCCGAACCGGACCACTTTTTCGAAAAAATAGGTTCGGTTCACAAAATTTAGTAGTTAGCCCAACGACACACACAAGGAAATATAGCAATTGCTCGTAATCTGACTGCTATCATTCAAGAAGTTCTCCAATCCTACGACATTTCTCTAGTTTCGAATTATATTATCACCGTCGATAATGTTTGAGCAGGATAACTTTTAAATGACAACTGCAGAGCAAAAAAGGAATGCAACTATGAAGAATGTAAGGTTGATGAAGGTTGCTCATGTGAATCAAAAGCATTTCTTGATTTTGACGATGACCAAGTTACGTCAATAGATTCCATGGAGGACTCTATAATTACAGTTCATTGTGCAAAATTTAGTAGTTAACGATTTTTTTTAGTAAAGTTCAGTTTGACATTATTATAGTTCGCACACTTTTAAGAAACTTCGTACTCACACTATATGAAATCTATTGCATATAGAAAAATTTAAAAAAAAACAGTACTAGACTGTGTGACGCGATGAAACTCAACTCTGTACAACTCTTCAGTACATCGACAAATGTCTTAAAATTTTGCAAAGGTCAATAAACAACATATTTCCTTAACTATACTTGCTGTTCCAGCAACTCAGGTATCAGTTGAACGAGCCTTTTCAACACTTAAGTTGGATCTTTCTAATCTATGAGCTAGTATAGATGAACAGCTCCTGAAAGATATAATAATCATTAACTAAGCAGTTCTTAAAAGTTGTAAATTTCAGCTATTGAATTCGATAATAAAAACTACATTATTGAAATAAAAAATATTCAGGCCTGTTCCCGTTTCCTATTTCGATCAAATCATGCGGAATAGGAATTCTTGAAGGTTCTCGCTTCCAAAATCCGACTGTATATTTCGGCTATTAGATCAAAATTTCCATTTATCTTCATTCGAAACTCTTGATGACAAAACGTTTTAACTAAATTCCTTAATCCTTTCTGGGAAATCACAACTCTTACTAATTCCGATCAATCGAGTTCGGAAACGAGAACAGGCCTGACTATTTTTTTTATTTTTAAAAACTAATTTTAGTCCCGTGTGTTTTACAAATCTTCTACACATGGAATACATCGAAACTATTCTTTTATCTTCAAGCAAACCAAGGTTCGAACCAAAACCTTGGCTTCAGGAGTTCCTTCTGCAAAATTTTAGAGGTTTGCAGCCTTGATTAAAACTGTTCGATCTTGTGGCGCAAGGAGCTATTAACTTAAGTACTCCGAGTACTCTGAAAACTCTCCCGATTAGAAATCCGAAATAATCGTTGTCATATAAACGATAACATTACTTAATTTTTATAATTATTAATATTTAAAAACATAGTACAGTGTCTCTAGCTATTGAAGATGCCAAAATTTTACAATTTACTTACAATTTAATTCTAATCTGACTTAAAACCAAGCCTCTCAGAATTACGCTCACGACTGTCCCCATTCTAATAATTTCAACTGGTTAATTTGCACAGTTTAACAGTTTGTGCAACCGAAATCGGCTTGCCAAGGCATTACAATCAAATATGCATTAGCTTAAATCATCACATATGGAATGTGCACATACGTGCATGCATATATAAAGCAATCTCTGCACACAGTTGAGGCCTGAACTTATCCTGCCTGGGACACTTGTGACCTTCTCTGGGCCCTCTTCCTCTCCCTCCTTCTGTCTGCCTTTCGAGTGAATTGAATTGATTTTCAAGTGGTCTATGCTATTAGTTGTAATTGATTCTGAAAATAATTTATTTTCATCGCTTTTTGTCGCCAACTTCTCTGAATGTGTATGTCGCACACAGAGAGATGTCGAAGTGTTAGTCTTTAGCCAGCAACTTTCCATTTTATTCTTTAACTCGTGTAACTTTTGCCAATTCCATTAAATCCTTCTTTAGCCAAAGTCTTTCAATGTCAATTACTTAAATTAATTAGAACAGATTTTACACTTTTACCAAATGATTCAATTTAAAGCAAGAGTTTTGTGGTTGGGGTTAATGTGTAATAAATTTTAAATTGTAACCCGTCATCTGAAAGTGAAAATTGGCAATGAAACGTGAGTGCAAATTAAAGGAATAAATTTTATTGAACGAGCAATAATTGAGGAAGCCAAAAAGTAACGATTTAGCCTTCATGAAACAACCTACGGTAACCCAGAGAGGCTAATAGATTTTGCCGTGGGCAGGAACATGGTCATAAGTAGTACCAGGTTTAAACATCGCGACATCCATAAGGCGACCTCGAAGTCCCCTGATCAGCTAACGTGAAATCAGATTGATCATGTTGTGATCGACGGAAGGCACTCATCGAGTGTTCTCAAAACCAGACTTGGTATGATGAGGAGTGCCGCGACGCTACTGCAGAGAATGACGCTGCCTACAGGAGAACTCTGCAGTCGGGAGCAACGCGGGCTGTTAAAGAGCAATGCCGGAAGAAAGGAGAGAGGAGAAGCGCCTTTTCAGAAGGAAAATGAATGAGCGAGAAAGGCGCATGCGTGAGGAAGTCGAGATGCTATTCGGCATGGGTGAGACTCGAAAATTCTATCGAAAGATTAGACGACTTACCGAAGGTTTCAAACCCGGAGTCACACAATGCAAGGACGAAAATGGAAATCTGGTCACAAATCCGCAAGTGTCGCTAGACAAATGGAGAAGCTATTTAGCCAACCTGCTGGGAGGCGACAACGAACACAATACCGCCTCTGGAGAAAAAGCGACGTCACCAATCGACAACATAGAGATAGACCCACCGGACCATCACGAAGTCTGTGTAGCCATAAAAAGGCTTAAGAACAACAAATCAGCAGGTGCAGATGACCTGCCAGCTGAACTGTTTAAGGCTGGAGGCGAGGAGTTGGTAAGGTGCATGCACCAACTCATCAGCAGAATATGGTCCGACGAGAGCATGCCCGAAGATTGGAGTCTAAGTGTAATTTGCCCACTTTTTAAAAAAGGAGACCCTGCATTTTTTGCGACGACTACCGTGGGATCAGTCTCCTTTCCATCGCATATAAAATTCTGTCGTGCATTATTTGTGAACGTCTTAAGCCGCTTATTAGCACACTGATCGGACCTTATCAGTGTGGCTTCAGACCTGGTAAATCCACCACAGACCAGATATTCACATTACGACAAACCCTGGAGAAGACCTATGAGAGAAATATCAAAACCAACCATCATTTTGTTGATTATAAATCAGCTTTTGACACACCGATAAGGTCAAGGTTCTTTGAAGCCCTGTCTACCTTTGGTATACCATAGCTCCGTCAAAATATGAAAGAACCTCTCCGAACCATTTGATACCAAGAGAGGTTTTAGGCAGGGTGACGCCCTATCGTGTGACTTCTTTAATCTACTGATGGAGTATATACTGCGCCAGTGCCCAAATGCCAACAGATCGGGCTCATTTCTTTATAAAGATCTAATGCTACTCGTATACGCCGATGATATTGACATTATCGGCAAAAACGAACGGGCGGTAAGCAGGGCGTTTCAGAGATTGAGAAGCAGTCTAAACTGAGGGGCTTAGCGGTAAACGAGGACAAGACAAAGTACCTAGTATCCACGGACAAGAAGTCTACGCGTCTTGGACAATTTGTTACTATGGGGGAGTACAACTTTGAGGTTGTAGAGGATTTTGTCTACCTCGGGACGATGATTACCGGCGACAACAACATCAGCCTGGAGATCCGATGAAGAATTACTCTTGGAAACCGATGCTACTACGGGCTCAGTAGGGAGTTCAAGAGCAGAGCCTTTTCTCGAAGAACAAAAATAGCGCTATACAAGTCGCTCATCATCCCAGTCCTGCAATACGGCGCAGAAGCATGGACAATGACAGCAGCGGAAGAGGAGGCGATTGGCGTTTTCGAGCGAAAAATCGTTCGGAGGATATATGGACCTTTAAAAGTTGGCGATGGATACCGCATTCGAATGAATCACGATCTGTATGAGCACTATAAGGACATCAGTCTAGTCAAGCTCATAAAGCAACAGGACATGTAAGGACATGTAATCCGGATGGATGAAGAAGCTCCAGTAAAAAAGACGTACAAAGCGAAGGCGGATGACTTTGGAGGACAAGGCAGGAGGGGTCGCCCACCACTAAGATGGGATGATCAAGTGCGGAAAGACATTTCCAACCTTGGTGTGAACAACTGGTGCCAGCTCGCACAATGCAGAAGCGAGTGGAGGGCATTCTTTGCAGATGCCAAGACCGTCAAGCGGTTGTGATGCAACATCGGGCCAATAAAGAAGAAGAAAAAGTAATGTGCCAACTAGAAGGAAGAGAAGATATACAACAATTGTTAAAAATTTCAAATTGTAGTCTGTCATGAAAATGAAAATTGGCAATGAAACGTGTTGAAGCTAAGTCAAAATTAGAGGAATATATTTTACTGCACGAGCAAAAATTGAAAAGACGTGTGTTGAGTTGAAATGGTTTTGTTTTTAATAGACATGGAACTATGCAAACTGGGAAGGAAGAGACAAAAATATATAGAAAGAAATATAGCATGAAGAAGAATAATGTTGGTGGGTTTTTCATATCGGTATGTCTACAAACGGGCGAATGAACAGGCCTCTGAGTTTGAATACCGGGATTATCTCTGTAGCGAATGTAGAATATTTTAATATAATCACCATAATCTCATATTGGATATTCCTGTAAAGAATTCTGAAACCTCACTAATTACACTTACAATTTCTAGTTTTCTAACTAACTTATTAATTTGGCCTTCACCTTTTTTCCAAAGTTTACAATTCCATAAACTTTGACTTCGGCCACAAGGCATTATAAGTCTCCTCAAGCAGTGGGCTTTCCCCACCATTTTGTCAACTTCTAATAAATATGCAGTTGAGAAAAATGGCACTAACAATTGATGGCCTGCACAACACCATCCCACCAAAGAGGTAACAAACAATGGTGACGCTGGCGTACCATTTTGTAAATCAAACAAGTTTTAAGTACGCCAAGGGAGCGAACCGAACCAACGACAATGTCCACCATCAGCAGCACCAACAAAATATTCATGAACAAAACAACCTCATAAATAAATTGCATCTCCAGCGAAGCGTCTGTTTATGCAGTTGCCTCCGCTGACTGCGCTACACGCCTGACTCCTAAAAATGGGCACAAGGTGGCTTTGGTAGCGGCGCGAAAGCTTGCAAATATGCTAACATAAAGCAACTCCTACACAGGCAATAGCTCTAGCAAGCCAGACAAATTCAGGTTTTATGATGCATCGATTTCGTGGAATTAGCAATGAGCCAAAGCATCGAACAATGAAAGATAAAACCAGAGTCCAAGCTCAATATCACCAAGAGAGTTTAGTGGGTGCATACTTCAGCTGAGGGGGCGAAATCATCAAAGTGCTTGGTCTATAAATTATTTGTCAGGGAAAACGAGGCGAACACAGGCAGGTGTTACCGTTAATGCTGCTGATGTGAGCAAAATAATAGTTTAACTAAATGGTTTGTGCGAACTAAACGTCAAAAAATATTTACGAATTGGTTAAACATGTTGCTTAATACAAATATGGGCATTTCTACAGAAAAGTCCACCAAGACCAAAAAATTAAATGTGGTAAAAAACACTATGTTATCTTATATTTTCATAGAGAAACAATTGAATTAAACTATTGTCAGCCACTCTTACATTTATTCATAGCTCGTTTGAAAATATTTGGTTTGAAGATTGCGCCAGCTCAATCTTTGTCATTTTTACATAATTTATTGTATAAAAATATATTAATTTTTTTTTTTGATAAGGTGCTATAGATTGCAATTATTTTTGCTATCTAAAATCCTTCTGATTGTACAAAGGGTCAAAAAAGAATGCAAAAAAGAATCACCATATGTGATTGCAACAACTGTAAGTTTTGCTTTGCATTAAAACAGAAAACACATAAATGAAATGATGGAAAATTTTGCAACAAATACCTGTTATTTAATTATGCTTTATGCCATTCGAAAATACACTTAAGTCCCACTAAACACTATGTATAAGTTAAAGGTAGCGTTCGTCACGCAGGATATGCCCATATATAACATCCTTTATTATTTATTAAATAATTATTGAAAGTAATTCCAATTAAAAGAATGTCACCTCTACTACAGTGGTTGAGACTCAGTGTTAGCGGCAAACATCGACCGTATACTTAGGCTGCCGATGCTAAGCTGCTTTTCATAAACGTTTACATCAAGCCATCTGGGCCTAGAGATCTAAGACTATGAAAGAAAATATGGAAAATTAGACCTCGAAGTGGGTGGCAAAAAAATGCCAAAAAAAAAGATTGTTATTCAGATTTTGAGCAAACTTCCCAATTTGTGTGGAAACCGATAATATTCATAACTGAAAAGAATAAAGACGCTACCATTGAAAACAAAAAAGTTTTTGTCACTAGAACTACTTGATCGACCGATCGTTCCTATAGCAGCTATATGCTATAGTCATCCGATTCGGATCAAACTTAACAGAATTGTGTGGTAGCATATAATATTGATCAGTAACAAGTTTGGGAGCAATAGAATTGAAAACAAAAAAGTTTTTCCCACTAAGACTTTTTCCAAACCTATATTTTGTATGGCTGCTATACCAAATAGTTGTACGAATTTAATAAAACTTGGTGAAATTATAAAAAGGCATAGAAAACTTATAATCACAAGTTTTGGGGACGTTTGCATAAAAAACAAAAAAGTTTTTCTAACTAAAACTACTTTTTCGACCGATATTCCCTATGGCAGCCAAATGCTATAGTCATCCGATCCGGCCGGAAACGACAAATGTGCAGCGTCTTTGTACTAAAAGACTTCGTGCCAAGTTTGGTTAAGATAACTTTTAAATTGACGGAGGAGATAGCATAGAAACAGACGGACATGGCTATATCAACTCGGCTCGTCATGCTGACCAATATATTATATATGCTCTATGTGGTCGGAGATCCTAACTTCTATGCGTTACAAGCATCTGGACAATTTTAATATTTTAATATCTTTAGGGGGGTCCAACAAAGCGTATAGCAAAAACGAAATCTACGGAAAATCCTAAGAAAATTTCACCATGAAACCATGATTCTAAAACGAATTCCTTGCCAATTTAAAATTTTAAGGACTTTGTCTTTTCCAACTGGATTTTAAAATTTTTAATTTTTGTGTGCATAGAAATCGAAAGCTAAATACCGCAGCTGGATCAAGTTAAGTGCAGGTACCAACATCAAGAATGTGGTATTTATACAATCAAATTGTTATCAGTAAACACTAAAAAACTCAAGTTCTACTTTTAATTCCTCCACTCAACTGGATCCAGCTACATTATTTAGCCATAGATTTTCTTCACAGATTGGCCAGGTAACAGCCACAACCTCAATCCTGTAGAGAATATCTTGGCCATTATGAGCGCTGAAATAGGAACTCGGAAGCCAAACACTATCGTTAAATTAAGGGAAACTATAGAAAAAGTATGGTTTGGGGTTAAAACAGATGAATATGTGAAGGTTTTATACGATTTAATGCACAATAAGGTAAAATGAGTAATAAAAGTCATATTTAATAGATAATAAAGTAACTCATTTGAAAAAATTTAGATTTACTTGAAAAAAGTCGATTCTATAATTAAATAGAATTTTTTTCTTTTCTTTGGTCAAATTTTTTAAAAACACAGGCAAAAGTAATTTGAAAAAATAGAGGAAAGCTAACTTCGGCTCGACCGAAGTTTTTATACCCTTGTAGCTTGTATGATTTATATAAATTAGTAGCCTTATTCCACTGACACAAATATGTACATTCGGCCAAATGTTCACATTTTTGACAAGGCCTCCTATATACATTTGCTACACCCAATTTCTATGTCAGCTATACTATATAGTTGTCCTATTAAACTTGGTGGAATTATGTGAAAGCATAGAAAACTTATAAATACGAGGTTTGGGGACGTTTTCGTTGAAGACAAAAAAGTTTTTCTCACTAAAACAACATTTTCGATTAATGGTTCCTATGGCAGCTATATGCTAGTCATCCGATCTGGCCGGTTCCGACAAATGTGCAGCGTATTTGTACCAAAAGACTTCGTGCAAAGTTTGGTTAAGATAGCTTTAAAACTGACGGAGGAGATAGCATAGAAACAGACGGACGGACATGGCTATATCAACTCAGCTCGACATGCTGATCAAGAATATATATACTTTATGTGGTCGCAGATGCTTTCTTCCATGCGTTACAAACATCTCGACAATTTTAATATACCCTCTACAAGGGTATAAAAAAATGTTTTCTAATTATATGACTGTGATATACAAAATTTGATGATGCACTTTTGTATGAAATGATTGACAATGTATGATTGACAACCGAAAAAAAAAATTCATAAATGGAACCACACTTGAGGAAAGGCACCACCGCAGGCTAGATAAGGCACAAATGCATAAAATGTCCGAGTGCGGCTTTTTTTTGTCGCTGGGTGTATGAACTTAAAATCCGGTCTGAAGTTTGCTAATATAGAGTTGGATAAATTATTGGATCAGGACCGCTCTCGAACCGTTTAAAAAGGTGTGGCGGATTTGGATATTTTACGAGACCCGAATCTCAGTTCAGACCCATATCTCAGAAATTATTTAAGCTATGAACTTGAAATCTAGTCTGCAGGTTGGTAATATGAAATTGGATATTTTACTGGATCAGTTCCGGTTTCGAACCGGTTTAAAAGTGTTTCTGAGCCCAATCTCAAAAATTGTTTAAGTTATCAACTGGAAACTGGATGAGTAGGCTGGTACAATGAAGTTACCCGAGGCAGCCAGCTGAACAAGTTTAAAAGTAGGTCAAGTTCACATCTCAGAAATTATTTAGGCTGTGATCTGGAAAGTTGGTCTGAATGTTTACATTGTGAGGGTTAGATATTTAACACACTGAAATTGTCTACACCAGGTTTCCCAAGGAGAGCGCGACTGTGTTTCTCTCTAACACATGACTTAGGCAAGAATTCGGTGTGAATTGGCGAGTATGTTCGGCCCCCAGGGGCTATGGCTGCTGAACTCTGGTCTAAGCTATGAGATAGAAATATGATGTGTGGGAACTTTCCCAATTGAAAACTGGTTTCGCACAAGTTGGAACAGGTTCAAAAGTTAATATCAGCATTCAGCCAATTCAATTCGTACAGACTCGGCTGTCAATGCTGCTCTAGACAAACGTGTTGTCATCGCTGACACTGGTCCATCACTAACTCTTGTGACCTTAAAAAAAATGTGCTTAAATTAATGACATTTGGCCACTTTCGATCGACAATTAACAAATACTTCCATTGTTTTTTACATTTACTCTTTATTGAAGCATTCATTTGCTCTCCTGAGGCTTCTTTAAATGCAGCTTACTCTTGGGGTGCCATGTACTTGGGATCCTTGTCCCATGTGCTTTCTGGACTAACGCAGCGGGGTTCGCGATAGCTCAGATAAACAGGCAACGGTGTATCCGGGGGCAGCTTATCGCGTTCCAGCTTCGTATTGAGAAACTTATCCATGGCAATCTTTTCATCCACCTTCTCCTTCCTTTCGACATAATGTTCATGAACTTCTCGGTGCAGGTCGGCCAAACGGCTCCGAGCTGCTGGATCCATTGGGAGCGCACTCACATCATCATGACGCACGGGACGCCACGAACGCCTTGTGGTTCCCAAAATTCGTCTATCATCGGGTGGTTGTTGATCCATCTTAAGACAAATTTTTTAATTCTGATTCGCAGTCAATTCTGTGGAAAACAGTAATGGCTGACAATATGTCGACCAGTGTTGTAAAAGGCAACTTTATGAAAGGGCAAGCAAATACTGCAAAAATACTATATCCGTATTTTCCATGTTTTTATCGATAGCTCAAGCGGTATCGCACACTGTCGATACACATATATGAGATATATCGGCTGCAATTTGAATAATTTTCAAATCAATGATCAAGCGCAATTTTAAAAGCAAGTTACAAAACACCATGAGACTTTAACCAAATTTTGAAATGCGCTGGATTATTGGTATCAAGCATGCGTAGTGTGTCACCTACACGTTAAGGAGAGACAACTGCCCCGGAGTTTTCATGGAAGATCAATTTCTAGACCATCATCACATACACAGGTACCTGGGAGTGAATCTTGTCTTGCACATAAACCAGTTCACAAAGTCGCTGTATAGAAGAGCTGCTCAATTGGAAACCAATTGTCATTACTATTTGTAGTATTTGGTATTGCAGCTACAACGCAACTACACCAGATTCGTGTCCTCCAAGCCAAAATACTGCGCAGACTAAATGTCCCAATAATAGGCGACGTACATGTTAAACAATCTGCTGACTACATTGAGAGACTCAGAGGACAAATCGGCTAGCAAAGCAACTACTTCGCAGTAGAAAGATAAATCGTGTCAGAGCCAGAAGAAGACTTTTGAGAATCCTCCCTTGGCTATATTCATTTCAGGGTATATAAAGAAAATTCAAATTTGAATAAAAACGCCGTTTGAAGAAACACATTCACACAAACGATCCTAGAGATATAAGATTTGGCATAGACCTTCGTTTAGTTATGCAGGCGCGCACTATGAGAGAAAATTTGACCGCGAAGTGGGTGAAAATTAAAAAAAAAAAAGTTTGTATGGGAAATAAATCTCTATTTTTTCTGTAACTGTTGTCTATTGTCTCCACACATAAATGAAACCAACAACTGGTGCAAAGGGATAACAGTCAAATGCCCTCACGACATTTCTGCTCTCGTGATCAAAATCCGCGGGAGTGCACTGCAAGTAGCACCGACAACGACACCAACAATTACATAGTATATCTTTTTTAATAACTTAAGCTGCCTTTACACTTGAAAGAAGGCTAAATTTTCTAAATATTTAGTGAGAGAGTCTCTTTAGTGATATATTACAAGTGTAAAGGCAGCTTTAGCTCTTATTGTATTTCATTTGCTTAAGCTGCCTTTACACTTATCATATATCTCTAAATAGTCGGTTGTCAAAATTCTCTAAAGAGAAACTTTTATCAAATTGAACCTGTCAAATTACATCAAAGAAGGCTAAATTTTCTAAATATAATATTTAGAGTTATTTGGTTTGCTATTACACTATCGTCAGAGAGTCTCTTTAGAGATATATGACAAGTGTAAAGGCAGCTTAATTATCTCCAAATATTTAGATTTATTTGCTTTGCTATTACACTATCGTCAGAGAGTCTTTTTAGAGATGTATGACAAGTGTAAAGGCAGCTTTCTCAAATAGAACCGGTCCTATTTTATCAAAGAAGGCTTAATTTTCAAAATATTTAGAGATATATGATTTGCCTCAGCTTTCAGCTTAAAGCTGCCTTTGCACTTGTCATACATCTCTAAAAAGACGCTCTGACGATAGTGTAATAGCAAAGCAAATAAATCTAAATATTTGGAGTTAATTAAGCTGCCTTTACACTTGTCATATATCTCTAAAAAGACTCTCTGACAATAGAATAGTGTAATAGTAATGCAAATAACTCTAAATGTTTAAAAAATTTAGGCGTTTTTGATTTAATTTGACAGGTTTTATTTGATAAGTGATTCTCTTTAGAGAGGTTTGTCAACCTACTATTTAGAGATATATGAAAAGTGTAAAGGCTGCTTTATTTGCTTTGCTATTACACTATCGTCAGAGAGTCTCTTTAGAGATATATGACAAGTGTAAAGGCAGCTTAATATTGTACTTGAACTGAATTTAAACAAGTGTTGGCGTAATTTGAAACCCAACGGCCCATGACTTTTGCATTCCATATGTAAATGTTAAATTGGCTCAACAGCAACCATAGAGGGCCAGGCCAAGCTTCTCTCAATCTCTTGGCGTGTGTGCTTATAATTTTTCGCACAAGAGAAAGGGACCTACAGTTTAACGCCGAATTCGAATTTGAGAATTTTGGCTTTTGCCCACAACCTCCCGCACCAGCAGGCACACATACTACTGGTGCGCCACACCCGACCACATTCCATTTATCCTCCTAATATCCCTGAATATTTAAAAAAACAAATAATCAAATTCAAATGCAAGTAAATCAAAGGGGAAAATTCGGTCTGACCGTTTCACATTCGGTGGCATTTTGCTTTGTTGATTTGGTTTAATTTGTCTGAGAACAAGGCTTAAAGTTGTAAAATGTAGTCCTTAGTCCTAGTTAGTCTTAAGCGAATCGCAAAATAGTGTTTACACTCAGAAAAAAAAGATCACGATATTTAGTATCAATCTGGTATTTTGTAGTATCAAATCGGCCTTCATCTGAAAAATACCCAGATGATATGTTCGAATATATCACTTTGACATTTCGAACACATCAAAGTGATATTTTTTCAGATCAACAATTTGATATTCTTTAATATCAATATTATTATAGTATCAAAGCTATATTTTCACAATACCTGCAGGACATGGTTTTAGTATCAAAGAAATATTTTTAAAATATCAAAATTGTATTATTGTAGTACCAATGCTTCATTTTTATAATATCAAAGCTATATTTTTATAATACATATTACAATTATAATGACAATTATCTTTCTGGAAAAATCTGCTCTTTTTCGCTGGAAGAAATGTTATTAAGGCGGTCCAAGTTAAATCCACACTCTAGAAAAAGTGTAAAATTAATATATTGAGAAGAATAATTATTTCAATACAAAACTTACCAATTAATTGTCAATGTCAAAATTTTCTAGCAGCTCAACGAGTTTTATATCTTCCATTTTAAACTGTAAAATTATACAAATTAATAAATAAAAAATTAATATATTTAAACTCGCATAAGTTTTTTTAGGTTGAGCATGCGCTTTTGGTTCTGCCCTTGAACGTCACACAGCACATATATACATACATGCATGCATATTTTGCATGTAGATTTGTATGTACGCATATTTGCATATGCATGTAGGTGTGCTTGTCTGCTGTTTGACGTTCAAGGGCAGAACAAAAAAACGCATCGCGGACACAAAATATGTATACATACATATGTACATATTTAAACACGCACTTCTACTGCGTAGAGTGCTCAAAGTGAAAAAACACGCACAATATGTATGTATGATATGTGTATTATAATCGTGCATACTATTAGCGACTGAATAAAGGCAGTAGCCTTTTTACAATTTATTAATTTGCACGTACAACAACAGTACAACAAAACTTCTTCTTCTTCTTTATTGGCCCGATGTTGCATCACAACCGCTTGACGGTCTTGGCCTCTGCAATGAATGCCCTCCACTCGCTTCTGCATTGTGCGAGCTGGCACCAGTTGTTCACACCAAGGTTGGAAATGTCTTTCCGCACTTGATCATCCCATCTTAGTGGTGGGCGACCCCTCCTGCCTTGTCCTCCAAAGTCAGCCGCCTTCGCTTTGTACGACTTTTTTACTGGAGCTTCTTCATCCATCCGGATTACATGTCCTAACCAGCGCAGCCGCTGTTGCTTTATGCGCTTGACTAGACTGATGTCCTTATAGAGCTCATACAGTTCGTGATTCATTCGAATGCGGTATCCATCGCCAACTTTTAAAGGTCCATATATCCTCCGAAGGATTTTTCGCTCGAAAACGCCAATCGCCTCCTCATCCGCTGCTGTCATTGTCCATGCTTCTGCGCCGTATTGCAGGACTGGGATGATGAGCGACTTGTATAGCGCAATTTTTGTTCTTCGAGAAAAGGCTCTGCTCTTGAACTCCCTACTGAGCCCGTAGTAGCATCGGTTTCCAAGAGTAATTCTTCTTCGGATCTCCAGGCTGATGTTGTTGTCGCCGGTAATCATCGTCCCGAGGTAGACAAAATCCTCTACAACCTCAAAGTTGTACTCCCCCATAGTAACAAATTGTCCAAGACGCGTAGACTTCTTGTCCGTGGATACTAGGTATTTTGTCTTGTCCTCGTTTACCGCTAAGCCCATCAGTTTAGACTGCTTCTCAATCTCTGAAAACGCCCTGCTTACCGCCCGTTCGTTTTTGCCGATAATGTCAATATCATCGGCGTATGCGAGTAGCATTAGATCTTTATAAAGAAAAGAGCCCGATCTGTTGGCATTTGGGCACTGGCGCAGTATATACTCCATCAGTAGATTAAAGAAGTCACACGATAGGGTGTCACCCTGCCTAAAACCTCTCTTGGTATCAAATGGTTCGGAGAGGTTCTTTCCTATTTTGACGGAGCTTCGAGTGCTTCTCAACGTCATCATGCAAAGTCGAACGTACTTTGCTGGTATACCAAAGGTAGACAGGGCTTCAAAGAACCTTGACCTTATCGGTGTGTCAAAGGCTGATTTATAATCAACAAAAAGATGGTTGGTTTTGATATTTCTCTCATAGGTCTTCTCCAGGGTTTGTCGTAATGTGAATATCTGGTCTGTGGTGGATTTACCAGGTCTGAAGCCACACTGATAAGGTCCGATCAGTGTGCTTATAAGCGGCTTTAGACGTTCACAAATAATGCACGACAGAATCTTATATGCGATGGGAAGGAGACTGATCCCGCGGTAGTTGGCGCAAACTGCGGGGTCTCCTTTTTTAAAAAGTGGGCAAATTACACTTAGACTCCAATCTTCAGGCATGCTCTCGTCGGACCATATTCTGCTGATGAGTTGGTGCATGCACCTTACCAACTCCTCGCCTCCAGCTTTAAACAGTTCAGCTGGCAGGTCATCTGCACCTGCTGATTTGTTGTTCTTAAGCCTTTTTATGGCTACACAGACTTCGTGATGGTCCGGTGGGTCTATCTCTATGTTGTCGATTGGTGGCGTCGCTACTACTCCAGAGGCGGTACTGTGTTCGTTGTCGCCTCCCAGCAGGTTGGCGAAATAGCTTCTCCATTTGTCTAGCGCCACTTGCGGATCTGTGACCAGATTTCCATTTTCGTCCTTGCATTGGGTGACTCCGGGTTTGAAACCTTCGGTCAGTCGTCTAATCTTTCGATAGAATTTTCGAGTCTCACCCATGCCGAATAGCATCTCGACTTCCTCACGCATGCGCCTTTCTCGCTCATTCTTTTTCCTTCTGAAAAGGCGCTTCTCCTCTCTCCTTTTCTTCCGGTATTGCTCTTTAACAGCCCGCGTTGCTCCCGACTGCAGAGTTCTCCTGTAGGCAGCGTCTTTCTCTGCAGTAGCGTCGCGGCACTCCTCATCATACCAAGTCTGCTTTCGAGGGTGCTCGGCGTATCCGAGTATCTCCTTGGCAGCCGTACTCATGGAGTGTGATATGTGATTCCACTGTTCGCTTACACCAGAAGGGAATGGTGAGTTTTCCCTGAGCAGTTGGGTGAGTTTAGCTGTGTAGGCTTCAGAGGTCCGTTGTGATTGCAGCTTATCGACATTTAGCTTTCGACGTTTACTAGTACGTGAGGCATGTGCCACACTGAGCCGCGTGCGCACTTTGGCTGCAACAAGGTGGTGATCCGAGTCTATGTTGGCACCTCGAATCGCACGCACGTCTAGAACACTCGATGAGTGCCTTCCGTCGATCACAACATGATCAATCTGATTTCGCGTTAGTTGATCAGGGGACTTCCAGGTCGCCTTATGGATGTCGCGATGTTTAAATCTGGTACTACTTATGACCATGTTTCTCCCCGCGGCAAAATCTATTAGCCTCTCTCCGTTAGCGGAGGTTGTTTCATGAAGGCTAAATCGGCCGACTGTCGAGCCAAAGACTCCTTCTTTCCCAATTTTAGCGTTAAAGTCGCCAAGCACGATCTTTATGTCGTGATCGGGGCAGCGCTCATATAATTGTTCCAGGCGCTCATAGAATTCGTCTTTTATCGAAGCGTCCTTGTCTTCCGTTGGGGCGTGTGCACAGATAAGACTAATATTAAAATATTTAGCCTTAAGTCTGAGTGCGGCTAGTCGCATGTCCACTGGTGTGAAACTGATGACAGCGCGACGCAGTCTTGCACTGACTGCAAAGCCGCATCCAAACTCATGCTTGGAAGCATGTCCGCTGTAGTAGATCTCCCAGGGTGCATTGGTTGTTGATGTTCTTTTCACCATGCTCCCCTGTCCAATCCATCGCATTTCCTGAAGTGCGGTAACGTCCGATGAATATTTCTCAAGGACATTCACCAACTGGATATCAGCACCTTCTCTGTTGAGGGTGCGAACATTCCAGGTGCATATCCTCAAATCGTGGTCCTTAAAACGTTTGCGTGGGTCGTCGTCAGAGGGGGTCCGTATCCGAGGCATTGTTGTCGCTGTTTTCATTGGTGGAGTTTTTTTGACGGCGGTGGGTACCAAACCCGACGCACCAACCCTATATATTGTACCCTGTAGGGAGGGCTCGCCGCTCACGTTAGCCAGAAGCTTTGCGGATGCAAAGCGTTCTGTTTACAGTGGTCACCAACGAGGAGGTGTGAGTCGACTTGAGACGCAGTAAGCCAGGATCGCGCTGGGTTCGCCAAGTTGAACCGATCAGCCGCTTTACCTCACTACATACGCCCCCATTAGGTCCAGAAAAACTATGACTAGAAATTTCTGGACGACCACAACAAAACACACACATGCAATTCAAATTTTATTCACTTTTACCGTTAAAATTTTTTTTAGTTACCGCACTTTTTTTACTTACCTCTCACAAGCGCTAGCACAGATCGAATGACGAAATTCGCAAGAAAAAGCTAGAAGTTGGCTGCAGACCCGACGTCAACTTCGAAACGTTCACGAAGAAAAAACGACCGGCACTCGTTTTCGCGCTTGCGGCAGCAATAGTCTATTTCGAGATAGACTATTGCTGTCTATCTTTGATTTGAGAAGCTCTGTGTGTCTCTGTCTACTTTCAGAATTTCGATGTCTACTTTGATCTCAAATCGTATCACTAGGACATTTTTCATATCACTTTGATCATTTCACATTTCAATATAATATTTTTAGTATCAGTAAGTGTAATACCATAGTATTACAGGTTCATATTGATATTAAATAGTTTCAATTTAATATGCAAATATTTATATTACTGATATGATATTGAAGTACCTGATCTTATTTTTTTCTATGTAGTTGCCATATCAAAATAATGATAGAGATACTTTTATTTTTTTTGCGTTTATAAATGTAAAAAGGCTGTCAAGCGACAAGGCGAGAAAATGAATTCATGACATGTGCAAAAGCAATGTGAACAGAAAGAGAGAGAGAAAGAAAAAGAGAGCGAGGAGTAAGTTGTTATTCGTGGGCTGACATTTCGTATTAACAGATACTTTTTAGAGCAGCGATGGTCACCAGTACCCCCTGGGGGCCGAAGACATTTCGCTATTTACACATATACGAGCCGAACGCATGCCGAAGCTAAGGAGAAGAGAGCAAAAAGCCTTTCAGTGGCTGGTCAGGTTGAGGCAAATTCACGGCGCTTTATTTTCGTACATCAATACACTCTCACTTCTTCTCCTCGATCTCGTTGGCCAACGCTGTTTTAGAGTCAGAGGAAGCTGCCTGTGTATTTACTCTAATTTTTTTCAGCACTTGACAGCACTTGCTGTCATGTGTATGTGGCATTGTTCACATAACTCATACGGCAGAGCACATCCACGACAAGTCTATTTATTTCTGTATATAATATATATAATATGTATGTTTGTTTATTCTCATGCTCATCAAGTTCAACTTGTTATCCTGTGCGCTGATCACGAAAATGTCTCACTCAGTCTTTACATCAACTTTGATGTTGTTTTATTTTGCCTGCCTCTCTGTTTGTCATTATGCTTGTTATATGCTTTTCGCTACCTTAACATGAAAGAAGTAAGCAAAAATGTATGAAACTACGTGACATGTGTCATACATGTAACTCAAACGCCATGTAAATGCTATGTAAATGCAAAGGTTGAATATGTCGTTAAAAAGTGTTTGACACAATGCATAAAAGACAGAAATTGAAATTATTGCATAGGTTAACCCTTTATGAAAATGTTAAATGATTTTCAACTTTTCGGTACTCATTCTGCTGACTTTTAGTTAAGCCAATAACTTTTCGTGCTCTAATTTGATGACGATTTAATACATTTGGTTATTTTTCCGCTTAATTATTTTTAGTTACGCGCTCTTCTTGCTACAATAACATTTTATAATAATTTTCCGGCTACTTGAAGTGCACTCAAATGTCGTTATTCTTCGTATTTTCTGTCTAAAGATCGCGTGTTTGAGTTTTCTTTTTATCTTATTTGTTTGTTGCTGCTAGCTTAAAAAAAACTGTGTCCGTTGCGTAACTAGCTTAATAGCTAGTTCTCTGTGCTAATTTTCACCTTTTATTCCTTGTGTGCTTTTACTGGTGGCGTGCATTTCACGCCTTTGTTTTTTGGCCCCATCAACTTTTCAAGTACCATAAAATTAATCAAACATTTCCCTTGTCCTGACATGGGCAGCTCCAACATTAATTGAATTAAATCCATGACACGGCAAAATAGCAGAAAAATTATGCAATAACTTGGTCGAGTCAATAAAGCCTACGATACATGAACAATAATAAATAATTAAAAAATAAAACTAAATCCATAAAAATATAAGTACACGCGCAGAAGTAGGGGGAAAAACAAGAATTGAGACATATCTATTATTTGTAAATTTGAGGAATCAAAGCTAAGAATCATGGAAATTTTTTTAATTTTAGATGCCTTTTGGTGTTTTCTACATAAAACTCATAATTGGTTAATTGAGTTCAGTAACACAATGTCAAATGAATAATTCTGCAAAAAGCAGGACCGAACCCGAACCGGAGCAGAAAAATTTGTCTCGCCCAAACCAGAACCTGAACCTGAGATAAAAAAAGAAAAAAATGGACTCGGTTTAAGAATTTTTAAATTTTTTATAGATGCTATAATTGATAAAAGAAAAAAATATTAGGCTTTACAGCCCCAAAGGGTCAAGCCGAGCTTCTTCTGAATTTTAATTGTTAACTTTGCCATTTTCAAATAAATTTGAATGCACACACAGAAAAAAATTTCTAATAAACAGAAAAAGATTTCTAGAATTTCGGAAAATGTGCCATAAAAAAAGATTTAAAAAAACGTTTCTAAAAACAAGAATATGAGAGATATTTCTGATAATTAGGGCAAATATTTCTAATGTCACTTTCTTAAAACTAGTTCAAATTTTACCCTTGATTTTGAATATCCCTTAAGATAACTATTATTGAGCTTGAATATTATTTTGAATATATGAAGACTCTGAACTTCCAAATATGTATAAAATGGTTAAGGTTTTTCCAATTAACATCTATTTTTTTGAGTTAGCGAAAACAAAACTATTACTGAACCCTGATTATGCAAATAACTCGTAAACTTAAAGTGCTGGACGAAAACGGACAATTGATTTGAATTCAGCGGTCATCTTCTTTGCTATTTTCTCTGGTGCAAAAGTTGGCCTTTATTTAAAAACCTGTGTAATTATCAAAAAAAAAACAAAAACAAACACAAAATCTTCGGGTCCACGCTGACTCGAACTCACGATCAGCAGCTAGAGCTTTGCCTTCTTTACTGCGATTCGCCGCAACGTTGCGAGTGAGGCGAGATGCCGACTCTTGCGTTTAAGTAGCAAAGAGGTTCTGAGTTTGAGCCCTGGAGAAGGAAGAGAAATTAAAAAAAAAAAAAAAAAAAAGTGAACTGTTTTTGATTTTAGTCAAAGTTACATCTGGCTAGCTCAAGGTCTACGGATATACCCAATTACTATTCCAAAATGTAATTAATATCTGTTGATTTGTGTTGTTTATAAAGAATTATACTGAACCATTGACCTTGAGCTAGCAAGATGTAAATTTGAATAAAATTTAAAATTATTTTTCTTTTGAAAAAAATTAATCAACAAATTTTTTTCCCACTAAACCGTTCATAAAGTAAGAACAAAATTATCATAATATGACACCCGATGTTGACGGTTCAAGAAAAAGCGGGATTACTCTACTTTTGTCAACGAATGATAGGCTTGATTTCGGTAGATTTAGAACGAATTTTTTTCTGAGTATACATGCCATATACACTTCCCTTTTTTTTTACAAACTAATTAAAAATTTTTCATCTGGTGGAATTTCTATCATTCGAAATCTTTTAACGAAAGGAGGAAGAAAATGTAAGTGAAATCATTCGCCTTCGCCTGTTTACAATATATATTGTATATTATCTCACTCAAGTTGCCATTTTTCTCAACACCAAAAAAGTCTCATTCAAGTCGTATAAGTCTTCTCCTCCAATTGTATGACTTATACTCCATCCCCAAGTATACACACACACACACAATTTGAGTTGCACAATGCCCCACATTTTACCGGCTTTCAGCCACGTGCTTTTGCGTTTGCCTCCGTCCTCTTGCCTTTTGTTTTTGATTTGCAGCCGCCTTCGTTGGTCCTTTCGTGTTTTTGGCAAAAGTTCAACGAAAAACTCGTGTGTTGCACTTTTGCCCATGTTGATTCGCATAGGCCTATATGCTGAATTCTTCTGAGTACAGCAAATATGTTAAATTAGCTTATCTTTGTTTGCCAAATTTATTTGGTACTTAATTAAACTTATGTATTTAATTAATCCTTCCTTGCAGTAGGTTAGTAAACCCCACCCTTTGGTGGCACCAACTACATTTTCTCTTCTCCATCCCTTTTTAAAGTGGGGCTCTCTGTGTTTGTGTTGCCTTCTCTTTCTCCAACAGATGTTCGAGCTTCGTGTGTGCGGTTGTTTCACTTCCATTTCGTTCCGCTAGTGCTTAGGTTAGCCTTCTGTGGCATCCTGTCACTTTAGTAGTGAGGCTGAAGCCGTTTTGTAAACATTTCCAATTGTTTTACAACTTTGGTCGTTCTCTACCGTCTTCATAGACGTCGTTTTCGTATCCGTATCCGTTGTAGCGCTACGATTTTTTCGTGTTTGGATCTTGGCCTAACGCTGTCCAGCTGATTTGATTATTTGGAGAAATATAACAAAAGACGTGTGCATTTCTAAAAAAAACATAATTTCTTAAGTATTTCCTTTGATTTTAACCGGAGCGTGTCTAATATGTAAACAAAAATAGAAATTAATAAAAATAAAATATAGTGTGTGTTTCTTAAAAGAAAGCAGAAGGAAGTTAAAGGCGCAGCTGAAATATTTCAAAATGTAATTACATAGGTATTCGTCATGACAACAGAGAAGAAACTGTAGCCGAAAGTTGAAGAAAATCAATAAATATGTGGAGGAGCGTCAAGAGCAAACTTTGGCAATGAAGTGGTTTTGGGGTTTGAAGATTTTTAATATAACTATTAAAATATTTAGCGGAGCCGAAGAATATAAAAAAGCAAAACGAAAATAAAGTTGCAAAAACGAGATGTTATTCTTTTATGTTTTTTGTCGCATAGAAATATAATACATATAAAAACCAAGCCGACAGCAGCCTAAAGCATCGCCCTTCTCGAACGCCCTCTCACTAACCACAGCGGGGTATTGAACTCAGTTTGCGGGCCAGAGCCCAGAGGCTGGCTGGAAGACTGAAAGAGAAACAAGCCGCTGGTAGTTGGGAAAATAAAGCGAAGTCGAGTCGAAACTTTTATTGTGTGTGCGGGTGTCAACAATTGCATAGCTGGGCACAAACACACACACTCGTACAGAGGAAGTAGAAGAAATAACAGTCATAGCACTTAAAAGACACAGATGTAGCCACACATTCACAGTTCATCGCTTGGACAACTTTAAAAACTTTGTTGGAAAAAAAATGTCAACACTAGAGCCAGAAAAGCCAAAGAAGGCGTGAGGAGAAGGACAAGGAGCAAGAGAAATGCTTAAAATGTAATCAACTATTTTTGAAGGATTTACTTTATTTATATGAAATTTATACGCTTTGCCCTTTGACTTTGAGCTTTCGGCACACTTGCAATCGATAAGCAAGAGCTGCTTGAGAATGAGTTCTTTGACTGTCAGGAAAAAATGAGCGATAAAATGATTTTGCGAATTAATTATGGTATTTTTGAAAGGCAATTTAAAAGGTATTTGGAAACTCTTGCTGCCCTTGAAAAGGATGGGAAAGGATGGATGTAATTCACAATTCTTTGTTTTTTTAAAGGAGACCATCTCAACGAGGCTTGGCCTTCGCTAAAGTACAGCTTACGCTGCTGGCGTGATAAGTGAAGCTACCAAGAGTGGAAGCGATGGTGGCGTGCCCATCGCAACTCAAGAAGGAAGCGATATGGGGTGGAGGTCAGCCTCACATATGTCTTTCTTACCAGGCTTGTCGGCGTTAATTCTCTTTTACAGAACCTATAGCTCCTTGTACGAGATGACTGATGTTGAGGAACTTTGGCCTAGCTCTAAGTGATTCATTTGTGGACGACGGCGATTCTGTAAGTCGAACGGATGACTTCTTTGTCGCCGCAAATCGTAGACGACATCTCCTAATCTATGCCGTTGCATTTACGGTACATAATAACGAATTGCCATAGCCCAAACAGACAATTCAGACCCTTTCCTAGTCGTGTTCATAGAGCACCTATTAAAAATAAAGGTCACGATGGACTTAAAAACCATTTAATTATTTGCAAAAAAGCATTAACCAAACTCTGTCTGCCCTAGGTGCCTTCACTCCCGCTTCTTAGAGAAAGCTGTTGTAGCAACTATTGCATCATTGGAGGCCACCATAACTATTCGTTGTTATTTAAATTAAATTTTCCCGCCAAGTTAAATTTGTAAACAAAACAACTAGAGATGAGCGTCTTATTTCGCACTTGCTATCGTCGAAATAATGTGCAGAGATTTTGCACACATTTCTCAAGTATTCGCAAGATTCTTAATAAGTGTATTTATAAATGCCAAAACAGACTTAAAATAATTTTTTTAAGTAATTTTCAAAAAGTTTAATGTATGTTATTTTAAATATATCTAAGTACACACACAGAAAATTTCAATCCGTCAATTATTTTCGGAAAGACGTATCAGGTGAATTTACTTCAAACGCGTTTTTCTCAAAACTGTGTTTTTAAGGTCGGTGACAACTCTCATTCTGGGGGTGAGTTTAAGAATCGTATTTACAGGGGACTAACACGTCGATGAACAGAGCAAAAAATCTAAAAAACTTTACTTCTTCTTGTAATAAAATAATAATTTAACATTGTTCTAGTCAAGTAGTGGTGTTTGAGAGTGTGTGTGGTTGTCGTCCCTTCCTTCCTGCCCCGTCATCCGCCCTTCTCGATAACACTACCCTGGAGGAGGCTCGACCTTATCTTATAACTATGGTTAATATTTGGGTTTTTTTCTGGATCAAGCTGGCGACCAAAGCGAGAACAAAATGTTCTTGAACCGAACACATAATGTTTATAAGACAATCCCAAATAATCGCAAAATTTACAAAAATTTTCACAGGACTTAAGTTTATCATGAAGATTGGATAAATGCCAATTGAAGACTCATCTATAAGAGGTGTAGACCAAAAATCGCAAAATTTGCAAAATTTTATATTATATTATTTATTTATATTATATATAAATTTGCCAATTGTGGGCAAAATTTGCAAACTTCTTATGTGAGTTTAGATTAAAGACGCTACTATGAAGTTTTGATAGACGGCAAGTGTACACTGGTAAATAAAGAAGTGGTGGAACTGGTATTTATAATATTGTACTTTTCTGGAGATTTTGAGACTGTCGCACTATATCTACCAGATATAGCCCTGATATTAGGTGATTTTTAAATGTTCTACTGTTAAATTCAACTCTCAAAATCAACAATTAATACACTTTTTTACCCCTTAATCGTAGAGTACATTTAAGTATTAAGGAAGGAAAATTTGTTTTGAATGGGGAACAACGGCCATGCAACCCATACATTTAACACAAAAATTAAGCAAATTGGACTACCACAATACACAAAATTTATATATAAATTTAACTCAAAAGGCAGTCACTCTTAAATACTTTTCACTGACGTGCGCTTATTGAAATTTCGTTACAATGATATACTCCAGCGGCTTAAAAAACAATAACAAATTACTTTTTTTAAGGCCTCAGTAGTTGTAGGTGGAATGAGTTCTTTATGTATGTTTCTCTCTTTGTGTGTGTTGTTCTGTGCGTGCATGTGTGTTTTACAAAAGATTTTGCTTGTTGCGGGCTCGAAAAACATTTTTCCCCATTAAACCAAGAGCCATGATGTTGCTGGGCTTACCTGGTGCAAATCGATTAAGCTTTTTGGGATAAAGTTGATTGTTTGTTGCTGTTGTCATTGTTGTTGATGATATTGTTGCTGGCTGTTGATTAAAAAGAGAGAAAAACTGGGAGCAGCTGAAGTTGAAACAGACAATAACCAACATGTTTATGTTTATCTGTTTGTCTGTGTCTCCCCATCCAGTTGGTCCATTCATTCTTATTTGTTTTGTCTGCACCAGTTTGGTTCTGTATGTTTCACCCTCGAAACACATTCACTTTTTCGCTCAGTTTATGGTTAGCATTTTCAAGGACACGCTACTTTTGATGAGCTCCGCAAATGGGATTCGCATCGCTTTTCCCAGGAATTCAATATTTTGTGCATGTTTAAAATTACTAAAAGGGTTTCTCACTAATATATGTACACAGAGAAAACAAAATTGACTGCACGGCGCGTGTAGAAACGTCAAAGCTAAGCGAAACGTGTTGCGCCCTGCTAAATAGCACACGGAAAATGTAAAATTCAGAAAGCTACACGTTTCGTGCAGAAATCCAACACGTAACGTGTAGGATTTTAATAACTAAACGCCTCGTGTTGAAAAGCTAAATAATGCTGCGTGGGCAAATGCAAAATCTACACGACATAAGAAAATCAGCTTATTTCCAAATAACTTCTACATTATTCATGCAGCAATCTGAATTCCACACAAACGTGTAGGTTTTCTAAACGCGACGTGTTGATATTGAAATCCTACACGCGCGTGTGTAAATTCTAAACGAAAAATGCAGCTCTAAATCAGTACTGAATTCTTAAATTTGTCGTTTAGAAAACTGATCTCCACACGCGACGGTGTAGGTTTTCTGCACGAAACGTGTAGCGTTATCATTTCAACACGTGGCGTATAGCTTTTCTGCACTGCGCGTTTAGAATTACAAATGCTGAATGCTACATGTTGGAAATCTACACGAAGCGTGTGCAAATTTCATTGGTTTGGTGGTCCTCTTCTGCCCTTAGATGATGCGCATAGCGAAATAATTGAGCTTTCAAGATAGCAGCAGCAGGAGCGCTCACGCGCGCATATAAACAAAAATAAAAAAAAAAGTGCGCAGTAATTTTTTTTTTTATTTGTAAGTGAAAATGTGTGATTTCTTCACGATTTGACCGGGATTTTCAACCCATAACGTTTCGTGTAGCTTTTCAACACGTCGCGTGTACCTTTCTTATTTCAACACGTGGCGTTTAGCTTTTCTGCACTGCGCATTTAGATATTAAAATCCTACACCTTTCGTGTAGCTTTTTAACACGTGCAGAAAAGCAACACAAACGTTATGGGTTGAAAACCCCGGTAAAACGTGTGGGAATCACACATTTTCGTGTAGCTTTCGCATATTTTTATACTCTGTACCGAAGGTACATAGAGTATATTAAGTTTGTGCAAAAGTATGTAACAGGGAGAAGGAATCATTTCCGACTTTATAAAGTATATATATTCTTGATCAGCATCAACAGCCGAGTCGATATAGCCATGTCCGTCTGTCCGTCTGTCTGTCTGTCTGTCTGTCCGTCTGTCCGTCCGTCCGTATGAACGAAGAGATCTCAGAGATGGTAAGAGATAGAGGTTTGACATGTATGGGACATATATTTCTTATACTTGCAGGCAGATCAAGTTTATTTTCAGTTTTTGCCATGCCCCCTCGCGCCATCGCAATTTGGAAAAAACTTCATATCTCCTACAGTTTTAATGATATATGGTTCGTACTTTCTAGAGATATCTAGTACTCAAAATTATTTATCGATTTGCCAAAGGAATGATAAAGATCGGATGAACGATACTCAAGTTATGAGCAAAAAACGGTCAGTTAACACCCCCCAACCACCCCACCCATAACCTAAGCTTTGCGTTCTTAGAAACTTAGAGAGCGCACTGCGTTGTGCGTTGTGTGTTAACTGGCCGTTTGACTCGTGACCAAATGCCAGCTTTGACATTAAGGGTGCAGAGTATGTTATAGTCGGGCTTGACCGACTTTCTTTCTTGTTTTCTCTGTGAACTCAGCGTTGACTGAAATTGAGTTATAAAATTTGGATTTACGATGATAATAACTTCAATTTATTTTTCAATTTGAGATTAAATCAATACCTTTTTTGCATCTCACACAAAATATTTTATTTGTATTAGGACAAATAACCAATTTATGACAATTCACTGCATTTTCTTACCATGTCGGGCTTTGGGTGCAGATGTATTCTCCTCAGGCATTTTCAATGCTTCCAAAGGATCTGGGCAGCTGGTATAAAAAAAAAATTATATAATATTACATGTCATTTGATATTTAATTATGTTTTTGTAAAGAAATTGGAAATTGTTAAATGCCTTTTATGTAAATCTTGTGTTATTAAATCTTCAAGATTTATGCGTAAATGTATATATTGGCAATTATTTTTTGTACTTCATCACAAACATGTTTACTTCGCCCTGCCATCACAGACACCGACAACATATGTGTTATAAATAAAGATACGAAGCGGAAACTAACGATACCTTCGAATCGTGTTTATGGCTTAGAATGCCTCAGCATAGATTGTGTTTAATAAGCTAAACCTGTTTAAGATAACAGGTCCCAACCATCTTAGGTACAACAATGACTGCTCTGTTTAACTGCCGCCTCCTGTTTGACAACGATTTTATTTTTAAAGAATGCAAGAGATACAAAAACACTTGTATCTTGTATCTGGAAAATGTACGTGATGTGCATTTCAATATCATTTGCTACCTACACATTTAATCAGCTCTTTTGCAAAAGGTGTTGTCTCATTTGAAATCCAATTTAAGTCTCGCTTGGCTGGAAATAATCCCTTGATTTTCTTCAGGCTGCCCTGTCTCGGCCATTGTCTACGCTATTTTTGTGCAGTTTTTGGTCAGTCACCAAGCCCGGCAAGACAACATTGGCCCCCCAAGCAAAAATTCAACTGACTAGCAATCATGAAGGTTCCCCGAACTCTTGTGTCCTCTATTAGTAGCCTGTCATATTCTATCCAAGTTGTTTTCCCACATTCAGTTTTTGTTTTACCTTTTTTCCTTTTTTTGCTCTTATATAGTTTTTCTTTTTGTGTGTTTTTTTCTGTGTGGCAGTCTTTGACCTTCTATTGTCATTTGACATTTACTGGGCTGTTTGAAGAGCGGACTTTGACGGATAAATGGGAGCGAATTTTGCAACAAATTGAAGGCAATTAAAGCATTTCGATTTGCTTTAAATTTGTGACACAGTGTTAAAGGGCAAAGATAGTAAAGCATTTAACAAAAAACCGCATAAATTGTCCATTGCTTATAGATAGTTCAAATAGTTTATGTATATTTTTGAGTTTTTTCATTACATCTCTAATTTTCTAGTTTTAAGAAAAGAACCTTATTCTTCGCACAACAAAGCTCGAGAAATTAAATGTTTGGGGTCAATTCCGAAGCTGCGTTGTCCAGATATTGCTATTCCAAAATGTTGTGAGTTATCTCTGATAAATGGTGTTGAATGTATTGAATTATAATTAACCATTGACCTTGAGCCAGCTTAAAGCAAAAACTTTGATTTTTATAAAATTTTTTTGGAATAATAATGGAAGCTAGCATGAAAAACATATTGATGATAGTTATTAAAGAGGAGCTCCCCCATTTCTTTTGCGCAGAGGACCCAATTGACATAAATTCAGAAATTCTTAGTTGCTGCTGCATAGATAATAGCAATGCCCATGAAACAAAACGCTCAATATTTGATAATCAAGACGTGCTGGATAATTTAGCAAGATAGAGACTGTAGCAGTAGAAAACACAAAAGACGTTCCGAAACCCCTTATTTCTGGAGAAGTTATAACTGCATTTCAAACACCACCGAAAAATTCTTAAGCTTGGTATTGTTGAGCAAATGCTTAATAAATTTTATGCCAATTTATATTTTCTCAATATAATTTTTCATAATTTTTGATACAACACATTTTTAATAACATTGACTGACGGACGCTTAAATTTCCATTTCAAGATTTCCATTATAACATGATTTGAGCTTCTCAGATTGACTAGTACACTCAAAAAATTATTATTTTCTAATTTTAAGAAAATTCAGTCAAGGGTTGAAATCGCCCTAAAATTTAGAAATAATTTCTATATTTAAAACATTTTTTTTCTAAAAATTCCTTTTTAGGGCAACTTTTCTAAAATTCACAAAAAATATCTTAAGCAACGCAATTATTTCAAAATTTAAGGGCGATTCCTTGACTAATTTTTCTTAAATATAGAAAAATGGTTTTCTGAGTGTAGACTCTCTGAGCGATTCAAATGAAAAACTCACACTCATAAGATATCAGACAAGTGGAAATACAGCCTAAGCTTTATTTTCATAAATCAAGAGAAAATTTTTATAATATACACAATCCCAAGTTTAAGTATATACTAGAAATTTTTCTCTTAATGCATATTTTATTCCGTTCAGCCATTCTAACTATATCAAATGGCCAAGAGGAACTCTCATCTTTCTTGTAATAACATTAAAGTAATTTGTGGCACACACAAATTTTTCACTTAGCTCACAAGTGCCTACTCTTTTCTCAACCACTCTCTTCCAAAACGCCGGCCATTCTATAGCACTTAAAAAAAGGAGTGGACGAAGTTAAAGATGTGTATGCCTGGCGGCGTATTTTATTACAGCTGCAACTAAAATTTATGCGATTTCTTTTTGATACTCACACACACACATTTATAACTATATATAATTTCGGAGTTATGGTTGTATCAGTTTTGGTAAAGTATTTTTTACGTTGTTGCTGTTATTGGGTCCCCACAACCACATCAAGATTATAATCTTAATGCCCATAAAACAGCTCAAGCGACAAACTAGCAATGAAATCAAATAAGCCAACAAGCGAAGGGAAAAGCGAAAAAATTGTGTGCGTCACATATAATTTATTTTTCGCTGCTGAATTGACAATTATTTGTGGTAATTTATTGTGTGTGAAATATATATGTGTGTGAGTGATTGTTTTCCTTCATATTGTTCTTCCTATTGCTCATCGAACGCACACTTCCACTTGGGCATCCTGGCCAGGCTGGCTGGCATGTTCTTCCAGCTGCAGCAGCTTGCCTGCAATATGTAATGACTTAAGTCAACAATGCCAATCATTGTTGTCATCTTCATTTAATCAATACATATACTGACTTACATGCACATTCATACAAGGATAAGCAGCAGCAGTTGGCTGCTGATGTTGACAGAAACTCAATTTGGCTCGATTGAATGAACTGAGACTCAACTGTCGGTGTATTTGAGTGAATGTGTGTGTGTATTAGGTCTGGCCTGTCATCAAAACAACCTTACTGACTGCACTTCCCCTTTCGGCATTAAGTCATTCATACTTGGATGTGTGTGTGTAAATTTGTGTGCATTACAATGGGTGGTTCCTTATAGAGTTAAGTGGGTGTTATATTAATACCCATCGAACAAACAGTTAGAGTGGAAATGAGTAAAAAAAAAAAATAATTTAAAAGTCTAAAAAGTTTAACAGATCATGTTCTCGGCTTTTCAATTGTGTACATTTTGAATATATCGCATTGCAATCGCATGGCTTAAGAAAGTGCTCAAAAGTTATATTCACTCTGAGGAAATTCAAGGATCTAAATTATAGTTCTAATTTTGAAGTCAAACTTTCCCTTTTTGATGTGAAACATCTTTAATTTCGGTACGGAAGATTTTAGTAGGAGTGAAATTTAATTTCAGCGTCTCGTGACGGTGACGTCATGAAAGATTTTGGTAGGAGTAAAATTTGATTTCAGGCCACAAGAGGGTTGGCAGAACGTGGGAGGGGGGAGGAAGAGTGATTGGGGTGAAAGAGGGGGCCATTGGTTTAACAGTGGGTTAACAGTGACTTAACTGTGATTACACAGTGACTTAACAGTGACTTGACAGTGACTTGACAGTGACTAAAAACTGACTTAACAGTGACTCAACACTGACTAAACAGTGACCAAACAGTGACTAAACAGTGACTACGCATTGACTAAACAGCGACTTAACAGTGACTTAACAGTGGCAAAACTATGATTAAATAGTGACTAAATAGTAACTAAACAGTGACTTTACAGTGAGAGGGGGGTGGGAAGAGAGGGTTTTAATTTATTTATATTTTTGCTATTTTAAAATTGAGATTATTTCTACCTGCTAATTCTTTGGACTGTTGTTTTCATTTATCTATGGAGCAGCACAATATACAAGACATACAGACAAAAAGAAAGGACAAAGCAGCAAGTGATCTTGTTGTTGATATTTCTACTCCCTGTTGGTTTTCTTTTTTAGAAAGATTGCCATTGCTGATTTAGATACCAGTGAGAGAGCTTGTGTTCTGCAATAAAGCCTTAAGTTTAGCATTATGTTTCACATCAAAGCCTCGTTAGTGTTAAAGACACTCACACCCTTTTTTTTTTAAAAAACTGTAGGTTCTTATCCAGTTTCAGATAAGAACACCTCCTCTTCAAGTTTTCAATATATATGTTTTTTTATGGTTCTTTTGTATGGTTGTTTGGAATTGATGGATCCTATGGCAGCAAGGAAGACATGGTCATCCGATCCGGTCGGTTTCAACATAGTTGCAGCGTGCAGTAAATAGAAGACTCTGTGCAAAATTTCAGCTCGATAGCTTGGAAACTGAGAGACTAGTTTGCGTAGAAACAGACAGACAGACAGACGGACGAACAAAGCTCAATCGACTCAGGTCGTCGCCCTGACTAAGAATATATATACTTTATGAAGTCGGAAATGAATATTTCTATGAGTTGCAAACTTCTGGTCAAAATTATAATACACTTTTCAAGGGTATAATAAAAATTATAATACACTTTTCAAGGGTATAATAATTTTCTGAGTGTTTGATTTGACTAGATTGGACCTCCTGAATATGAAATAGTCATAGTCTCACCCCACTATCTGATGCTTTTTGTTGTATAGTATGCGTAAAAAAAAGAAAGATTAAAAACAGTCGAGTTTTAACGGGCGCGAATAGGCTCTACAGTATTTGTGATAAACTCATACGCAGTGTTCCCTATTATTACATAGTTCCTTAATTTAAAAATAGTCGGCGTTGATTTAAATTAAAAATTATTTCGAATTCCAAAACCAAAAAGGGACACTATGAGCGCGTTCACCAGCATAAATCGATGACAAAAAATCGACTTATTTTGTTAGATTATGCTGGTGAACAGGCATGATGTGCAATCAAAATAGCTAATTTTCGTGATTGTGTTAGATGTGAATAGTTAGAATTGCTTGAGGCGCCTCTTCAAGAAGCAGCAGCCCCGCATGCTCAATTGTTGTGACAGTACAAAAATATAGAATGGACAAATTCAAGGATTATTTCATGATGTTCCGTGAATCATTAGGAACTCTCAGCTCATTGCCCATTGAATACCTTATTAAAATTATCACTTGCAGACCCTTCTTTACGTGACCCTGGAGAAACTAATTGCCAACGTAACTCTTAATAAAAACCAGCATTATATAAATGGGCATTATAAGTAAATGACTGTTTCGACATAGGATAAAGATCTAGTCATTGGATATTCGAGCTCGTCCGGCTTACAACAAACAGTAAATGGCTAACAAATTCTTAAGGAAAATTCAAAGAGGATTCCAGGAGCAGTACAATAGTATGTTCTAAATTCTATTTTGCAGTTTGTTGTCAAAAATACAAAATTTCCGCCAACAAAAAATATCGACCACCCCTTCAGTTCTTGCAGGTAGCGCAGCGCTAGCGAATTGCTAGCGATTCGGTAACCCCTTACTGACTACTCGCTGGATTACCGACAATGGAAAGCTTGGATTACTTTTACATGGGCATGTCCTAGCGAAGAGTTAGCGAATCTGGCGCTAGCGAATCGCTACCGAAAAGTAATCTGTGGCGTAGCTAGCTACCGGAGTAACTACTTGTAATCTGTGGCGTAACTAGCTACGGCAGTAACTACTTGTTATTGGTAGCGTAGCTAGCTACAGCAGTAACTACTAGATATCTGTAAGGTAATATGCTCCAAAATATCAAACAATTCGTTTAATTTAAAAAATAATTAATATTGTTGTGACTATTTATTTTTTATTACACACTTAAGTTTTATAATGCGCTTTTCATTTATATGTAAAGCATCCTGAAACTGCTACTCAGCGGTTTGGTGCCCGCCGGAGGGTATGCAGGCTGAAAATGGTAATTCAAATTGCAAATATTAAATTTAAAATATGATTATAAAACCTACATACTCTATATACTTTTTACAATGCTGTCTAATAAAATGTACCCAACGACCTTTGCCAATTCCATTTGGAGAGACTATTGATTTTATCGCCTTGATCTGTAAACAGAAATCTTTTTATGTACACAGTAAGATATATATATTATATAAGTTTTTATTTTTAATATTGTTACCTGATATTATAAATTGATGATGTTTATTATAGTTGATGATACTTAGCACTTTATATATTAGATTTAAAAAATTATTTATTTTTATTTGTAAAAAACACGCAATCGGTTTGGCGTCACAAAATGAAGTAATTTCTGACGCTAAAGTAGAAATAGAATACGGATTGAAAAGAAGACATCCGAAAAAAAGTTTGTTATTTTTGCCTTCTTTCAACTTGTCGCAACGCAGTTATGCTTTACACTTTCGATGCTCAAAAATATGGCAGGGTATCATGGGGTATTATGGTTGTGTATTCTGTACACTGTTTTCGACTTTTTTATAAGGGCGAACTAGATAGTCTTAACAACCATGTGTGCCATTTTAATATTATATTGTAAATATTTAAAAAAAAATTCTTTTCTATAAAAAATTCTTTATAAACAAAATCTCTTTAATATTTAAAACAATTGTAAACAGCATGCTATGCTATATTCTTCGTTACATTTAACTCATATCATACAATAAAGTATTGAACCAATTTATGAATAAAAAAGTATTAACATTTGTATCAAAGGGTATTTTATAGTCCACATTCCGAAAAAACATGTTTTTTCCTATTCTTTTTGTCGGGTCACTCGCTGAAAGAAGTTGAAACCGAAACGCATTTGCTGTCTTGCTACTGACTAAAGCCTGGATAACTTGGACACTAGCGAATAAATAGCGCCGAATTCGCTAGCTTTTCGCTAGCGAAACTAGAGTGGTAGTGCCTTTGGAACTAAAGGGACTTTGTTGGCTGAAAATTTTATCAAACTCGTTCACCAGCAGCCAAACACTTTTTTGTTGATTGATGATTTATGTTAGATGATTGGTGTGTGCTGGTGAACGCGCTCTATGTTAATTTACTGGGGTTTTTTTTTTGGTTTTTTATGTATGCAATATTAACTAGCCAATCCTTTATTTATCTCTTATTCTTGATCAGCATTAACAGCTGAGCCTTAAGGAACGCGTGTTATTGGGCTGAATAAGCCGACAAAAAGAACACCAGTCTCTTCTGCCATATTTCCACAAATATTGTTGCCTTTTTGAATTCCAAAAGATGACAGCAATTGAAATGAACAAATAACTTCGTTGTACAAATTTGTATTTGGTGAACGTGTCGTATGATTGATTTTTTTTTTTAAAAACTTTATAGCCCTGTCGCGCCCTTTTAAAATTAAAATAAAATTGTTTGAATTTCAGAATTATTAATAATAATAGAATAACACTTTTTTCCATTTTGCCTTTTTGAGGTCCGGTCTAGTGTTCACACAAACGTTAATAAAGACGAAAGACTAAAAAGTGCGACAGCACTCGTTTGTGTTCACACAAACGTTAACAAAAAAATTATTAGTCGAACACACGATCTACGAGTTATGCATTCAGCGCTCTACGCCACAGACCGTTCGTAAATATGTATGTATATAGCATTAATATTTGCGCGTTGGTAATGCAAGGTAATAAATGGGACAACGTGAATGTTATATTATCATGTAAAAACAGGTCGTTTTGCGAAAGCACACTTTCCTCTATCATACAAAATTAAAAAATGTTTCCAGAGTTAACTTTTAAGAAACATTCTAATGAACAGCTTTCTGTTGGAACACATTATTATTTGTTGTTGGAGAAATTGCGCACCGCGACTGATCCTGGTCTATTGTGCCCCACTACTGAGTTTTCAGCTCTCCTAGCAGAACTATTTCCTGTACAAAGATCAGGATTTTAATGAATTCTAGCCTAGGTAGTGCTTAAATGTTATATTAAGATATAACAATAAATAATAAATAAAAACAAACATACAAATCTTACTATTCAATTGCAGGGGTCGGAACTTCCCGCTAAGAGCCGAGAACCGCTGATCGTGAGCCTGGAGCACTGAACGGCTCACAGCTCGTGAGCGACAGCACTCGGCTCTGAGCTTTGAGTCACAATACTCTGAGCTGCGACTGAACACATATCAAGGCGGTATATGTATTGCAGAAAGTGCTTGAATTGGCCTCACTCATAACAAATGTCGTTTGCAAATATTATTAAATAACGCTTATGAACTATGTAAATCTTGCAGGCTCTTGTTCTGAATTAACAGTGTTCTTCCGCATTGTTGATCCATGGTTCGGGGTTCAGTATTGTCAAAATCATGGTTATGTGTGGTCATTCGTGGTGTTAAAAAGCAGTTTCTTAAGTATCTTATTACCATGGAGATCCCTTAGCTGCGAACTGCGCTTATGCATTGATCCTGGCATGATTTTCCACTTGATTGGCATTATATTTTCCATTATTACTGTTTTTTAGCCTCTAATAAGTCGTCAGTCACGAGTAATAGGTTTAAATAGCTCACGAACCACAATGTCTGTCCCAGCTTGGAACCGAGATCTGCGGCTCACGAGCTGTGCCTCTCAGTTCAAGGCCAAGAGAGCTGCGTGCAAAGACCGATTCCGAACCATTGAATCAATTGAATCAACTGTTAGTTTTTAATCAAATTTTTTAAAAAGATTGACAATTAATCAATTGTTAACTGTTGGAAGTGACGATTAACAATTAGTCAATTGTTAGTCAATTGTTACACATTCACACGTAGGCAAAAGAAAAGCTCATTAAGTACACACGCAGACAGACAAACAAGCGGCTCAATAAGTCTACACAAAGATACGCTGAAAAGTATGCTATGATGCCATTTGAACTCGATTTCCACTTTTGCATAATTAAAATTTTGCTCATACGCAGCGCGTGACTTAAATGTTCCTCTTCACGTTTCGTGCTACTCGAGTGTGTGGTACTCACAGACATAAATCTCTGTTGGACAAAAGAAGACAAAAGCTGCATTCACAAAGCACTCGGAGGAGTCTCTTTCGATTGCCATGCGGCATAGTAATTTACGAGTCCTGGGGTTCATCGTAATGCCTTTTAATAGCTTTTAGAGTGTGCTTGCTGTGCTTATGACATATGTGCACAAATCGATGTCATTTTTTACATTGGCATTTTGATTTTAATTGCCTCACCTTTCCTTTCTCGTTCTTTTTGTGGGCTTAAACTAACTTATCTGAATTCAAACGAGGTTGGCATGCGAATTATTAACAATTTTTAATGAGTATTTCAAAAATTAGTCACTCAGATTTGTGGGCTAAACATGTTATTTATGGCTCTAATGCAAATATTTTATTTGTGCAGCATATTAATTTATTGCTAACATTAAAATTCTGCATAAACTATGCGTAAATAGGTTTGTGCAGAGATTAAATCAAGGCAAAATTGCATTTGTTTTTGTGGAGAGTGTTGAGTTGACATGAATTATCACCAGTTCAACTTTTAATTTTCAAAATCTAAAGCAATTCAAGCAACAAACCGAAATCAAATGCAGGGTTCACCGTTGTTGACCACCGTCAACATCAAAATGGTAAAAAAAACAAGACAAAGTCGATCAGCGCTTGCCAGCTGGCGTGATTGGTTTTGTTTTAGGTATTACCAATTGAAGTGCAAATGCAATTGGAATTTGCAATGAATATTTAAACAAACGCATACAGTGTGTGTGGCGGTGGAAAGAAGAAGTGATAGTGATGGAAAGTGGAAAGGAGGAGCGTAACATTAACACAAGTGTGGAGCAAAGTGAATGCGTAATGCGTTTTTCAAGCATAGAACAGAGAACACAGACCAAGAAAATGAACTGATGGATTGGGAATAGAAGGACAATAAGAAGTACCCTTCTGGCTTACGCAACAACGGCAATAATTGCATCCGACAAAGTTTCCTATCTTTCTCTTTCAGTGGATCGAGGGGTCAGAGGTAGATTTTGCATATTTTGTTTCTCTGTGTATGCATCAACTCCGATCAGAAGAGGACTCCCACCCAACCCCATCCACCAAGATTGGTTCTCAAAAACATCACATTAAACAATTTTATATATTTATTTTTTTGTATATGGGGTTTAGTGACCTGTTTTTGATTTTAGTCAAAGTTACATCTGGCTAGCTCAAGGTCTCTGGTTGAGTATAAATCTTTATAACCAACATAAATCAACAGATATTAATTACAACATTTTGGAATAGCAATTGGGTATGTCCGTATTTTTTTATTTTTACTTACCCTGGGGACTTTACTTAGCCTTTGGACTGAAACACGATTGGAATGATGGCTTAGACGACTCCGCCACGACGCGCGTGTGAGGCAAGGCATCTACGAAATTACTTGTATTCAATTTGCCTAAAGGCACAAGCCAAAATTTGCTTGCTTGTAATTCTCAAGTTGGAATTCGTTGCTCTCTTAATTTATATACGGACAACAGAAATTTGCTCACGTTTCGTGTAGATTTCCTACATTTAGCATTCAGCATTCGTAAATCTTAATGTTAATTTAGAAAACCTGCATGCCACTTGTGACAAGCAGTTTTCTAAAGCCCCGTACTCAGAACGACAGATAATTCATTTCGTCACATTACATCATATAATTAGAAACACCTTGGCTTTGCTTTGATGCTCATGTGCTGTTAGAAAGTGTTTTTCTATTTGTGTGAAATACTGTGACGAAAGGCATTTTCTGTAGTTCTGAGAACGGGGCCTTAACATTTGTAAATTTTAACGTTCATTTATAAAACCTACATGCCACAATGAAAAATTTAAGAATTCAGTACTGACTTAGAGCTACATTTTTCGATTAGAATTTCCACACGCGCATAAAGGATTTCAATATTCAAACGTTAATGTAGAAAACCTAAGCGTTCGTGTAGTGGTATTCAGATTGAAAATTGTAAAAGTTTTTTTGGAAATAAGCTGATATTCTAATGTCGTGCACTCTTTGCCTTTGCCCACGCAGCATTTAACTTTTCTACACGCAGCGTTTACATTTTTCATTTCTACATGTTGCATGCAGTTTTCCTGCACGCCAAGTGTAGCTTCCTGCATTATACATATAGCGTGTACAATTTAGCAGGCCGAAATACGTTTCGATTATTATTGACGTTTCTGCACAATTTTGTTTTCTCTGTGTGTGAACCTATCCACTCTAAAGGTTTCTGACGAGAGGAATTAAATACCTCGCAGCTGTTCGTAACTATAATCAGTATCTTCTTGCAATTAATTGGTAATCTGTGACTTAGTTTCACTTTGTTTCTTTATGCCTTTTTATTATATTTATTCCTGTCATGCCACCTGGCACTTCTATATTTTAACCATTCGAGCTCGTGATAACCTTTAAGCTATCTTAAGCCTCATTTACACGACCTGATCACTCAACTGAGTTTTCAAAAATTCATCTGAGCAACTCAGTTTCGCTTTCACACATGCCTGATGAGCTCAGATGAGTCAGTATGAGTCAGTTACAGTACCATTGGTTCATCGGAATCATCTGGATCATATGAACGTTGTGACGTTGCTTTGTTTACATAAAAGAAGACAAGAAGAATAAAAAGCGAAATGAATAAAGAAGCATTGAAAAGTATAGTTGCTGTCCTAGCAAGTGAAATGCAGCACGAAAAAACTATGTAAGAGAAAAAGAATGTACAAATAACCAAAAGAAAGTATACAAAGCGAGCAATGTGGGGCCGTGTCTGGCCTCGACTCCGTGTAGAAGGCCGAGATGTGGCCCAGCTTGTGTTGTGTAAACTGCAATAAGAGCATCCGGATACAGGAGGCGATAAAGACGTTTCATTTTTAATTAACTTATTTCATTTATGTATCCATACATAATAAAATAAAATTTAACTTATACTAACATGTGTAATTATTTTTAATAGTATACATGTTCGCAATCATTTTTTGGAAGAAGTCTCCCTGGTGCTCCTCTGGGACCGTGGCAGCTTGCGACTTAATAAATTCGCCAAAAGAGTTGACGCTTTGTGAATACTGGTTGACAGGAGTGTTCAAAGCCAATATAGTCTTCTCCAACACCTCGGTCCGCTTGTCGCTTGCGTTATTTTCCTCATTGTTGGCCCGTTTGGGATCCGGCTGCTCCAAACATGACTCCTCTGAAAACGACTCCCTGTCACGTTCATTGGCCTCCTGCAATAAAGTCAATTTACTTCAGATTGCAAATACACGGCTGTACAACATACTGAATAGGAAGTCTCCGATGCTCGAGACTTAATAGAGCGAAGACGCCCAAAAATGTAATGTAATGTAATGTAATGTAATGTAATGTAACAGATGGCACTCAGATGAGCACTGGGCCAAATAGAACCGGTTCTATTTCATCTGATTCACTCAGCGGAGTAGCCTCAGACGCCTTTTTACACGGTCAGACACAAATCAGACGCAAAACTCAACTGAGTGATCAGGTCGTGTAAATGAGGCTTTACACTCGATCCATATCTAGAAAGAGCACTCATAAGTTCAATTCATAAATTCTACAGAATATTACCGCTTTGTGGCCTCAATGCTAATATTTTCTCTTTGTCAGTTAGCCAAATGGGCGGAAAAACTGTAAATAAATTAACAGACCTTAGCAGTAAACCGTAGTAAACAGCCAAGAGAGTAGCAATTAAAATATAGTTAATTGTTCAATTTCCTTAGGCTCCAGAGCTGTTGGTGTTCGAAGGAAATTCTTTTGTGGCGGCATAACTTTGCGCTTAAATCATAGCTCCATGACGTTTTCATAAGCCTTGCAGTGCAGTCTGTTCAAGATAAGGACACAAAAGTTAGCTAGTCTGAGTTGTAGGCGGAGTGAACTGGCAGAGCAGGAACATCTGTGCGTATGTGCATATAACTCATGCGACGTGTGTGACAGCAGAGCCAAACAGAACAGAAAAAGAGGACAGAAGAGTGTATGTAGAGTGACTGTGGGAGGAGGAGCTACAAAGTGTAAGTGACCCAGCTTTAAACGGAATGATAATGAAGAGTCTAAAACAGTTAAGTCAGCCACTGTAAGTTGACTAATTTCACTTAAACTGCATTTTAAACATGCAAAGTACTTTATTTCAAATGAAGTTGCCTCAAAGCTTTTTTAATTGCCATTGTAACTGCCAAGTTTAAGCTTCTGCCCTCTCTTACTCCAAGCCCCATCAACTGGTTTCCACTGAACTGCCCAAGCTTTGATTTATGCGCGAGCAAAATTGGCCAAAATCGTCGTCGTTTTTCTCTTTTTGTTTGACTGTGGCTACAACAATTTCAACTTGCGTTAACAAGTCGACCGAGTCAGTGTGTTCAATCTGCTTCTTCTGGCCAAACCCTTTTACTGTCGCCTAAAAGGGAGGCCAATTTCCCATGGTAAAATTTAATTTTTTAATGCATTTAAACGGCTGTCAAGTGGCCTCCAAACAAACATGTACTCCAAACAGAAAATCGCCGTAAGCACTTACGAGGACATTGGTTGGTCTACTCCCGACAAAGCCGACCACCTGACAGAAAATTTAGACATTTCTCTTGTTTTGTGTATAGTTTTTCGTATTCCGAACAATCAAAGAGGCCACGAAATACCAAAAATAAGATGCAAACAAAGTTTAGCCTAGGCCTAGCATTTTATGCTTTGAGGCGGAAAGGTTGGGGAGGACTTTTGCATAATGGTAGCACATGCCATGCATTTTTATGGGTATACTCTTTTTGAAGAGCATGGTATACACGAATTGGCACAAAGAAGATACAACATTTCGTATGCTAAATTTAATCCAGAAGACTCTGGAATATTCTGGGCATTTTTTATAATTTCTATGTCATAAGTGGTGCTACTGGGAGTGGAGACTACCACAACGGGGACTCGGTATAACATTGTCACAACAGAGTCCCCTTAGTACTTATCAATCCTCTCCTAAATTTCAGTGTTGGATTTTCTACACAAAAACTAAATGCCAAAGCTTGATTAAGATTCGACAATATCGATTAACCTTTGATAGTTAAAAGGTGCAGTAAAACGAAAAAGTTAAAGTAATATTTGTACCCAGTTTTCAGTATACTTTTAATGCTATATGAGGATTACAATATAACGAATATTTACACACATGTGACAAGAGCCTTACCATTTATTTTAAACTAATAACAATATTTTCCTATTTATTGTTTTTACTTTAAGAAATTGTCGGAACATTTTAAATAGGGCATCAAATACTTCTTTTGCCTTTTAGCCTGTCGTTGTTTTTGCACTTCACCAACGAGAGCATAAAAAATTCAAATGGAATACAAACATGTTGCCAACTTTGTTGCCCAAGAACAACAGCCACCACATTTTCCTGCCAGTCAGCCAGCTATTCAGTCCTGTCTGTTGGCTGGTTTGGGCTTTTTTTGGCCTGCCTACAACAAAAAAGTTTTAACTGCGTTTGCCGTTGATAATGTTGAGTGACATTTGGTTTGCGTATTAACTTAAGTGAGCTACATCCAGCTCCTGCCCCTCTCCCTGCACACTATGTGAGTGGGCATTGGAGTTTTGAGGGCTGCTCTCAGCTCTTGCCCTTGGGGTTAACGAGTTACCACGGCATTTGCGTGTGCCTCAGTCTCTCTCTGATTGCCAAGGGGTTTGTGTTTCAATTCAAACCAATTTTTTAATGTGTGCGAAAGCCGCTGATGTGTGGCCGCCTCTGGTTGGTTTTCGAAATTAAAAATGTGTGTGCTATTTCCTAGAAAAACTAAGAAATTAATTTTAACACAAATACAAAATTCTAATGCAAGCTTTTTTTTGCAGGTGAGTGATGAACTGACAAACTTTATATCTGTTATGTTAAGGAAAAGCTACGGAAATGTAGTTGAAGGCGTCTCAACATGAGGGTATTGTATATACATACTACCCATATACTTTCAAAAAAAAAACGACCGGTAGAGTTCTAGGTCGATCGGGATAAAATGTATACCGTTTTGTACTTAAAATTTTAAGTATGTTTTGTTCTTGGATGTGGGTCATTCCTTTATAAACCGAACAATTAAAAAACTCACCATTTTTGATTTCAATAAAAAAAAATCCGAAATTAGAGTTGGACATACCAAAACGTAATTTACGGTTTTGCAAAAAAAATTTTTTGTTAATTTTATAAACAATTTCAAAAATCGTCAAAAACGAAAAAATGGACAAAAAGGGTTTTTTATAAACTGGATTTCTCAGGTTTGGTTTATGGGACAGTTCTCGTGTTGATATTGCTGAATAGTATTTTAATTTATCTACTAAAATAATAATTCAATAACTTTTTAAATTATTTAATAATATTAAGTAATTGTTGCTAAATTTTATATATAATTTTTTCTCAGTGTTAACCACCATGATATAGCTTTTAAGAATATACAATTTAATGCCCTAAACATAAGTTGAACTTCAACAACATAATGGATCACCCTTTAGTAGGGTACAATTTATATTTCGGAAACTGGTCACACGAATGTTAATAGCTAAAATTCGGTAATACCAAAATAGAGTTTGACATTTTTTAGCATAAACGGTCCCACAACGTTTTCATGTACAAAGCGCTCGTACAAAATCCGCTATTGTGTCAGAAATCATCGATGCTGTGCGTGAACTGATAATGCAAGATAGTCATGTGACATATCGTGATATTGAAGCATCCCTAAACATTAGTTCCACCAGCATATGTAAGATTAGGCATGAACACCTTGCCGTAAAAAAAGTTTTTTCGCTTTTGATTCCGCATAATTTGACAATCGCTCAAAAATGGAAAGGAAAAATTGATTTTTTCAACTCACTGTAAACAACACAAATAGCTCTCGTAAATGAAAACGTTGTGAGACCGTTAATGCTAAAAAATGTAAAACTTTATTTTTGTATAACCAGATTTTAGCTGTTGACATTAGTGTGACCAGTTGTACAAAAACAACAAAATTTCATTTATTCCGACATTTATTTAACGATTAGATTATTCCATTACCAACAATCCACAAAGATTCGATAAAACAAGCTGAATGTCTTTACAGCTATTTCAAAACTTCCCAAACTTAATATGAGCAACTCAATCCTTGCCTAGTCTTTCTCTTTTAGTGAGATTCAACCATTATTGCTTACTCTACTGGAAATTGTCGTAAAATTTCAACCAGAAATGAACAAAAGTACACTCGTGCAAGTGAACAGTTTCTAAACTTTGCAGCATTTTACAATCTAGTTCTGCACAAATTACATCACCTCGAACAGATTTCAATTATAATTAACATTGTAAACTTCGGTCGTATACACCAACAAGTAAACGACCATTGAAATCTCTTTTGCTCTGCATTTCATATTTCAACTCTAGCTAGGGGCGAATCAAGAACAATTAAACTGTGCTAAAGGGGTGAGAGGAAGGGCAAAAGCAAGCTCGACTGTAACAAGGCCACAACAACTACACCAAGAGCAACCGTAATTGTAATAATGAAATAAAAGTCAAGTTAATACAGGAGCTGCAAGAGCAACAATAAATACAACCCAAACATGCAACTCATTCAACGAGACGGGCAAAAAAAGGGAAAGGCAAAATGGGCGCCAAACGGAATTACGACTACCCGTATAATTGGGAAGGTCTGCTATATTTGTTGTTATTGTAGTTTGTTACTCGTTAGTGTAACATGAAAGTGCAACTTTTTAACAGCAATAACAATAACCAGCAAAAATTATAATACACAGTGTAATAATAATATCAAGTAAGTTAAGGCTTTTGATTAAGACGACTAATTTTTACTCCATGTTAAAATTTGGTAAGTTTTTGAATCTACTGGATTGATTCCTAGAATTTTCTGTGCTAGTATCGACTATCATGGTCCCTTTTTATACAGTGCACAAAAATATTATTTTTGGAGCAAGACTCTTCCATTTTTATTGCAAGATAATTGTTTTGCTAAATAAAAAAACCGTAAAATTGCTTGGAATAGTTCATTTTAAAGTTATAAATAATACTTTACGATAACATCAAAGAAAGTCAAATCTTAAATGTAAGTTCCCCACAAAGGCTCAAAATAGGCATTTTAATCAATTTTAGACTTAAATTACCAAAAATACAGACGTGATGGACCATTTCCCAAAACAGATTCGTGTTCAGCACACGCGAATCATCTTAGAAGCACCACCATCTTTTCGATAAACTGAAAAAAATTTCATTTTGTTGCATTGTGAAATAAAAGTAACTTCCGATACAATTTTGTATTACATGGAAGTGCTTGAAATGGTAATTAAATTATTTATTACCCAACAAATGTTGTTGCGGATAGTGACCTGTGTTTTTTATACTGGGGGTTTTGCATGCTCGAGGTCAATATTTACACGTGCTTAATTGATTAAACAAAACACGATTTTTGGTTTTCCAATATATTTGTAACTCCTTCGGGATTCGTCTTCAGGAAAAAGGGACAGCGTCCGCTTTGTCAGCTGTGGTCTCAACTGCAATCACTCCATCAATTAGGCACGTTAAAAACATTGACCTCGAGCCGGCAGAAGCCCCCAGTATATTACTTAACAAATTGGTAATTGTAATAATAAGTTAGATTTACAGCCATAACCAGGTTCGAGGTAAATTTTTTTTTCATTTTGATAACATTAATATTTCAATCTCAACATCATCACCATGAAGTATATTTCATTTTTAAAGATCTGCGAGATCAGATCCCAGCATTTAGGACCGTTTTCTCATGTTCCGGTTTTTGCTCAAATCGAAGTCCACCTAGATTTTGCAACTAGGTGGTTTTTGTGCAATTAGTTGTGGTGTCATGTAGGTTGATTATTAATTTGAGCATTTGCGCCACGGTCACAGCGGCAGGACTGGAAAGGCACTAATAGTAGGTTGGCAGCTCCTCTGCACTCGCCTTTTTATTGTTATGTCTATTTGGCGCCAATTTTAAAAAATAACGCAAGCATTTTACAGAGGAGGACAAGGATTTTCTTTCGGAAAAACTTGGTACTATGATGGGAGATTAAGCAATAGGTCTAAAAGTAAGTCCACACAGGCAAAAATTTTGACAAATTTTGATAAAAACAAGAAAGAAAGTCGGTCAAGCCCGACTATAACATACTCTGTACCCTTACACTCGCATTTGCTCAGGAGTCAAACGGCCAGTTAACACCCCGCGCACAACGCGGTGCGCTCTCTAAGTTTCTCTCTCTCTCTCTCTCTTTCTCTCTCGCACTAAGATTGCCTGTGTTGAACGGTTAGTGTATGTTGCTGTGGTTGTTGGTGGGGGGGTGGGTGGTATTAACTGGCCGTTTTTTGCCCATAACTTGAGTATCGTTTATCCGATCTTTATCATTCCTTCAGCAAATCGATAAATAATTTTGTTTACAAGGTATCTCTAGAAGGAACGAACGATCTATCTCCAAAACTGTAGAAGTTTGGTATGAAGTTTTTTCCAAATTGCGGGGGCGGGGGAGGGGGTGTGGCAAAAATTGAAAATAAACTTGATCTGCCTGCAAGTATAAGAAATATATGCCCCATACATGTCAAACCTTTATCTCTTACCATCTCTGAGATCTCTTCGTTCATACGGACGGACGGACAGACAGACGGACGGACAGACGGACGGACGGACAGACGGACGGACGGACAGACGGACAGACGGACAGACGGACATGGCTATATCGAAGCGGCTGTTGATGCTGATCACGAATATATATACTTTATAGGGTCGGAAACGATTCCTTCTCCCTGTTACATACTTTTGCACAAACTTAATATACTCTATGTACCTTCGGTACAGAGTATAAATATAGCTATATACGGCAAATTTTCGGCCATATTTGATCAAATTATTTGCGTATGAAACCATAGTTTTAGTTTTAAATCCTGTAAAATCTTCAATCATGACTATTTTAATCAAAATTTTGACAAATTATTTGCCTACAATAAGCAATAAACTAGAGGAATTAGTATGCGCATCTGTCTCTGCAGCAATGTCTGCAGGTGTCTTGCATACAAAAGGCACATCCAATATTTTCAATTTTTGGTTTACTTATTAACAATTCAGACTTAACTGTTTTAAGCACTAGTTGGTTTTAGTTTTAAAATATTTTTCAGTATGACCATATGAACGCAAACATAAAAATACATAATTTGCATTAACATGTACTTTGTTTTCAAATCAATGAGGATGAAGTACATTGCAACAAAAACCACCTAGATGGTTAGCCTTGAACATGAGCAAAGCAAATGCAGTAAATCCACCTAGATTTACAAAAACAGCAACATGAGAAAACGGCCCTTAAAATCCCAAAATGATAGTCGAAGTCCTTTTACGTTGTGGTATATCCACAAATAAAATTTGAAAATAAAAATAGATTTTAACTGAACCCCTTCTTTTGTGATAGGTCCAGGTTCGGGCAGTAAACAAAATTTTATTCAATTCAAGTTCGGGTCTAATTTCCGTGGCTCCGACCTGACTTCAGCCCTGTTTCAAATGTCCAATTTCGAAATTTTAGAATTATATTAATTTGAAATTAAGATTAAGAATTTGATTCTAATTTAATAGCAGATCGACGTCAACTACTTTTTACATGTAATCAAAGGGGCAGCACTGTGTATGAGCGATACACAAAATCCTTTGGGCCTCCTCCCGCTAGCTAAAAAAATTATTTTCTTTTTACCTTCAGTTATCTTTTTCGCTTAGGAAACACCAAAAAGCGACATTGGACTGGCTGAGGATATAGGCACAAAATTGTTATATCAGAAATCGTCTTTATTTAACATCATAATCGTCTGATACAACACTACAATTTACGCAATCGAGAAGGATTTCAAATGAGTCCTTCAAATGTAGCCTTATACTCATAAAAAAGTCAGAAAATCGTTCTGAAAATTAGAAATTCGACCATAAAATCCGTCCTTATGCCTATATGACACTTGATGATATTGGTGATCGATATTTTTGTCCAATAACGAGACAAGGCTTGCGAAAACGGGACAAAAAGATAAATGAGTGTTGGGAGTTTAATTGTGCAACTAGTCGCTTCACAAGAATCGTTTACCAGCACAGAATGCCGTGTTGGCGGCCAATATTATTTCCGTCAGGAAATAATGCCTTATGCCTTATAGGCATAAGGCGATTCACACTAAATTTAAATAAACGAATTTCAAAATATATCATTGTGGTGGAGGTGGCTGCAGGTCCCCAATGAAATAAAGCCCCAAAAGATAAAATGAAATAAGGCCCCAAATTTGGAGTGTTATTTCAAAATAAAATAATACCCCACTTTCAAAAATGAAATAACACCGCAATTTATTTGTTGTTTCTTATTTTACACATTTTATTGCTTTTTCTCAATATATTGTAAAAACAAAACTATCTATAACATTAAGAAACAACTAAAATTAAAAAAAAATCGCGCGATTTTTTTTATAAAAATTTTCGTCTGCTACGCTAAGATTCAAACAATTTTTAAAATTAAATAAGGAAAAATTTATACAAAAAATCGCGCGATAGTTTCCATAATTTTACGTCTACTTTGCACTATGTAAATCACTAAACTAATCAACATACTCAAGAGCTTGTCACTGAACTACTTTTAAAACGGTACTTTTGCACATCTGTACAAAAATTGCGCGGATCAAATACTTAGTCTAAGAACACCTGCAGATAAGAATATTAACCGTTATTAGAGTTCTTGGATTATATTTCTTATATTAGCAAAAATAAGAAAAATTAAATAAGACCCCACAAAATACATATTAAAAATTGGGTTCTTATTTCCTAATAAATATGAAACGAAAACCCCAAAATAATCATATTAAAATTTGGGGTCTTATTTCCTAATAAAAATGAAATAAGACCACAAAACTAATTTTTGGGACCTTATTTAATTTCTTTTTTTGGGGTTATATTTCATAATCAAATAAGACCCCAATTTTGTTTAGGAAATAAGGGTCCCTAATTTGACTAAAAATTGTTGCTGTTGTTTTCAGTATAATTTTTTGGGGCCTTATTTCACAGAGCCGGTGGAGGTGCATTTCAATCTCTTTGGATTGGAAACAGCACTGATATGCTGGCCACCAACATATTCCATCGGCTCAGAAGACATCTCTATACAAATTCTACAGAACACCCCTTACCCACCTGTTTTAGCTAATTTAAATATTCTGAAAAACAAATAAGAATTTGTTTTATTATCCGCCTCGACTGGGGATTGAATTCTTTGTCTTTTGTGCTGAACACGAATGGAAAGGTCTCTTAACGCACTTCTCCATGGCACTCGCTTGCTGTCTAACGTCTTAAATGCTACTTATAGTTTTCTGTACAATGGTTGAATGGAGTTGAATTGTGCTCAATTTTTAGAATTAGAATTTTGAGTTTATTTTCTGAAGATGTTTTTTTCTTTTGTGTAGGCCTCTTTTTAGAAAATACGTTAGACTTTACGCAATTTTTTTTACAAACAAGAAAATTATTTTCAGAAAATCCTGTTTTTAAGAAACTTTAATAGAATTTTTAGGACTTACCCTATTTATAAGAAATTGAAATAGCTATTTTAGGAGCTATTTTACTCTAAAATTAAAGGTAAATTTTGGTGTAAATTTAGAAAAATTGGCCCATTTATCAGAAAAAACCCTAATTTTCTTGTTAAAGATTATTTTTCGAAGTTCAAGAAAATTTTGTCTGTTTATAAGAACATTTTTCGAAATACCAGGGCAATTTAAAAAACAGGCGAATTTATAAAATTCATAGCCAGTTATTTGCTGAGTGTACTACGCAGTCATCCTGGAAATAAGTGGCGCCACCATAGTGGAATATTATCAAAAATCCTGTTTACTTTAAAGTGTTATGAATCGAATTAATATAATCGAGATGTTGGATGATCTTTGCAATCAGTTGTTACGATTTTTGGCTCGCCAATATATTCGGCGTCATTCAAGTCATAAAAACCGTTCTTAAAAGGGGTAAAACAGCATATTTGCTCTTTGTACGATCATCATTTTAGTACCGATATCAGAAAAACTGTGTTACTTCGTTACTAACGCAGTCATCATCAGAATAGGATATTTTTAAGAACTTTATTTGTTCTTTTGAATGCACCTTGAAATCAACTTAGTCTTAATAAAATTACCCTTTTTGAACATCTGAGTTCTAAGAATACTCTGCAACACTACATACAATCCAGAAGCCTTCTTCAAAAATTAGTGGGAAAGGCTGGTCGATTTATTTTTATTTTTGTGTTTCTGCTGTGTATACTACACTCTCAAAAAACATAGAAAAGAGACGCCATGGCTTGCATGCAGTTCAAAATTGTTGGCCCCAGTTGAGCCAAGCCCCCTTCCGTATCAACCCTTCGTGTTGCTCAGAGCTGGGCCAAAGCCGAGAGAGATAGACAGTGAGAGAGCTAAAGGCCTGGGATACCAGCAAACCTAGCGCCACAGGTGCAAGGTGTAAATGAAGACTGATTGCAGCACACATCCAAACTCACACAGCAGACGACGATGGGTGAGCATGGCAAAGAGGGGCGAGGGATGGGGTGCCAAGTTTGGGTGGCATAAAAAACCTCGTTACGTCTACAAAAATGGTATGGTAATTGTGGTTAAGTGCTAGTTTGTTGGTTTGACGAAAGGGCTTCAAGGATATATGCATTTTAAGCACCCAACGGGACATACGAAACTCGAAATTCTCTCACTAAGGCTAAGGGGAAAATTTTCGTCACTTTCAAGGGCGAAATTGAGAATAGTTGTTTTCCGAACGAGCATGTTGAACATGGGTTTAATGAAAGGGTAAGCCGACTAACTACTTGTAACACATGGTCCACTTGGCAAATGAGTTGTTAGCAAATGTGCACTTAAGCGATGTTGTGATGGATATCAAATTTTACAATGAAATTGAAATCAAAACGAGATCACATTTAGTTTCTGTATGTTCAAAAACAATTTTGAATAATGTTGCTAATAGACTAACTTGTTACAATGATGACAAATATCTCCACCGCTAATGTTTATGACTCCAGATGTTAGATATAAGATGTGCTCAGTGTGATTATCCTATATGTAATTCTATCAACATGTTTTTAATTTAATGGCAAATTCAATAACAATTCTTAAAATCGTAAATTATGTGCGGAAATTGTGGTGAATTATCAGAACTGTGATTGAATATGCTTTCATTTCATTAAACACGACTTTTCAGATTATTAGAATTCCTGATGATGATTATTTGATATTCTTAATTTAAGCTGAAAACTACGCTTATTTAACGAAAATCATAACATTTATTTATCTATCCACATCAAGTCTGCTGATAAGAGAATTTCTCGAAACAGCTGCTGTCCAGAGATACCATTGCTATTCCAAAATGTTGTAAATAATCTCTGTTGATTTGTGTTGATTACACAAGGCAACAAAGTCCAGTATATTGAAGGGTTGGGGGTGATTCTAGAATATTTACGTAAATTACTATTTCTTAACTTTAAAATAAACTATCCACAAGAATTGTGAAATTTTTTTAAGCGAAGATATTCCATTTTGAAAACATAGTCTCATTAATAATAAAAAACCAAAACTATCAACTGTTCAAAAGTATGCCTTAATTTGTATAGAATTTTAATGAAAATTTTCAACAAATCCCATTGCATACATGGAGGCAGCAACAATATATTGGGTGTTTGTGAACTCGGATACAATTACTAAAACTAGTATATCTCCATAGGAAACATCGTAGAATTGTTTGGGATAGTTTATTTCAAAGTTAAGGAGTAGTTCTTTCTGATAATATCAAAGAAAGTCAAAACAGAAGTTTAGGTTCTCCACAAAACGCGTTTAAAAAGAGTCAAATAACGCATTTTTTATATCTTTAAGCTCAAACTACTAAAAATCTCGACGTGATGGACCATTTCTGAAAACAGATTCGTGTCCAGCACACGGAAATCATCTAGAATCACCACCGACCCTTTAATATACTGGAAAAAGTCTAATTTTGTTGCCTTGTATTATATTGAATTATAATTAACCATCGACCTTGAGCCAGCTAAAAGCTAACTTTGACTTGAATAAAAACAGGTCGCAAAAACCCATATGCACGTAAAACAAAAAAATAATAAAAAAAAAAGTTCCCAGAAACCAGAAACATAGCCTTCACATAGCACACATCTGCTAAAAGTGCCTCCGTGCGGATATCGCAACAATGCTTGACTTTGGGTTCCGTGACTGCCCAACAACAGGCATGAAACTTTCAAAACTGTACATTTCCGACCTCAGGGGCTAATTGGGGTTACTGTTTAAGCCACTTAATGCAACCTCGATTTTTGGAATGTCTGCCGGTCTGTTTTTTATTCTGTCACAGTGTGGAGCGTGCGCTCTAACTTTAATATTAATTTAGATTTTGCCTCTTGTCTGGAATAACATTAAAAACCTTAGTTAATTGCCGACAAAACATATAAATTTGACTAATTAAACGCAATCACTATATATTTTTATTGTGCAAAACTAGTTTATGTGTGTAAAATGCAATCAATAATATTAGTCAGTGGATAACAAAATTAAATGGATCAAAACTGCATCAGGATATTTTCGGGATATTTGCGGAGCAAAAAGTATGTGCATTTAGCAAATATTGACCACAAAAGTGCCTTTTGTCTGTGGCTCCTTGTGCCTCGAGAAAATGATTGTGCATATAAACAACTTGGCAATGCACACAAATTGGCTTTTAATCTAACAAATATAATGAGCCAAATGTAGACAAGGAGTAGGAGAAGGAGAGCTGACAAAGGAAGCACAACAACAGCACCAACAAGAACATTGGCTGCAAACAATTCTAGGCATTCGTTTACAGGGCTTATGAATAATATACAAGGGGGGGAGGACTGGTGGGACGGATATATAACGAAGTGGGAATGCTCTTTAATGAATGGCAAGTTGCTTGTGAATTATTAACGGAAGCATCCTATCGAATGCTAACAATGCGTACTGTTTTATATTATTAAGAACTCATAATTAAATATTTCGTTAATCGGCGAACTCTGGTTTCTTATGTCAAAATAAGTTTCCCTTGAAGAGCATCACAAAAGCAAAAACCAAACAGCCCTGAAAATTTAACTAAAAAGCCCTCAGCCCTCCAATCATTAATTCATAAAGCTGTAATTTGCTTCTGGCCCAGACATTCTTTCGGTCATTTGCACGGCAAATTTTAAGCAGACAAATATCCCAATCTACTTGCACATTCACACAAAGGACAGCTAGATCCTTGTACACCTACAAACAATGTTTTTGTTTCACAAAGGGCGAGAGCGGAAGAGAAAGAGGGACAAAAACATATTTGCGGTTGCCCAGCCTGGCCAACAGAAGCAACAACAACAATGATTACGTTGATGATGAGACGACTAAATGCAAAATTTTGTTGACATGCCTTGAGCCATAGATATCCCCCACATGGGCAGGGGAAATTGGTGTTTTGAGTTAATAGATTGAGTCCAGACTCCACGCTCCAACATGCAAAACTCCATTCTGCTCTCATCTATTGGGGCCAGCGTGTACATGATTTTGACATATTGTAATGACAAAACAAAGGATTGTCTATCTTTGCTTTGGTCTTTCTCTGTCACCCCTCGGTCTGCTCTTGCTTTATTTACATTTGTCGCACAGTAGAGCAGATACAAGAAGTAAAGTGGGATAAATTAATTTCTTCTGAGATGTCCAGACCTGGGAAAATAGCTCTGAGATTTTAAAAATCCTTGTGTAAATACAGACTATTAACAAAAACCTTTTTCAGGTCAAGCTTTTTCAAAATATTTAGTTGGCAAGAGTTAAAAACGCCAGTTCATTATTATGACAAAGAAAAACAGTGTTAGAAAACAAAAAATCACAAACTTTTGACGGGAACCAGCGGGAACCTGATTGTGGAGCTGGTCGAGTGCAGCTCTTGCTCATACTTGGATTTTTCCCCAACACCACCAAAATCTGAAGTTATTGCCCAAAATCCAATTTCTGCAGTCTTATTGTCTATAGCCTTCTCAATTCCAATAGTTTGAAGGATTGAACACGGATGCATTTCAATCTGTGTTCAATACAAATCTGTAATTTTGCACTATTCATTTGAAATTTCTGTGTTCTATAAATAGCTTTCAATGCTTATAGCGTACGTGTGATTTTGTGCAGTCGGCCGAGGCAGAGGTTCTATGCACACGCTGCCTCGTGTGCATTGGAACGTCGCGACGCGCCCATCTCTGGCTTAAACATTATAACATATTTTATAACAGATTCTGTCCCAATGAAATTGGTTACCCTTTGTTAAAGTTATTCGAGTATTTCTGACTACACATCGATAATATAGGATTTGTGATTTAGTGTGCTTACATATTAGTGTGTGCTTTAACATAAGTTGCAATGTTTAGTTTCGCGAACAATTCAAATAATTTTTTTAAATACTTAAAAAGCTAATATGTATTTACTTTCCTGTTTCACGAGTGTTGGACTTTGATCGAATACTGTCACCCCATAAAAATAAGTTAAGCTCTACACAGAAAAAAAATCCGAGATATCCGGCATAAAATCAATCCCAAACGACGTCAGAAGTCGGTCAAGCCCGGATTTTCTCAAACCAAGTACGAGAACGATTAATTTGAGTACGGATATTTCCATCCCGGAATTCTTGTCTTGATCCCGACCCTAGCTCACATGGGCTTGATTTAATCTTGTTATTCGAGCTCTATTTGATCCCTTATAGGATCCAATCAAGAAGGTTTGATATTGATTTAAGCTCGATATTCGTACTTGATTTAATCTCAAAGTCGGCTTGGTGCTAGAATACCCGAGATTAAATTCAGCTCGATACTCCGAAAAAGGATTTCATCAAAAATGTCTGAGATTGGCTTTAGCTCGATGTTAATACTCATTTTAACCCAAAAAAAAGCATCTCATACGAACTCCATACTACTTTTTTAACGACCTTGTTTGATTATCAAACCAGCAAGTTCTATCCGGCTCGAGGTCATTAGTTTGCAAACAACTGTAAAAGCAAGACACAATCAACATTGCAATGGACCCTGCGGTTCTGAAAACCAGTCCAGTCCTAGGCCTTTGACTAGTCCGTATGGCCCGCCCCCAGTCCATTAGGTTTTGACTACTCTACTTCAAGGCTCTTCAATAGACTTGACTCATCAACTGGAATTCAGCAGCTGCCTTCTCATTCTGGAAGTGCTATAGCTGGTAGGGAATTACAAGGCAACGGTTAGTGGAAAAATCCACACTACCAATAACTGCTAAGCTGTCAGAAAAATTTGTGTATGTGTGTGTAAACACTTAGCCTGAGAGAGCTTTACTCTCTCAGTTTCGAACTTGTTCTAGCCCAGCGGCGCAGAGCTCAACGTGTTCTGCCGAAAGTATGCATTACGCCCGATGAAAAGTAATGCAATACAACCGCTGCTTTTCGTTAGAGAGATAGTAATCGGAAACAAACTGAAACAACTAATCGAGCCGCACACGATATATAAGCGTTTTTTGACATTTCTTCTATTTTCTAAATTTGTATTTGTATGCAGAACAAATGTGTAAGTGTAGCAGTGATTTGACACATACGTGGCGAATAGTCACTTGAATTTGGCTAAATATGAAAACTCAATTGGTAAAAGTGATGGAGGCTCAAAACACGATTATGCAGAGTCAACCAAAAATTGCAAAATGCCAAATTGATATATTGGCCGTCCTTAAAAAGCTGACGAAAAAGAACATGCCCCCTGATAACGACGTATTTCCCATTTGTAGTCTGCTCAATTTAAAGCTTTGTAAAAACATACATTTTATTTATCAAGGAATAACAAAATCATTTAAAATAAACTAATATAAAAAACCCTGCAATACTACATCATTACCCACTCATATAGGCTGTAATGCACGTGCATTACCAACCCATACACTTCTCAATCAATAGTAGATTGCTTCGTATAACACGTGCATTACCCACCCGTATACTTTTCCATCTTTAGTAAATTGAATCGTAATACAAGTGCTGTACGACTGAGAGTATACGATTCCTCAATTGTGTGATGAATTGTAAGCGGACTGCGAACATTCTGCATTACAATGTAATACAGGGTAATGGGAATCCGATGGCAGTTCGGCTCTGGCATACTTGTTTTATTACTAGTAATGCAGGCTGTGCGCACCCCGTTTACAAAGCGGCCAGGCATACGGCAAAGTAATGCAGATTGTATGCGATGATTTCCTTCATACTGAAGACAAAGTAATCTAGGAGTAATCGATTTTGTAATGGCAATTTGCGCTGCTGGGAGGTTTCTTTTCGCTCTTTCGCTTTGATAGTGGAATTCCGTACTTACAATCTCGAGTCAGGATCATTTGATTTTCAAGTAGGATCCTTACTTGAAATGAGGATTTTCGGATTAATCCAAGACTTTTGGGATTGTTCCAATCCTTTCGTGCTGGATTCAAGTAGATTCTTGTACGGCTAGTACTTGTAATTTCAATCTGAAAGTCGAGATCAAATCAATTTTTATCGACTTGATTTAAGCTCACTTTTTTTTCTGTGTAGAGGATTTGCATTAAGCATTTTTGACTGTAAGACGTGCCATTGACTCGCTCATTGTTTCATGGACATAATCCTAAAATATTCTTAACTACCAAGTACAAGGCTTAGCTGGCTGGTGCCCTTTTAGTGTCTGAAGATGCAGCTTAAGCGCGCACCAAACAGTAGCTGTTGACGCTCGTATAGTCTGATAGTGTGTAGAATTCGCTTAGCTAAATCAAACGTCCCGAGCACAGCAAGAACCGTACACAGGTAAGCACGGTAAAGACTACCGACCGAAATTAACTTTATTTTTTTTAAATTCAAGTAAATTTTTTGGGTTAATTATTTAACACAAATTTGAAAATAATGGGAATTACTAAAATTATGGAATACGTTAAGACGCTTGTACCTAATAAAATCCACATACGAAACTGTTTCATATGTATCAAAAATGGAGAAGAAATTATTTCTCATTTCATTAGTGAGGTAGTATCGATATATTCCATTTAATTGTCCACACAGTTACCAAATTATTGAAACATAATATTAATGTGTTCTTAACAAATTATTATACCCATTCAAATAGGGTATTTAGATAATCTACCCACATATAAATTTATAATTTATTTTAATCTGATAAAAACGCTTGGCGGTCGTCGCATTGGGCAACACCTTCGAATTATGCAACGTAAATTGGGTCGGCTGGGGTCAGCCGGAGTCTCAGTGGTGTGCATTCCCGTGCGTTGCCGCGAATTCACATTTTACATTTTGTGCGCTAACCAACGCGGCGTATGAGAAACGTGTGCATCTCTTACTCTGAGTACTCGTCTCCGGGATTCACAGCACGGAAAGCGCTCGTAATTTAAAAATAACTGTTATTAATATTCATGAAAGTTGAAAAGTTTTTTGATTATTTATTTAATGTGCGACCTGAGACCACAGAGGAGAAGAGCTAAATTTTTATCAGCACATGCGAATTCTTCAGTCTCATTTTTTCCTTTTTGTTTTTATGAATAAATCAGATAATCAAGGTCATTAATGTGTAACCCACAGCATATCTGTAAGTGAAACAATTTCCCAAAAATAAAAAGTTATAATCGAATATAATTAAAGTTTTAATTAAAAAATTTGTCGCTGATGCTGGCAGCGAACTGAAAAAATTTGCCAACCTACCGCTGATGGATGAGACCTAACAATTTTCACCAAGGGCCGAGGACATTTAGTTTAAGTTGGCTGCTGGCCAACTTCAAAATATAAGATACCTAAAAATAGGTCACTTATTTTCAGGCGCCAGACAACTAATAAATTTTTTTCTCAATAACTAATCTGTTATTTAAATTTGCCGAGTTCCTCTTTTACCATTCTTCAATTCACTTATATTTAAATAAAATTAGTTACATAAACAATAATTGACTTCAATTGGCTTTTGTATTTGCATAGAATTCAATTTTCATTTCCGCCTATTCCAAGTCCAATGGCGAATGACAATGAATGGCAAAATGGAAGTAAGGGAGGAGGGAGTGAGATGTCGTTGGGAGTGCCATTTTCCTATGGACGAGATTGTCTTGAAATGTTTAAACTTTAAAGTGTTTGGGAAATTTAAATTTATTTCTCTACTTTCAATAATTGCACTAAACTTTGTATTTGTAAATTTATTTGCCCGGCTCCTTTAGACCATTTGGAAACGTTGAGACTTGTGGGTCATTCTATAAGCGCCACTCGTGGCTGAGTGTGTGGCTTAAACCCCACAATACACCCCACCCAGCTGTTGTTCACTTAACACACGTTCAACACACACTTCAACTGCTGTGCAAATATTCTTCGCGCATGCCACAAGGAGCAGAAACACCAACATCTCTCTGTCTGTCTGTGTGTTCACTTTGCTCGACCAACTCGGGCATGAATGTCTCGTCCTTAAGCACACATCAATTTCAAAACAATAATTGAAAATTGCAACAATTGGAAGATTTCCTTGCGTTTTTCGTTTTCGTTGTGCCCCACTTACAAACGAAAGAAAATGCCAAACAACTGTTTGTTGCAACAAATTTAAAGAGAAATTAATAAAAATGCTCATTTTCCTCTCTGCGTTGTGTTGTAGTTTTTGTATTGTAGTTTTCAACTTTAAAATTTAACTAAAACTCTCTTTATTTAATATTTAAATACTTTTGTGACATACTTAGAATTGGCTGGCCCGTAAAAAAGGTTATTGGTCTGATTGTGTGTTTAAACATACATAAATAATAATATTTCCCGGCACAGATAAAAAATATTGAAAATTAAATATAAAAAACAGCTTTGTGTTTATATTATACTAGCTGTCCCGGCGACGAATCGAAGATGTGAAGCTTATACTACAATTGCCATCTATCAAATCTTCATGAGCATCTAAACCAGGGAATCAAACCGAATCGTTTTTCGGATCGGTACTGGTACGTAGCGAAGCTTATGTTTCAGTAAAAGGTTCAGTTTAGTTTCTAATTTTATTCGGTATTCGGTTCAGTATTGGTACCTCGATTTTAATAGTAAAATTTCAAAAAATTGTTAACCTCAGACCAGACAAAGTGGTTAAGCAACCTAGACACACACAAATACATCAATTTTCATTTGCATTCGTAGCTAGTTTCTATAAAATATTCTCAAGTTTGTATTCATTATATGACGCTATAGTTTTAGCGTCTATCCGTTTTTATTTAACCACTTCTTATCTTTATAATTTTGTTAACGATTTAAGCTCAGAAAAAACTTGTTTAATGCCATTAAACTGATACTGAACTATTTGTATTGTCCCATTTCTTTTCATATAAATACAAATCGTTCACTTACTTTATGACTGTCATAACTCAAACGAGAAGGCCAAGCTAACTTCGTTTGTGCCGAAGTACCATTGCAAATGCTCTTTTGAAATGTCAGAGGTTAAGAACGCTTTCATAACAATAAAAAATTTTGCTACAACCGCCGAGTTTAACAACTATAAAGTTGAAAACAAACAAGTTTTTCTCACTAAGAATCATTTTCCGACCGATCGTTCCTATGGCAGCTGTAGGATATAGTCATCAGATTTCGACCAAATTTTGCGAGTCTATTTGAAAGCATATAAAATTAGGAATCAGTAAGTTTAAGAACACTAACATTAAAAACAAAACAAAATTCTTACCAAGACCCATGTTCGACCGAACGGTCCTATGGGAACCATTAGATATAGTCACCCGATGTCGATCAACTTTTTCAAATTAGTTTGAAAGCGCTTAATATTAATTATCACCGACCTTGAGAACTATTTACTTGAAATCAAAAAAGTTTTTTTCACTAAGACCCATTTTCCGACCGATCGGTCCTATGGCAGCTATTGGATATAGTCATCCGATCATGTCGGTTCCGACATATTAGCAGAGTGCAGTAAAAAGAAGACTCTGTACAAATTTTCAGCTTGCTACCTTTAAAACTGAGAGACTAGTTTGCGTAGAAACAGACAGACAGGCGGACAGACAAGCTCGATCGACTCAGCTGGTCGCCCTGATCAAGAGTATATATCGTTTATGCTCTGGCTCGTTGTGTCTGCTTTTACTGTTGAGTCGCATTGGAGATCCCAAACGATTATGGCATTGGCATTCATGAGGAGGGAGTTACCAATGACACAGGTGTACGGTCAACTAGCCTCCTTTATGGTGGGGTGTGTCCCTGTTTTAATGTTATGTACAAACATAGCGAGACCTAGAGCCGGCAAAAACTTGTTCTATACTATTTTCATTTTGATAAATTTTATACACTGAGAATATGTCGGTTTTTCATTTTACAGGTTAATTTTCATAATCCAACAAAAGAGCGACATATGTTAGTTGTCCGTGGGAATTGCCCCCCAAAACTAAGTGCTCGCTTTGCAGACTAGTTGTTGCACTTTGAACCAAAACTGTACCGGCGCAATGATTAGGGTCTTTTCCGTACCAAGAATAACCGTTCTCGGATACCGGTATACAAAAAATTAAATATATGGTTTCCGGTTCCGTTTCAGGTTCAAAGTTTTAATCGGATTTTTTCGGTATACGGTTCCGGATCTGGTTCCGGTTTAATTCCCTCATCTAAACTCAATTTTAAATTTAGCAAATTTTGCGATTTGGTGGACTTTTCGATCTTCACCATCTATCTATTCACCCGTGCTCATAATAATCTAAACTCATACTAAAATTAAGTAATTTTCGCCATTTTTTACAATTTGCGATCCTTATCATGCGTTTCTTTACTCGATTTTATAATAATCAAAACACATTATAAAATTTTTTAAAATTTCGGCATTTTTTTGATCCTTTGATCTACACGTCCTATTAGGTAGGTCCACATAGCAAAGTACGCTGACATTCACTTGTATGGCAGTTTTGTAAAGCATTAGTTGTAGTTTTTTTGCTTCAACAAGTATGTCTACTCGATGTATTTGTTTGGTTTGTTTGTATACAAATATTTATGCTCATTAATTAATAACGTGACATGTAGACTGACAATCGAAATGACAGGTGAACGACCTTTTCACTCTATTAATCTGTATTATTTTCTTTTTTTTTGTGCTATTGTTAGTCGCCCGCTTACACAAACGCCAATTTCCAATGTTAATAAAAATTTAAATTTTAATTTTTGTCGCGTTGAATTGACACATTTCAATAAAAACAATTAAGTTGAAAAGTCGCCACAATGAGATAGCTTTTTATTTGCAATCTTTTTGCATGGATGGATGGAACATAGACTAACTAGAAAAAACATAATTCATTGTAAAAATATTGTATTTAGAAAAAGGAATTTAATTTAAATTTATATGCGTTATTTTCACTCACTCACTTAAAACAACTACAGCCGAGAATAAACATGGAAATTCCCGGGTAGGCCAAGTCTGGGCCATGCAGGGACACTATGCAAAAATTTTTAATTACAGACAGAGGTTAAAACTCTCATTATGGAAAATTTTCATTTTTACACCAAATGCTGTTGTTTGATGCAATGTTTGACGACAACCCAAGTCAGTCAGTCAGTCACTCACTCAGTGATTCAGTTCAGTTCAGTTCAGTCTGCAGACGGTCGTTTGGTGGACTCAGCAGCAGTCCAGCCAGGACGAGGTAGCCTCAAGAGCACTCACATGCGCAGCGACCAAACCAAAATGAACTAATGTGCCTGTGAGAGCGTGCGTGTGGCATCGCTTGAGCACCTGCTGGCGAGTTCCGGCTGCCGCGCACTTGAAACTAAAGGCTAAGTTGGTGCATTCATATAAACATGGCCCATACTGTTGCCAGTACTCCTGTGTGGATGCAGCATCAAGTTTGTATTCGTATATTTACCCATATACAAGCTCACTTTTCAAGTTGAATAGCAATGGCAATGCCGACGGTGTCACACCCAGTGAGCCTCCTCCACTGAGTGTGTTGGTTATGTAATTAAATTTATTTCATTATTATATTTATATGAGGAGCATTTTTTCAGTACATGAGAATGGCAAGGGTGGGGATCCATTTAAGCTTCTAATCTTGATAAACAGTTAGAGGAAAGGGGATAAAGAATGATTTAAGTGTATAAATGGGGTAGAAACTTTTATAAGAAAAAAGGTGAAACTTGACCTGATATACAAATTCCCCTTGGTATAGCTAAATATTTAAGCATACTTACAAAAAAAAAATAGAAAAAAACAAATAAAATAAATTTAAAAAAATAACTAAAAGAAACAAAAAAAATAAAATAAAACAACAACAACAAAGAAGAGAGAACACCCCCCCCCACACACCCTTTTTTTTTTAAAAATTGCCCTAAAATTTAGTACACAATTTCTATTTGTTTTTTAGAAAAATTTTCTTAAGAATAAGGCGAGTCGCCTTTGGCCCTTTGTTTAGGGCGATTTTCTAAAAATTAGGGCGAAAATGGCACTTTTTAGGGTGAGTCGTTTTTGAGTGTAAGTTACGTATCAATTAACCAAAGCTAAATGAATTGAATTATAATTATAACTAACCACTGACCTTGAGCCGGCTATCCACTACTTTGATTAAAATCAAGACAAGTCAATAAAATCTATATGTATTTAAAAAAAAGAGAATTGTTGATTAGCTTTAAGTAATTAAATAAACAACGAACCTGTTTGACTAACAAGCTGATTTGTTAGTTTAATTGTGAATATGTTCAATAAAATTTATACGGTTTAAATTAATTTTAGGGTTTTTATCTAGCAAGCGAGAATTGGGACCAAGTGCCCCCAACGATATCGAAATAGTTGGAAGTGATACCGACTGTTCGCTGGAACTTCTAATTAGTAGCTAAGTTTTATGATTAGGAGCAGGACCGGCTGTCCGCAATATCTTCTAAGGGAAGGCAATGCCAACGTATCCAAGGTGACTGAGATAGAGAGTAAGAGAGCGCGTGCATTTAGAGAGCCGCTTAAATGTAAATACAATAAAGCGAAAACATGCGATCAGCACAGGTGCAAATGCATGCAAATGTACAATATGTGTGTGTATTCAAGTTTAAGCGAAAAGCATGGGCAATATCATGCCAAACAATACATTTCAGTTACTTAAAGTTGCACCATGCGATTCATTTCGAAAATGAGTCACAGATTATGGGCTGCGTGACCCAATAAAACCCAAAAAGCCAATGAGACGAGTGTCATTCCCCGTTAGGGAGGTTGGGAAAAAATATTTATTACAACAAATTATTGCTAATTTCTGAACACTCAATATTGAATTCGTTCGAATATTTGCAAGTAGCAATTCCCCAAAAACAAGTGAGAACAGTATCAAGAATTGGTCCGCCTTGGGCGGCCAACTTTTCTTAATCAGGGCTTAATACCGGAACCAGAACCGTTAACGGAAGGTTCACAGAATATATTAAGTTTGTGCATTTGGATACATTGCAATTTGGAAATATACAAAAATTCGTCTTCTGGAGGGTTTGAAACCATGAAAACCGGTGGTCATAATCCTCCACAAAGTTTCCAGTATTGTATGAGATTTCAAAAGTCGTGCTTTCTGCTCCAGCTACGCAGGTTAGCGTGGAACGACAATTCTCTGGCGTAAAATTTATAATGAATCCGCTAAGAATTTGTATGGATGCAACCACATTGAATGCAATTATGTTACTGCGAGCAAATCACAAAAATGTTATATGGTGGACGTATAAAATTCGAAGTTCAATTCGAAAACTAACTAATAAAACTAATAAATAAGACTAATAATATATTTGTAATATAAAGTATATGAGTATATAATCTAATCATAAGTTCTTAAATGTCAACTACGTAAAAAAATAGGAAATATGCAATAGTCTATATAATTTTACTTTAAATGTGAAACCATTCATTTTGTGTTGAATTTTGATTTGTTTTAGTACACTCGAATAAAATGATTTAGATTTATTTCAGAATTAAATTTTTCCAATATTAAAAATCCGAGTATTGTATCGGAGACGAAAATTAATTCAAAACCGACATAGAACCTTTAACCGAAAAAAACCGAAGCAATCATTTCGGTACGTACCGGAACCGGAACCGAAATTCGTTTCGGGACTACGCTCTGGTAGTTAGGATACTCTAAAACTAATATTTTTGCGTATTTTTTTACATTAATATTCGTAAACTTAGGAAACGCGTTCTTTTTAGACCTCTATTACAGTACGGCTGACTGTTTATCACGTGAACCAATGCACAGTGGTTGGACTTGTACGGAGCCGCGGCCATAAATATTTCCCGTTGAGATATCGTTATGAAATTTTCACCAAAAATCTAAAAAAATATTTTGAATATATGGTAAAAAAAATTGGCTGCATCGGACGACTATATCCTATAGCTCACATAGCACCGTAGTAAGGCTTATATGGCGATGGTGCGCAAAAATACTTCCAGTAGAGTTACAGTGCAAAAATTTCATTATTGGCATCCAAAATATGTATATTTAAATTATCTTCTGTATAAATTTATCAAAATATAACTCCACTCCCTCTCCCCACCAGCTTTTCGAAATATAAACAAATCAGGTTCTGTGGTTTTTCAATCATATATAAGAATAAATGTATTTTAATTATTAAAAGTAAAATTTAAATGAATTTTAATTTGAATGCAAAAAAGTTTAACAAATATCCTCTTGAATTTAACTCTTAATACGATTGTATTTAGCCCAATAAGCCATAATTTTTATACTCTGTACCAAAGGTACATAGAGTATATTAAGTTTGTGCAAAAGTATGTAACAGGGAGAAGGAATCGTTTCCGACTCTATAAATTATATATATTCTTGATCAGCATCAGCAGCCGAGTCGATATGGCCATGTCCGTCTGTCCGTCCGTCCGTCCATCGGTCTGTCTGTCTGTCCGACTGTCCGTCCGTCCGTATGAACGAAGACATCCCAGAGAAGGTAAGAGATAGAGGTTTGACATGTATGTGACATATATTTCTTATACTTGCAGGCAGATCAAGTTTGTTTTCAATTGTTGACAAGCCCCCTCCCGCCCCCGCAATTTGGAAAACTTCATATCTCCTACAGTTTTGATGATAGATTGTTTGTTGCTTCTGGAGATATCTAGTAATCAAAATTATTTATCGATTTGCTGAGGGAATGATAAAGATCGGATGAACGATACTCAAGTTATGAGCAAAAAACGGCAAAAAACGGACATTCCGTTCAACAGAAGCAATCTTAGTGAGAGAGAGAGAGTGAGAGACTTAGAGAGCGCACCGAGTTGTCCGTTGTGTATTAACTGGCCGTTTGACTCGTGAGCAAATGCGAGCTGCGACATTAAGGGTGCAGAGTATGTTATAGTCGGGCTTGACCGACTTTCTTTCTTGTTTTCAAATGTAGCCAATACAATTCTTAAGTTTCCTCATCTCAACTGCGTAGCCCTTGTTTTCAAAGCTTTGTTCTACCAAACTAATCACACTTCGAATTTTTTCTGCATTCGTGCCCTTTTCTGTGCACCAAAGATCAAAGATATACATGCGTGAAAATACGCAGTTACAAGAAGCGCCTATAGAAAAATATAAGATAAAAGTGAGAAAAACGAGAAGGCCAAGCTAACTTCGTCTGTGCCGAAGTTTTTATACCCTTGCAAATGCTGTTTTTGAAATGTCAGAGTTTAAGAACGCTTACATAAAAATCTAAAATTTTTTTTAACTAAAACCCATTTTCCGACAGATAAACATCTGATTTCGACCAAATTTCGCGAATCCTTTTGAAAACATATCAAATTAACAATCGCGGAGTTTAAGAAAGATAAAATTCAAAACAGAAAAGTTTTTTCTCACTAAGACTCATTTTCCGACCGATAAGTCTTATGGCAGCTATAAGATATAGTCATCCGATTTTGACCAAAATTTGCAAATCTGTTTGAATACATATAATATCAATAATGGACGAGTTTTATGACGCTAGCACTGAAAACAAAAAAGTTTTTTCGCTAAGACCCATTTTCCGACCGATTGGTCCTATGGCAGCTATATGTTATAGTCATCCGATTTTGACCAAAATTTGCAAATCTGTTTGAAAGCATATTATATTAATTATGGCCGAGTTTTATCACGCTAGCATTGAAAACAAAAAAGTTTTTCTCACTAACACCCGTTTTTTGACCGTTGGTTCCTATGGCAGCTATAAGATATAGTCATCCGATCCGGTCGGTTCCGACATAGTAGCAGCGTGCAGTAAAAAGAAGACTCTGTGCAAAATTTCAGCTCGATAGCTATAAAACTGAGAGACAAGCTTGCGTAGAAACAGACGGACAGACAGACAGACAGACGGACAGACAGACAGACGGACGGACAAAGCTCAATCGATTCAGCTCGTCGCCCTGATCAAGAATATATATAGTTTATGGGGTCGGAAATGAATATTTCCATGCGTTGCAAGCTTCTGGGCAAAATTATAATACCCTTTGCAAGGGTATAAAAATAATATGCAAAATTGTCTACAAACACAAATCACGAACACAAAAGAAACATCACAAAAACAAAGGAAGAACAGAAGATTGCGTCGCAAATTTGACCTTGAAAACAGAAAGACAACTTGAGTTTATTCATGAATATACACAAATCAGCAAATATCAGCAGCTACACTTAACATTTTTATTATCTTAAAACATTGACAAATACACTGATAAGACTCATAAAGGGGGGATCGGGGGGTAACAAGTCTATTTAAACATGAAAATTACGTTCACAAAATACAAAAAAAAAGTATAATCAATCAAAAATACACAACCAATATTTTATTTTTAGAATGTCCCGTTGGATTTCCGGAAAAAACTGGTTTGCCATTAAGAAATTTTGAAAATTTTGAGACAGTTTGATTACATTTTGACTAAATATTTTTAGATGGATTTTTTTGAATTTTGGCCTATGGGCGCAACCACTGTGCAATGTCCTGTATCCCTATCATTCTTTATCTCTCTTTCTTTGTCTTTGTAACTCATCATCGAATTGAACTTTGGCCTAAACTGGTTGTGCTTAGTCAGTCAGTCGGTCGTGTACATTTAATTCAATTGAATATTTCATAAACTGCCAACAACAAAGTACAGCAAGAACAATTGAGAAAACGACGCGCAAACACGAAAAGCGGCTGCCAAAATTCGAGACTACAACTTCTGGCCACCCTACTCCTCTCGCCCTTTGCTCGCTGAGTTGTCTGCGAAAAGTAAAAGCATACCTTTTCGGAGTCTGACAGTGCAATTGACTGGTGTGTCTACCAACCAGTCTCGATTGTGCCAAGCTGATAATGGCCGCTGAACTTTGCTTTATTACATGCGAACCAAAACAAAAAAGAGGTAGAAAAGTCGCAGACAAACCGCAAAGTGGAAAAAAAACAGAAAGAAGCAAACTAAGGCCTGAAGAAAAGTGGCACTCAAACAAATCGTTATAAAAAAACAACAAAACAGCAAGCCTGCCAAGAGGAGGAACTATTAAAAACTTCAGCCTTATTAGTAGACCTTGAATTATGCACAACTCATATTATCTAATATGCCACAGGCGGCTACTTAAATAATTGAGGGGAATCCTCCTTGTTTGTGCTGCAAGGCTCTACTCCTTGATAAGTTATTCAGTAAGTTATTATGTGTTTAAGCCTCACACAGTAATACAATGGGTAAAGAAAAGCACTCTCAGCTTTTATTGTTTATTGGAAGCAGAAAACATGGATTTTCCCTCTTGTGTTTGATCTTGCCTCAGTTACTTGTTAAAACGTCTTAAGTGCAGCCTGGCGCTTGTTGCACATCTCTAAGGGCCTTTAAGTTTATCTTTGCCATCTTGAGCTGCCTCCTTTTTCAAGCTCAGGAAATTGTTATGCTTAATGGATTTTCAGTTTGGATTTACCTTTTAGCCTTAAATGTGGCCAGTTAAAAATTAATTGGATGGTTTGATTTGTGGTTGTTCTTTGAAGTTTTATTTTGTGATTAAATTTCTTTGGGCCAAACAAAAGAAAACCAAAAAGGCAAAGCTTTTTACATGCTGAAAAGTTTATTTTGTGCTGGTACAAAATGGTTTCAACTTTTTTGATGTCTGTGAGCAGTTAACAGCTTTCAATATCAGATCAATATCTTTAAGCTGAGGGGACGTTAAATTGAGCTAAGCTAATAAGCTAAGCACTTTGTTGAAAATGAATTTCAATATTTTGGGAAACTTTCTACCCACATAGAGAAAAGTTTGAGAAAGGTTTTACTGCAAAGTATTTGCTCTAAAATACATTTATTAAGATATTTGCGTACATCAAAGAGCGTAACATTTCCATTGCCTACTTTTGTGGGCTCTGCTCTAATAAACATCAAAGGCAATTGGAGAACTGCATTGCTCTCACTCTTTCGCTTTGTACCGCTTCGCATCACCCCCAATTTTAATTGCAACTTATCAAAGCTTTGCTTCCCCTTTTGAGGGCACTCGAAGAAACTCGACTTTAATTTGCCTGTTCAGGAGTCCCATCTATCTATAGGTGGAAAGAACCAGAGCTCTTTCCTCAATGTAATTTTTAATGCATGCACTGAATTTCAATGACTTTGACAGAAAATAAAAAGTAAGCAAGTAGACCTCTCCACCCACCCTACCAACTATCTACCAGCATTTGCATTTGTACCAACAAAAATACAATTACATAAAACATTTTTTGATCTTTGATATTTCAATTTTTGTTTCTAAAACGACGAAGCACAAGAAAACTTATGCTAATTAAATTCTCCACTTGTTTTTTTGCTATTTGGTGTTTTTTATTCTTTTTGCAGCTTGCAACCACCGCACAAAGGTAAATTTCGCCGTACCCTGTAAGTTTTTTTCGTTTGTTTGTTGAGTGGTTTTCTTTATAACATTTACATTCATAACATTTCGTTATAACATTTTCGCTTAAAGGTTAATGCTAATGTCATCATTAGCATGCTAAAATGTCATCATTCTCTTTGGTGAACCACAGAGATAATATGAATGAGTGTTCTCTGCTTTGTTAAGGATTTTTTTGTGGATGAAATCAAATAGTGAAAAGATAAGCGGATTTGGTGGGTAGTTTTAAGTCTTAAAATTATGTTCTTAGGAGCATAGTGTGAACTGTCTCAAGCAAGTTGTCGATATAAAGTAACAGCCTCAGCGGGTGAAGTGTCCCATTACGCATTGTTTTCGTGAAAAAGAATTCATCTTTTTTATTCACACACAATAATTTTCCTTTTTTATTTTAGGTAATTGAGCAGCTTTTTATACCCTGTGAAAAGGGGATCATGAAGTTGTGCAAATGTATGTAACAGCCAGAAGGAAGCTTCTCCGACCCTATAAAGTATATATATTTTTGATCAGCACTAACAGTCGATTGGATTGAGCCATGTCCATCTGTCTGTCTGTATGAAGGCATTGATCTCAGAGACTATAAGAGATAGAGTCACAAGTTTTTGTATACCGTACCCATATCGAGTTTGTTTCTGATTTTGAAAAATTCCGTCTCCTCCACCTTTTAAGAGCGAAAAACTGTCTGTCTTTATGAACGCTTCGATCTTAGAGACTATAAGAGATAGAGCCACAAATATTTGCATTTATGTAGGTGTATACCGTATCCAGATCGAGTTTGTTTTAGATGTGGAAAATGCTTCCTTCTCCTACTTTTAACCGCGGAATACTGTCAGAGTCTGAATAATTTTAATGTTCGAACTATGAGTTTGAATTCTGAAAACCACAATAAGATCCGAGCAAAAATAGCATTACTTGGAACAGGGTATTTTGCAGTCGAGGTACTCTCTAAAACCGTACATAATTTTTCCTCGCTTTGCGTGTGGAGTGCATCAACGTATTTAGCGCAGTTCTGTGGCCATATTAAGTATGTATAATTTTTTGGTCGTGATTTTTGGTGTAGGAGTAGAGATAAGGGGCAAACAGCAATTGTTTATGGCAGCGGTAAAAGGAAAGACCCAAAGAAAATAAAACAAATAATCATCAATATCATCTGCACAGAATTATGTAAGGTCAAAGCTTTTTAAAGGTTCGTCTGCTCGTTAATTTTTTTAAACGTCGTCGAAATAATGTTTTCCAGATTATATGAATAAGATTAAACATTATACAGGCCAATAAAATGACCATCTTTGTGAGGCCTTGTTGATTTGAACTTATGATAAGTTTATGTTCACTGATTCCACAACTGGTTTCGGTTTGTCTCCGTCAGCTCTTGTTTCCAAGATATGGCGGAGAAACGAATTTGTTGAGTATTTGGCACTCTAGGATTTATGGAGGCCACACTAAGCAAAAATATCTGAGTTTATGAGTTATTGGCGGCAGAGCACATATCAATGCATTCTTAAAATATCAAAGTCACATAAGTACAGCGAAAAGTGTCTAAATTGGCCTCTAAAGACAGACAACTTTAGACTTATTTTAATTTTTTTCTAAATAAATCATCCCGTTTAAGCTAGCGCGGTTATTGGATTAATATTTAAGCCATCTGAGCATATAGCCATATAACATAAGATCTAATTTTGTGATTTTTATGGCATTTTAATCAAATTATTTGGCAAAGTTTCAGCCTGTTTATGACGAAAATACATATTTATGTTTATGGGTGGACAACTAGATTCGTACTTAAAATTTTTATAGGAACAATAACAATGAAAAAGAAAAGCTAATATTAATAAATATCATGAACTATTCAATTTTTTAATTTTTTCGGTAGGTGCACTTACATTTTAAGCCATATCTCAATTCATAATCGTCAGATGGTGTCAGGCAAGATATGAATCTAAAGGTAATTAAATTGTCAATAAAAGCCTGGAACATACAATGACAAAAAATATTTTAAAAAACGAGAAGGCCAAGCTAACTTCGTCTGTGCCGAAGTTTTAATACCCTTGCAAATGCTGTTTTTGAAATGTAAGAGTTTAAGAACGCTTAGATAAAAATCAAAAACTTTTGTAACTAAAATCCATTTTCCGTCAGATTAACATCTGATTTCGACCAAATTTTGCGAATCTTTTTGAAAACATATCAAATTAACAATCGCAAAGTTTAAGAACGATAAAATTGAAAACAAAAAGTTTTTCTCACTACGACTCATTTTCCGACCAATAAGTCCTATGGCAGCCTGAAGATATAGTCATCTGACTTCGACCAAATTTTTCAAATTAGTTTGAAAGCGTTTAATTTTAATAATCACCGACCTTAAGAACGATTTACTTGGAAAAAAAAAATATTTTTTCACTAAGACCCATTTTTCGACCGATCGGTCCTATGGCAGCTATAAGATATAGTCATCCGATCTTTATCATTCCTTCAGCAAATCGATAAATAATTTTGTTTACAAGGTATCTCTAGAAGGTACGAAAGATCTATCTTCAAAACTGTAGGAGATATGACGTTTTTTCCAAATTGCGGGGGCGGGAGTGGGCGTGGCAAAAATTGAAAATAAACTTGATCTGCCTGCAAGTATAAGAAATATATGCCCCATACATGTCAAACGTCTATCTCTTACTATCTCTGAGATCTCTTCGTTCATACGGACGGACAGACGGACGGACGGACGGACGGACAGACGGACATGGCTATATCGACTCGGCTGTTGATGCTGATCAAGAATATATATACTTTATAGGGTCGGAAACGATTCCTTCTCCCTGTTACATACTTTTGTACAAACTTAATATACTCTATGTACCTTCGGTACAGAGTATAAAAATCAAAAACCCATTTTCCGACAGATAAACATCTGAATTCGACCAAATTTCGCGAATCTTTTTGAACACATATCAAATAAAGAATCGTCGAGTTTAAGAAAGATAAAATTTAAAACAAAAAAGGTTTTCTCACTAAGACTCATTTTCCGACCGATGGTTCCTATGGCAGCCTTAAGATAAAGTCATCCGATTTCGACAAAATTTTGCGAATATATTTAAAAGCATATAGAATTAAATTAAAAACAACAAAAAATTCTTACTAAGAACCATTTTCGACCGATCGGTCCTATGGCAACCATAAGATATAGTCACCCGTTGTTGATCAACTTTTTCAAATTAGTTTGAAAGCGATTTATATTAAGAATCACCGACCTTAAGAACGATTTACTTGAACACAAAAAAGATATTTTCACTAAGACCCATTTTCCGACCGATCAATCCTATGGCAGTTATAAGATATAGTCATCCGATTTTGACCAAAGTTTGCAAATCTGTTTGAAAGCATTATATATTAATAATGGACGAGTTTGAGGACGCTTACATTGAAAACAAAAATGTTTTTCTCACTAAGACCCATTTTTTGACCGTTGGTTCCTATGGCAGCTATAAGATATAGTCATCCGATCCGGTCGGTTCCGACATATTAGCAGAAAAAAGAAGACTCTGTGCAAAATTTTAGCTCGATAGCTCGACTCAGCTCGTCGCCCTGATCAAGAATATATATAGTTTATGGGGTCGGAAATGAATATTTCTATGCGTTGCAAACTTTTGGGCAAAATTATAATACCCTTTGCAAGGGTATAACAATAGATTTTTTGCTCGAAAACTCAAGAAATTTTATTTTTAATACCGTAGGCAAAATATAAAAATATTTTTATTCTTTCGACTTAAAAATCGCACTTCTACAAAAATAATAAGGTATTGATGAAGAAAATCTAAGAATAAATATTGTAATACAGTCAAATTTGAATATATTAAGTGAGTAAGAAATCTATTTTCTATTGTCTTCGTCTTTTGGTCAATATTAGAAGTTGCCGAACAGCCAGATCAGAAAAAAAATTCCAGAACAGAACAATGGTCGCAGCAAAGAAAAATTTTGATTATGATTTGATAGATGTAAATTTAAGACGCGTAAATGGTTAGGTCAATCGGTCCGAAAAATCGCGAAATTTTTCAAATTTTTGTAGGAGCATGAGCGACGAATATAAACGGGTAACTTGACGTGTCAAAGAATCAGGAAATAACCAAAATTTTATGATTAGTTCAGATTATCATGAAGATTTAAAATTTCCAAAAATTCTGCGAAGTAAGACTAGATATATTTAGGTAAATGGTATAATACCTTTGCTTAAGAAAAATCGTAGAATTGTTTGGGATAAATTATTTTAAAGCTAAGAAATAACACCGTACCATATTATTAAAGAGAGTCGAAACAAAAGAAAGCTCCTTTACAAAACACCTCTAAAAAAGTTCAAAATAGGCATTAAAAGCTACCGAAAATCTAGACGGGATGGACCATTTTCGAAAACAGATTCGTTTTCAACACACACTCGTATAGATATAATTTGGAACTTAGACACAATATATGGATAGCAAGTGTATAAGGAAATCCACAATTTTATAAGTAAAGAAAAAGGTGCGTGAGTTTTACTTGGAGCTGGTTCGGCAAATTATTGCAAAACTTGAATTTGATTCAGTTTTAAATATAATACTTTGCAAGGAGCTGAGTACGAGTACAGAGCCACATTATGTCTGGTCTGTAAAATACTTAGAATACTGATCTTAGAGTTTGATTGACTGTTTAGTTATTATAATGTAATGAAATCTGTGGCAATAAGGAATAAAAGCAGAAGTGTGTTTTCCGTATTTTTAAGAAGCAATTATTACTTTTAAGGGCCGATTTCACATCTTTTACAAAGCACTAACTTTCACATAAACTATCAAGTAACAGAGTAAATTCTAAGTTTATCTGGCAAATAGCAGCTATATAAGAGATGAGAAATCGGCCCTTAACGATATGTTAATAAAGTGCTTGTTCGTAAAGTGGAAATTTTTTGCAGATAGGAAGAGTTATTTCTTTAAGTATACTCGAATAAGTCATTTTGATAAGATCAAGTTGTTATTTTAGTATTTTGACAGAGAGACCAATACTTATTCAGACTTCTCAAGACTTATGTTGATTTGTTGGCTCTTTTTTAATAAATATGGCTCTTTTTTGAATATTTTTTTGGTATAATTTAATATTTTCAAGTGGCAATTATTATAATTTGCGTGCCATCCACAGCAAAAAAAATGAGAAAAGCCCATTGACTGCACTTATTAACTGCACTTTGCCATTGCCTCGCCAAATAATAATTGCACATTTCTGTTGCGCACAAGCCCATCCAGTTCATTATTCCGCCTTCAATCCACTTTGGTTGGAATAATAATATGGTTTAGGAAACAAACGCATAATTGATTTAAATTGCTCACGCACATAGAGTGCGAAAGTGAAAACAATAGTATGTTCGTGGCCAATTTCCCCATGCTTATCAGCAGAGATAATAAGGCCATAATAGCTCCTGTGCCCAACGCAAAACTGTGTTGATTAGCCAAATGCATTTGTCCTGTGCCAAATGCCAAGGAAAAACAAATAGCCAATCGAGCAAAGTCTACAATTATGTTAGCCCCTAATAAGTAGTAAAAGAAAACAGCTATCTTACGCACACACTCATTGCTTGAATGCCAAATCACTTAACCTAGTTTAAAGACTTTGGCAACAACTTGGCAATAGCATAATTCTGCTCGGTTGTTTTCCATTGCTGACAAATTGCCGATTTGCAGCCACGCTTACCGCCTTGGCACACGATAAAGGCGAATGCTAAATAGCGAATCGCCTGACTACCTCAGCAGCATCAGCAGCCCCGATTTGAGAGCTATATAAATTTCAATTTCCTTTCTTGCCTGGCGTCTGGCCAAAAGGGAAAGTAACCTCAAACCGAAAAGTATGCAAAGTGATAGCTGCAACCGTTTCTGTTGTTGCTGCTGCCCAACATTTGTTGCTGACTTAACACAAAATGCAGCCAATCTACTTGGCCAGGCTAAGGCTGGCTGCCTCTTGGGATATTTGTCAATGTCCGAGCAAATGTTTTGGCTTTGGCATTTTATGAGTGCATTTGTGCTGCTGATATTCTGTTGCTGCTTTATGAGTTTATTAGTAAAGTCGGCATTTTGTAATGATTTTATACGGGGAGAGTCCGCGGAAGGATGCTTGACTGAGGATAAAAAGGCGAATATTTGCTATTTTTTCAGAACTCAGATTTGGGGATTGATAAATCAGAAATTTGTAGCTTGGACTAAAAATTATCTTTATACTTAAAGCTTTGGAAACCCATCATTTGGCTCTGTCAGCCCATAGGTGAAGGTGAAACTTGATGTCTGCAAGACTGCGCTAAGAGAACATTCGATGTGACCAGCTTATTCGAAAATATTTGGCTAATTTGGCTGGACATGTTAACTGATTATTAGGAGAGACACACTGGGACATATCACTTGTGCTTTTAAAAGTGCTCTACAAAAGTTTTTTTTGTCTTGAGTTGAACACAACTTGTGAATCTTTGTCTTGTACCTGACCGAAGCCAAATAAGGAAATCACCATTATCCTTTTAACGATTCCAATCAGTCAATCATTCCGTTTTTCATATATGTAAATTAGTTAAAACTTTGTTTTTTTTTACATTGCCTCGTCCTGTAGTCGTCATTATCGTCGTCAATCGTATTGATTATCGTCGTCGTCGTTCTCATTGTCCTGCTTACGATGACTGCTTAAATAATGACTGCTGATTTATAAATGTTGCCGGCCAGTCGACGTCTCTGAACTGAACTGACCGCCATGTTTGCCACTTCATTCATCTGTCTTAAGTGCTTAGAGCCCTTCCCTCCAGCTACATGGTGGTCGGTTGGTTGTCCTGACGCCATGCAAAGTGCATGTGCATTGAGTATGCTCTGCTAATTGGCCTGGCCAATCCTTCCTTTCTCTGCTCTTCCCCTTCTCACTCTGTGATTGATTTGTATGGCTTAAGCAGTTTGCGCGTGGAAATGCAATGACGATAAACGGTGCATAATTATCTAGTCACAAACTTGAAGGACGTGTGTCCTTGTCAGTCTGTTTGTTTTTAAATAAATAAATTGCTTTTCGTCAGCTTTTACTCCTCACTTCGGTAAATTCGAACGAAGCGATAAACATTTTATTTATTTTTTGTTTTCAACAACTTTGCGGCACAAATTGTCCTTGTGGTGCTCTGGCTGTGGTCAGAAAATTTTCACAGTTGTCGAACTTTAAAACTCGATTTTTTGCTCTCTTTGCTGGGAAAATAAAAGTTGTTTATGGAGCGAAAAATTTTACTTTTATTTTTGGGGAACAAATTTAATTTTGAAATGATTTTAAAACTGTAGTAATGCAATTTTAAAGATTAAGAGTTTCTACTCAGATCAATTTTTTTAAAACCTTCCATTGATGGACTCGCTCTTGTAGCGTCGGCTGTTTTAATTCGTTGGTAATTCTTATACCCTTGCAAAGGGTATTATAATTTTGCCCAGAAGTTTGCAACGCATAGAAATATTCATTTCCGACCCCATAATCTATATATATTCTTGATCAGGGCGACGAACTGAGTCGATTGAGCTTTGTCCGTCCGTCTGTCTGTCGGTCCGTCTGTCTGTTTCTACGCAAACTAGTCTCTCTGCTTTAAAGCTATCGAGATGAAACTTTGCACAGAGTCTTCTCTTTATTGCACGCTGCTAATATGTCGGAACCGACCGGAACGGATGGCGATATCTCATAGCTGCCTTAGGAACCATCGGTCAAAAAATGGGTCTTAGTGAGAAAAAGATTTTTGTTTTCAATGTTCGCGTCCTTAAACTCGGCCATTATTAATGTTTTATGCTTTCAAACAGATTTGCAAACTTTGGTCAAAGTCGGATGACTATATCTTATAGCTGCCATAGGGCCAATCGGTCGGAAAATAGGTCTTAGTGAAAAAAATCTTTTTTGCTTTGAAGTAAATCGTTCTTAAGGTCGGTGATTCTTAATATTTAACGCTTTCAAACTAATTTTAAAAAGTTGATCGACATCGGGTGACTATATCTTACGGTTGCCATAGGACCGATCGGTCGAAAATGGTTCGTAGTAAGAAATTTTTTTTGTTTTAAATGTTATCGTCCTTAAACACGCTGATTACTAATTTTATATGCTTTCAAATATATTCGCAAAATTTGGTCGAAATCGGATGACTATATATTAAGGCTGCCATAGGACCGATCGGTCGGAAAATGAGTCTTAGTCAGAAAACCTTTTTTGTTTTAAATTTTATCTTTCTTAAGCTCGGTGATTGTTAATTGAATATGTTTTCAAAAAGATTCGCGAAATTTGGTCGAAATCAGAAATGTGGGAAAATGGGCTTAGTTACAATAATTTTAGATTTTTATGTAAGCGATCTTAAACTCTTAGATTTCAAAAACAGCATTTGCAAGGGTATTAAAACTTCGGCACAGACGAAGTTAGCTTGGCCTTTTCGTTTCAGCTTCCTCTGACTAGTTCCTAGGTGCTATCGGTTGAAATTGCGATAATTTCACTAAACGGACTTTCTTTACCCATATGGGTCTTTCAATTTTGGGTAAATGTTTAGTATAGGTAGATACCCCTTAAAAATTTAGAAAAAATATCATCGTGGTTTCTTTTTAAATGCATTTTGAAGTTTGGGTTCTTGCACGTACAAAATATCTGTAATCGCGTATGCTTTTATTTATTTATTTAGAGTTGACAAAAAAAGGTTGTCAACAAAAATTCATATGCGTTACAAAAACCTATCAAAGAAAATCTAATAAAATTACAAAATATACTAATAACGACTCCGACACGGTGGGGGAATTTCATTTGCTCAATAGAGATCGATAAGAGTGCGAGAGTGAGAAAGAGAGAGAGAGAGAGAGAGAGAAAAAAAAACCAAAACCTATAGTTATGTAGGAACAAAGGAAAAAAATAAGATTATATAATAATATAAAATAAAACTGAGATAGAGAGAAAAATATCTAAAAGTAAACTTAAAAATAAAAAAATTTATACGTAAAACTTAAAACTAAATAACCGGAAAATCTCTGACCCGGTGGGGGAGGATTTTTTAGCCAGTCCGGCAAGCTATGCCCCTGCTCGCAGCTGGGAGTGGTCAGAGATTTCCCAGGAGATAATTATAAAGAGACGTTTTTAGAGAGAAGAGAGAGAGATCTGTTGAGAGCAGGTGATAGAGATCATTGTAATTTTGACATAAGACCCGAAAACGATTGTGCTGGGCATAATCAGTTGTGCATCTGGGCAAGATTAAAGGTAAATAGTTTCTAATTGGCCTAGAAGGAACGGAAAAGTTAAGGCGACTTAAGAGATCGGTAGAATCTACATCACTAATGATTAACTTATGAAGAAAGGAAACGCCTAGGACTGTTCTACGATTAGCTAACGAAGGAAGGTTAATAAGCAAGAGTCTGCTGGAGTACGATGGCAGACGAAGGTTAGGGTCCCAATTTAGTCCACGAAGAGCAAAAAGCAAGAATTGCTTTTGTACTGACTCAATACGATCGATATGCTTTTTATATTGCGGACACCAGACGGACGAGCAGTATTCAAGTACAGGACGGACTAGAGCAGTGTACAGGAGCTTTGTGGTGTATGGATCATTAAATTCCTTCGACCAACGTTTAATGAATCCAAGTACACCATTTGCCCTATTAACAATAGAGGAGATATGAAGATTGAAACTCAATTTGGGATCAAAAAGAATACCAAGATCAACGACTGTAGATATTCGTTGCAGGGGCTCATTGCCAATCGTATAAATAGCCAGCGAAGGTTTGCAACGATGGAAAGTCATAAACATGCACTTGGAGCAATTAATAAATGATTAACCAAGCACCAAGACTGCAAGGAGTTTAAATCATCTTCCAATCTAATGGAATGTGTCGGGTCATTGAAAGATAAAATAAGTTTAACGTCATCGGCATACATAAGTATCCGAGAATAAGATAGTATTGTGGGTAGGTCATTAATAGAAAGAGTAAAAAACAAAGGACCAAGTTGACTGACTACCTTGCGGTACACCGGACGTTACAGAGACGGGCTTTGAAGTGTCTGAACGTAATATAACTTTCTGGGTTCTATTTTTTAAATAGGACGGAATCCAGAGCAGAAAAGAGGCGGGAAATCCTAACCGGTCAAGCTTGTAGAGGAGAAGATCATGGTTTACAGAGTCAAAAGCCTTACTAAAGTCGGTGTAAATGACATCGGTTTGTTTTTTCTTAAGGTGCCCATCATTAACCAATGAAGTTGACCGACGCTTAATAAACCCATGCTGGAAAGGTGATTAAATCGATTTGCCATAATGCTGCAAGGTGGAGGTTATAATCTCTTCAAATACTTTAGGAATAGCGGAGAGCTTAACTATGCCTCTGTGTTCGAACTATGTTTTGATTTATGTTTGATATTTACCCTCTTTTTATTCGCTTCCAACTATGAAAGTGGCTCGTGACATTAGATGAAACTTTTCAGAATTATTTTCCACAACACCAATTTCAGGTATAGTTTATGGCATATGCGGTTTCCTTAGAAGGTAAATTCATTCATAAATTCTTCCTCTTCCAATCCTTCCACCAGTTTCACCTGCCTCTTCCTGTGGAGTTTGTTAAATGTAATAGATGCACCACAGACGAAGACAAAATAATTTCGCGGTTTTGCGTCGCAGGCGAAATCTATTCTATCTATTTAATTATATCTGCGAATTCGACACCTCCATTTATTATATTTTGTTTTTACGGGTCATAAAGCCCCCCAATGGCCAATGGCCCACAATTATAGATTGACTTAACTTCCTTAGAGAAGTTTATATAAATGGGGTAAGTTACCCAAGCGTAGAAGAACGGATTGACAGCTTGCACTTGCTTCCACACTTTGGCCACAATTTTTCTTAAAGGATGACGTTGTGTTGGCATAAGAAGTCAATCAACATACTCGTACTCAAAAAGCTTGAGCAGGAATACTTGCACCCAGTAAAAACGTCCATTTCTTAGAAATAGTCAGCAGACCTCAGCATGGAATTTATTTTTAATCAAAAACAAAATTTGCAAATCATTTGCGATTACACATATTTTGTATGGGCAAATACTTTAACTTTAATATGCATTTAAAAAGAAACCGCGGGTTTCGGCCAATTAATTTGTACACGGAAATTCTGCATAATTCGTGGACCATTTTTTCAAAATATTTGTGGGTAATGTACCTATACTAAACATTTACCCAATTTTGATTATATGCAGCTCAATGGGCGGTAATGGCTTTTTTCTAACATTCTGAATTTTGAGCATAGTTTTTGTTGACGCAAAAAAATGTTTTCTAAGAAATTATACAATTTATATTGGGTACGAGATATTGAATTTTATTTGAATAATATTTATTAATTTCAAAGTAGAGTTTACTTTGATTTAAAGGCAGCAGAGATATCTAGGCCACTCGCCAAATTATTAATCTATTTCTTCTAATTTACGGTGGACAGTAGTCGTAATGGCGAATCTGGAGTGCTTTACCAGTTTTATCGCTTTAAGTATTCGCTCATCAATGATTTTTTAACCCGTTGCTACAGTTGCTGTAGAAATATTTTGTGTTTTATTTACGAAGATTGCAAAAATATTTATAAAAAATTAACACCTTAGGCTACGTCCAATCAAAAGGTTTATTTTTAATTGTTTGAGGGATTGTTTTCGACTGTGCAGATTCTGGTATACGCACGGCCTCGCGATCCTTATGATTGTGAAACATCCAATGTGATTTGTCTATTTATTATATTAACTACAAGCTGAATAACCGGCGACGCCCAGGTATATTTTTCTGTCCGATCGGCGATTTGGTGTCAATGGTTCCCCGATCACTTTAATTTTGAGCTAATAGCTTAGCAACCTAATATCAAATACGGCGCTTAAGCTGCCTTTACGCTTGTCATATACCTCTTAAGATCATCTCTAATGGTAGTGTAATAGCAACGCAATTATCTCTATATATCTACTTTTAAGGAAATATGGCAATTAGTTTTTTAATCTGCTATAAATATATCAATAAGCAGTTAAACTTCAAAAGCTAATTATCTTACGTTTTAGTTAAAAATTAAAAGAATACAAATGCAAAATTGACCCTGCAGACCTTTATATCCCCTTTCTTTTTAAGCTTTTAACTTCCCCAACTAATTCAAATAATTTGCTTCCCAGGTAACACTACCACAATTGAATTTTTTGAAAATTGTCTGCCATAGCCTGGCCTCAAAATAAGTCATCGTATTTAAGACTTATTTGATGTTTTTTTTTCCTACATTTCCATTCCAACCTGCATCTGTGTCTCAACCCACTTCTGGCTGCAAAAGGTGAACTTCAGTGTCATTTCTTTGCTCCTTTTGAGCTGCTGCTCCCTTCAGTGGGGACAACTTAAGTTATCTTTATGCTTCAAAAGGTCTACAACACTAAGAAGTTGGGGCAAAGAAACAGGCAGGCAGACAGACAGTCAAGCTGTAGAACTGTGTCGTAGGCAGGAGGCAGGAGACAAGAGACTTCGTCCGAGATCCCGTTGCGACCGGCTCGCCCAGCTTCCTTTTTCATATTTCAATTGAAATGCGCAGCAGCACAATTAAAAATCATGCCAAGTGATGCATGTGTTTGTTGTTCAAAAATGAAGCGCTGTAAATGGACAAGTTGTTGGTTGTTGAGGGTGAAGCCTTGTGGCAGTGACTCCGTCATCATCATCGGCTAGGCATGTTCCTTGTTGATTCTATGTGTCCTTTGCAGTGGTCTGTTTTGTGTTTTCTTTTTTTGACGAGTGCTTAGCTGGGCAATATTTTGGATTTTGTGTCTTTATTGTGTATTCTTTTGCAGACAAAATGCATAATTTATGATTCATAAAATAACAATGGCAAACGGAATATTTCTAAACAGATGACAATTAAGAGAATTTATTAAGTTGAACTGAAACGGAGATATGTATCGTATGACACAAGCGATGAATGCTGCTTAGAATAACGAAAAGTCCTCAAAAAAACACTTTTACAATTGAAAAAAATTTTAAGATGGACGAGACAGGTTCTTAAGATATTAGTAAAATTATACAAATGTTTATTAAGAAAATCTGATGTACATTTCAAACGTTGTCAATTTTCGAGTTCAAGAAATGGAACAATATTGTTTAGGACTTTTACAAAAATAGAATTTTTTAAAAAAGAAAAAATTTTATGAAAATAGCCGACACTGCGTATGATTTAAATTAAAGCCTTCTCACTTCAGTTAAAGTTCCATTTACTTACTTTACTGTATATTTTTACGTTTTTTTATTCGCTGATTATGCTGCTGTCTTTTTGGTTTAAGTTTAGCTGAAGTAATTTAATGATTATTTAATTTCTGCCCAAATCTAGTTTAGCCTGAGCTTAAGATATTTTGATATCTGTTAAATCATATTAAGCATCCGCCGAAATTGGACGGAGAATTTTTATCTAGCTTAAAGTGCATCAAAGGGGAAAAATCCTAACTCCTGCCACTCAATTGCAGCGCCCATTGACTAATCTCGCTTTAGATTTCCCAAAAACCATTAGCACTAACACACACACACATACTCACGCACGCTTGTGTGCGGTCTGGAAAATATGACAATGACTGAACCAAACTGGGCTCTACCCGACACTGGGACAGTTGGACACTTAGTCGCACCACAGGTAACCAAAGCTGGACTTTCCCTTTGGTACGTGGCCTGATGAGCTGACACATGTCGTCGCTTTGCGGAAAGTGTGATTCAAAATTATCGTCCAGTGCCTAAGTGCCCCGTGTGTGTATGAAAAACTATTGAGTGGAAAATTATGCCAAGTTTGACTGACAAATATTTTTGTAATTAAAAGCATTTGGTCCAAGTTGACATTCAGGACCAACTACAAGCTGGACTCTTGACTTGCTAAATGTCAAAAACACGACTCACTGACTTGCCAGCTAGAAAGAGACCAGAGAGCAAGAGTTGGTAGCTGGCAAAAATTCAACTAGCAAAAATTCGATTTATTTCCAACTTTTTTTCTATAGTGAACATCAGGAATACTAAAAACATGCCGCATTCGCATTCATTCATTTTCATTTGCTGGCTTGTTGTCTGTTTTTGTGTGTGTGTGTGCCAATGACAATACTGTCAAGTTAGCCAGGGGGAAGGGCAGTGAAAAAAGGGAAAGAGGAGTGCTGAACACAAACTCTCGGATATAGGCAGTGGAATATTTAATTTAGTTTGATGTAAATGAAATGTGCTGCCAAAGATAGTAGGAGGAGAACATACCAAGAATATAACAAAGCACAGTGGGCAGAAAGCGGGTAAATTTTAATAAAAAAAATATGACAAATAGAACTTCAACATTTTTTGACTATTTTAAGTCAACTAATCTTTCAATTATTCCAACTGTAGGTTCTACCTTTGTAGCAAACTTAATCAGGACTGTTTCAGGGCCACGCTGAAAATAGCGTAATAGAGACGTTTAATAATGAGGGTAAAATAAAACACACGTATGCTTTCCGTTAATATGTTTGAGGAAAGGACTGTGAATTTATGAATTTTTTTTTATTTTTACATCTATTTTGTCCCTTTTTTATCAGCAACTTACGATATACTGGAAAAGTTTAATGTTCGTATGGTTTATTTTATATTTGGATTGGTGTTAGATGTTATGGCAGGTTCAGATGCGTCGTCTTGGAAGTTGTCAAGGGAAGATTCTCAAATGTCTTCTTCTAGCTCTGACACCATTTATCTTTCTTCTGCGAAGTAGTTGCCTTGTTATCAGATTTGGATGTCCTCTGAGGGCCTCAATGTAGTCAGCAGATTGTTTAACAATAAAGTCTCCTATAATTGGGACATTTAGTTCTGGTTCCAGCCTACTCCTGCACATGTATCAGGGCGCTCTTGAAGGTCTACGCGGAACTTTGGCTTGGAGGACACGGATCTTGTGTAGATGCGTTGTAGCTGCAACACCAAATACTTGTAGACCGATTGACAATTGTAATGTAATGACAATTTGATTCTGCTATTTAGCAGCCATCCCAAATGAGCAGGTCTTCTATACAGCGACCTTGTGAGCTGGTTATATGCAAGCCAAAAGTCAGGCGCCTGACAAGGAACACTACCAGGTACCTGTGTCCTTGATGATGGGCTAGAAGTTGATTTCCATGAAAATTCCGGGGCAGTCGTCTCTCCTTAAAATGTGGGTGACATTGGCAAACTTCGCTTGATTGATACCAATATTCCAAATAACTAATACCGCCACGACGTACTCCTTGACATGACACCCTTCAAGGATAAAGTTAGTTATTCTGTTTAACTGTTGCTAATTATAATGATTATTAGGTAGGTAGGTAGATTTCATTATACATAAAGCTTACAAGGGTTTTTTAATAAATAGTGTAGTTAATTTTTATGTGTATGGCAATAGCTATAGCCGTCAGCCAGAATGTTGTTAATTAGAGATATAAGATATTATATATAAGTACGTGAAACTTTGTAGGTTTATATTTTCTTTCATTTAGAAATATTCTGCTAATATTTGGTCTCTATATTTTAGAGCATTGCAAAGAAAGTTCGCGAGTGTCTTCCAGTCTTTTCCATTTAACCATTCGTCGACTTTTTCAATATTCAGGAAGCGTTGCTTGAGGTGCAGATTTCTTATTTCGCTGACGGTTGGGCACATGGCAATAAAGTGTAGCACATATTCGACAGCTCCAAGGTTACATAAGGTGCACTGCGTGTTTAACGTTCCGATGTGGTGCTTTTAGTTGAGTGGTAACATTTCCGATCGAGCGCGACATATTAAGCTAATATGATGTAGTGTATTTTCATCGCTAAAATAGTTTTTATCTCCTAGGCTTAAATTTAGTTTCCTATAGCTCGTTCGGGCAGTGCTTTGCTCCGCCAGAGATATTATATATACGATGTCCTCGTTGAGTCGTTCATTTCCATGCGATGTGGTCTGATAAGTTGATGGTAACATCTAGCTCACTGCTTATCCTTTCCCACTCTTGGAAAAACTGGAGCCTATTCTCGATGAGATAAATTATTACAATTTTTGGAAGTCGACTGTCTGGCGTGTCCAAATACAACGGGCCTAGTCCTGTTTCCTGTAATGATTATTATAAATTTATTAAATTAAATCAAAAGATTTAAAAAAATGTTCATCTCTACTAAAGTATTTTAGTATTTTTTTATGTTCCACAAAATTGATCACACACTTTCACACCTAATCTAATCTACCCCAAACATGCTAACCCTGTGTGGACTATAAAATGTAAAATAAAAATAAAAACCAACAAATGCTGCACAATTGCAACAGACTTAACGTTAGAATGAATTCGAGGGAGCCTTTGCGAAAGCAACAGAGTAGAAGGAGGGGCATGTGGAGCAGGTGACGGAGGCATACATATTTTTGATGTTGAAAAATATTTGCAAATAAATTACCAAAGCCAAGTGAAAGTGAGAGAGATCCCAAAACAAAGGCCTGCTGCAGCTGCCGGCTGGCAGTGACGTAAACCTATTTCAACTGAGGGATTTGTAGATGAAACATACCAGACAGTTTTGCATTCCAATGCATTCCTGTGGTTTTATGTTGTTGCTGTTGTTGCGAGTGTGGTCCACAGTCACAGTGCGTATGAGTAATCTTTGTTATTCGCTGCGCTCACCTTTGGGAGACTTTTTTATTAATAATCGCAAAACTGAAAATTTATTTCATTTCATTTCTCGCTGCACTTGTTTTTATAACATGCAAAAGTATTTGAACTTAGATTTGCTCTGACCATAGAGCATGAGTTAAAAACAACAGAGAGAGAGAGAGATTGAAAGAAGTTTGGCGTTTTATTGGAAGCGGCGCGCTCGTAAATCAAATTCAATTTTGTTTGTTGTCCATTTTTGGGACTGACAGAGGTTAGTTGTTGTTGCTGTGGTTTAGGTCTGCCGGGGCTTTAAGTGAACGCCAAGCTAAACGTCCAATATATACAAAATGCACCTGGGAATCGCCCAAATGCTGCTGGCAAACAGCAACAATGCGTAGTTACCGAAAGTTCTTTAGAGTGTTATGAATGAATTGTTCATTCATTGGGGGGCACTTGAGTGAATGATTGCGAAAAATAGAGGCATGATGGCATATTAAAGTGAAAAATGTATTTCGAATTGGGAAATGTCAAGTCTTTACGTTGATTTACGAACTTTTATGACAATTTTTACATCCTTTTTTTTGTAGTTTAAATTTTTATAGTGACTAAGAGTTAGGTGGGATAGCAAAGATTTTTTAATGTAATTTTTTAAGGTTTCCATAAAATTGCGACAGTAAATTTCTTTCAATAGGGCGGTGTCCATGGGTACGGAAACGGCCGCGAAATGAAAAACTCAATATAAAAAAACTGCTGAAGAATTTTTTTGTGTGGCCGTTTCATATTCGGTTTCTACCAATCGCGAAAAATGCTTAAGTTTGCCACTACGTTACGTTCAAAGTTAACATCGCCTTTAAGTGCCGTTAACGCCTCTTTTTTGCCGTGACCTGAGCAAAATAGGTTTCGATTCTAATTTGTGCGGCCTAATTGAAAATGAGGTCATCTAAAAAAGATTTCTGCAGAAAGCGTCGCCTAATGGCACTTTCTATGGCGGGCAAGCTGAATTTAATAAACGCCGTGAAAGTGAGGAGCGAGGTGCGGGACTTGGCGGATAAGAAACACTCGGAAACCCTCCAGAGAACACCGGCGGACCGGAGCACGGCCTGAAATATCATGTGGCGTCTCCTGTCACCACAAACCACAAGCGAGGAGCTTAAAATCTATTTGGCCAGCATTCAAACACTTCACACTCCAGTCCCCTCAATCAGTTCGATTTGATTCGCCTCAACTATGTCTTCGATCACAGCTACCAGACCAAAAGGAAAATCATTGAACAGCCGCCGGTGCTCAATGATCGCGACAGTAAAACGGACATAAACCAAATGACCGCTCCCAGTTCAGTGGACAGCGAACTGCTGGCCTCCTATCAAGCGGTAGCATAGCGGATAGTGCAGCCTCAATTGACCCCCCTACATCAATGCCAATTATATCAAGGTAAGAAATGGGCGAACCAAATATCAACTTTATAAATCAATTCCATTTCTTAACGTTTCCCTGACAGGGCCCCGACTACGTGGCCAAGTGCTATGTGACCACCCAGGGACCGCTGCCTATTACCATTTTCGAGTTCAGCTTAGCCGCCAACTCACACATGCTACAGCAGTACGTCCAAAAGATCATCATGCTGACCTGACCTGGCTCAACTTTACGCAGGCAAATCGCCAGAAATGCGCGAATTACTTTACAATCGAGGCCGTGGCAGCCAAGAGCGAGGTGTTCGATAAGTGCCGCTGCTCGGGGCTACATCGAACTGCATTTAATGCCATTGATTGTGCCAGGCACAATTAAGGAAAATTTCTGAAGAGGCAGCTACCAACGTTCACTGCGCTAATACTGCTGATTGTCAAAAGTCATAATGATAGCAATTAGTTTATTGTTAATTTCATTTAATAATAAAAATATATTAAAATAGCACCTTAAACATGTTATATTCATAATCCTGCAAGGTGTTGTTGTTTATAAGTTCGCGGGCATATTTAACAGCGCCAGAGCAGCGCAAGGTTTCTTTGAAACGTTTATCGACAGAGTAAATTGCGCTATCGTCTTATTAACATAGGCTTAGCAGACTCTGTTAAGAATCTGCGGAATATCAACTTTATCACAAGAAATTTTTGGGCGATCCGTGGATACCGCCCTAATACAATAAAAGTTTTTAAATGAAACTCCGAATTTACTCAAATAAGTTTGTGCATTACGGAGTTCGGAATCGATCTTGGCTCTGAGCTGACATTTCTAAACAAAGGCAGAGCTTTAAAAGGAACCACTGGTGGAATGTGCACGCTATGCTTTTGATTAAAAGAAGAAGAATCTTAATTTTTTAAACAAAATCGACTTCCCAGAAACAATCCAAAATCTTTCGGCAAACGATTTTGCCTATTTGCTCTGTCTTCCTGACCATCAAAGCTGCCAAAATACTTTTTACAAACTAAAATTTTTTCGTACTCTATGTTATTGAAAAAACTTAACAACTCCAATAATAAATTTATGAATCCCACAAAATTGTTTTGCATCCCAAAAGTATGTTCAAGGTTTGCGACGCTGTTAAACAAAGAGAAAACCAAAAACTGCCAATTAGCAGGTCATGCCCCAGAGAAACGCCTACAGACGACGCAACGAGTTTACCCCATCAAATCGAGAATTTTGCTTGCGCCATTCATTTTAGTTTGCTGGTGCGGAGGCTGGAGAAGAAGGCCTAACCCGCGTCGCCTCGCTGATTTGCATTCGAGCCCAATGGCTGCAGCTTGACATGAAAACAGTCAAGACCTCAAAGTCGTCTGCCAGTCGAGTAGTAGTTGTCGCGTTATGTGTGACATTTGTTTGTTTAGACGGCACTCCTGGCGACAAATATAAATGTTGGTTAAGCTTTGCGAGTTTTGTTTGCCAAATTGCCTGTCAAGTGTAAAGCGCTTGTCGCTTGAAGGGAGACTTATTGTTTAAACAGCCAAAAAGTAGGCAATATGTAGGATCTGCGCCATCTATGGTTCGATTTGACGCAGGTCAGACTCTCAGAGCCTGACCATAACATACTCTGTACCAGTTCCGTGGAGCAATGAGTATTAGAGATAAAATTTGCGCTGTCTCTCAATTTTGACTGGTTTAAGCGATGGTGCCTTATTTACATTGTTTAGATAATTACTAGATATCTCTAGAAGGTACGAACAATCTATCATCAAAACTGTGGGAGACATGACTTTTTTCCAAATTCCGGGGGCGGGAATAATATATAAAAAAAATAATAAAATAATATATACGTATTTTCAGCATTTTGCCAAAATGTGCTTAATTCGCGGGAAAAAATGATTTGAAAATTTAGCTCTTTAAAAAAATGTAATTATTTTCAATTGCTTGCTATCCAAAGCCGTTGGTAATAAAAATATTTAAAAAATCTGTAAATTTACGTGGGATCGCAATCTTTCAAATTACTTACACTTAAAAATTTGTTCAATTTTTTTTGGTTACCAAATCGCGAAAATAAGAAAAAAAAAAAATTAATTGACGCGAAAGGGACGATTTTTTTTTCTTAATTTTTTACTCAAAATTTGGTCTTGTGTCCTGGAATTTACTGTATTAAGCTCTAAATGGGACACTGAATAGTTCCAGAATTATGGTCTTTTCTCTTAATACGCATTCAAGTTCGATAGGATTTGTGAACAAGCTTAAAAAATGAAATCGCTCGAAGTTCTGTGGCATGGCGAAAATTTTCAGGCGATTTGAAAAATGAATTCAATGGCACCCCTGTATATGTTTCAATATTAGGGAAGTCGGATGTTTAAAAAATACCTATTACGATATTTTCGATATTGAAAAAGTATCATTTCGATATTCGATTTCGATTTTTCTGATTAAAGGGCGGTATCCACGGGTCGCCAAAAAATTTCTTGTGAAAAACTTGATATTCCGCAAATTCTTAACAAAGTCTGCTAAGCCTATGTTAATAACACGATAACACACTTTTTTCTATCGATAAACGTTTCAAAGTAACCTTGCGCTGCTTTGGCGCTGTAAAAAAAAAACCTATTCATTTACAAATGAAAAATAAATTTAAGTGAAGTAAATATTTATTAATGATGGTTTCACGGTAAGTACACGAGTAAATATATGCATATGTATTTGCTTGTAAGTAAATGCATAGCTATGCATATTGTCCATGCTAAATTTTTTAAAATTAATATCCCTATTGAAGCGAACTTTTATTGTTGCAACTTAATGTGGCAAATGTGGTCGCCACCTTTGTGGAGTGGCAGGAAGAGGAGCAGAAGAGGGAAAAGAGGAAGCACAGATACTGGGTCAACCCATATCTACGCGAGAGAAGTGAAAAGGGGCGCTATTTCAAAGATGTGAGTTGCCATGCCTTGAAGTTTAAATGTTTAAATTACGAAATATTTGTTATAGTTTCAGAACATGATCCAAAATCCTGATGTCTTCCACGAGAACTTCCACATGAGCTACACATGCTTTGGAAAGCTTTTCCAAAAACTAGAGGCACACTTGATGCCAAGAAGCATGTCTCGACCGGATTTCATACCACCTCAATTGAAATTGGCAGTAGTTTTGGAGTAAGGATTGGTGCTGTTGCGATTACTTAAGATCGTTGACTCATTTCTATCATGTGTAACTAGGTTTTTGGCGTCCGGAGATATACAACGTCATGTGTCCTCGTCTTATCGGATCAGCAAGTCGAGAATGGGCGTCCTTATTGACAAAGTATGCGATGCCATTTGCGCGGAGTTGAAGAATGAGATAGCTCCATGGAGTAAGGATGGCATGCTGCAAGATGCAAATGAGTTCGAGGAGGCTTGGAACTTTCCGAACTGCATTGGAGCAATTGATGGCAAACATGTGGCCATAAAAGCACCAATCGATAGCGGGAGCTTGTTTTACAATTATAAAGTATGAACTCACATTTTCGTATAACTTTAATTACATTTTTTTACATTTCAGGGCTTCCACTCAATTGTGCTATTGGCTGTATGCAATGCATCCTACAAGTTTACATACGTAGACGTTGGCGCTTATGGTAGTGAAGGAGATGCAAATGTGTTTTCAAACACAAAATTTGGAAAAGATATTCTCTCCGACCAACTCGACTTTCCCGACAACAGGGTAGTTGGAGTCAGCCAATTGCCATATTTTTTGCTAGGCGATGATGCGTTTCCGTTATGCAAACGCATAATGAAGCCATACAGCGGGAAAAATGTCACAGCAGAGGAGCGTGTTTTTAATTATCGATTGAGCAGGGCACGCCGCTGCATTGAGAACTCCTTTGGGATCCTGAGTTGGAAGTGGATGTGCTTGCAACGGACTCTCTTGTGCAAGCCTGAGCGAGCACAAAAGATTGTGTATGCCTGCTGCCTGCTGCACAACTTTTTGATGCGAGTTGCTAAGGACGATTATGTTGCAGTTGCCGACTTGCGAAGCAATAATGCTGCGACCAGCAACCAACTTGATGGCAATGGCTCCATATCCCACTCAGGGAGATCTACGGACTATGCCAAGTTTGTGCGTAATTCCCTTAGAGACTATGTTGTGTCCGAAGATGGAGGCGTTCCCTGGCAGAATGAGGCAGCATTCGCATAAATCATGGTTTATGTGGTATTTAAATATATGTTTATTTTATTAAAAGAATAACACATTTTTTGTTCATTGCGTTGTGTCACTCCGCTGTGACGTTGAGTATGGCTGAGTAATTGACCATTATTCCATAATGTCTTAAGTTCTCATTTCTTAAATTAAAATTAGTAAGTGCCTTGGAAAAGACGTGGTGAAGTTTCACAAAAATAAAAATTATTTATTCTTGTCACTATGCCTTTTGGCAATCTGCAAAATTAACGCAGTGACCTCCGATTGTACGTCGGTGATTGCCTCTTCCGACATTTTTGCTAAAATGGTGTCCCAAAAAGTCAGCATTTCAAAGTGCTTTTGTCCCTTCGGCATGGATTGGCCCTCAGCCATGCGGTTGGTTTGGGACACCAAGCTCTCGAGGGCATGCGACATCCTCTCGGCTACTGGTGTGGTTTGGCCGACATTCTTTTTCGGCGTGCGTCCTTTTTTCTGAAACGAGGTAAACTTAGTCAGAAGATACATCGCAATTATCTGTGTTTAACTTACATATTGGTATACCGACTCCGTTTGAACCTCAAAATCATTCGAGAGAGACGTTCCAGCAACCACATCATCATCAAAGATGAAGACATTCTCAGCCATCGAATCTGGGAGTGATAAGTCGCAATTCGAGACGGGTGTGCTCGGCTCACTTGGATCGTGTTCCGAAGAAAGAGTTCTGCAAGAAATAAGACATAAGTGTGTAATTTATTTAAGCTTATTTAATCAACTTACTTGCGCATTGTTGATGTGTTCGGCAGAAAGGACATTGCGCCCGCAAACTCCCAATCAACGTCACTGGATTCGAGTAAAGAAGGTGAATCCAATGGAGAGCCACCTGCGCTACCCGTCTTGAAGCGCTTTGCAGACGAAATTTTGGTGTGGTACCGGTTGCTGTCCTTCAGCGCTACCCATGCATCCTTGCATTCCATCACTTTCAATAAATATATTTCTTTAAAATGAACATTATAATATGTAGTTGCATTACTTACCGCTTTTGCCAAGCTCTTCACTGATACTCAACCAGGCCGCGTTGACTGCGTTGGAATCCGAGTGCTTTTTGTTCGTCAAATCCCAAACCTCGCTTTTCACTTTCACGGCGTTTATCAGATTCACCTTGTCCGCTCTTGAAAATGCCATTAGACGACGCTTTCTACCGGAATCTTTTTTAGATGCGCTCATTTTGAATCTGGCCATTCAATTGCGCCGCACAAATTAGAATAAAAACCTATTTTGTTCACGTCACGGCAAAAAAAAGGCGTTAACAGCACTTCAAGCACTTAACAGAGCTTGAACAAGACGTAATGGTAAACGTAAGAATTTCACGCGATTGGTAGAAACAGAATTTGAAACGGCCACACACAAAAATTCCTTAGCAGTTTTTTTTATATGGAGTTTTTCATTTCGCGGCCGATTTCGTAGCCATGG